>CM069414.1:122857550-123442550 GCA_035609135.1 Eleutherodactylus coqui | reverse complement strand
ATGACTTATCTCAATTTCTTCTCATCAAATCCCACAAAGTCAAAAGGCGAATTGTTTGCTTTGGAATGGTTAAATAGGTACACAATCTACTCGTAAGGTAGGTTCATTTATATGCACTGGATCCAGAGGCTACCTGCTGTTACCCACTTTGCTGGTTTTCCTTTAGTGCTGATTTACAAGAGGGTGAAGGTGTCAGTCAACTATTGTCAAAAAATTTACACATTTCTTCCCCTTTTTAGAAACTTTACATTGGAAAGTCTAACAACTTTTTTGTGTCTTAGTTTAAAAATGGAATCACCCTATAGCTTTTTTTTGTGTCCATTTGTATCACCAGAGTATTAGTTCATATTTTATATGTGTGGGGAAAGAAATACATGAAAATAATTGCAAATAATGGGTGAAATGTTATAAAAATAATAAAAAGTCACTTACTGACCACACTGTTATCATAAAATATTCTTTATTGACCGGTTGTCTTTGAATATATATGGTATATATGGTATATATATATATATATATATATATATTTATATATATTTGTACTCATTTAAAGAAAACTATCCCTTAAAAAAGTAGTGCAGCATATGGCGCTGTCTCAGTGTCTGTATACACTAGTGAACAGTGGATGTATACGAGAGCCAATCAATAGAATATGCATTTTACAGCTTTGTACAGGACTTTGTGATTTGTTTTCATTGTCTGACTTCAAAGTCATATATGAGAAATAAATCAATGTATTTTTTAGATTGCGGAATTAACTGCCAATAAACTTTCCAAAAGTCCAAAATAAAAGAATAAAGGGTCAAAAATATGCATTATGCATTGGAAAGGAAAGTAGAACCCTGAGCTAGCTGGACTGTAAACTTCAGCTAGTAAGTATTAAACAGCACACTAAATGCAGATTAAGCTGCCCACTGCCCGCCTTAAAAAGTTTTTCGACACAAACAAGTTTTTCATCTGACAATGGACGAAGGGGATCTCCACACCCATGAAAGAACAGTGACGGTTTTAGTAGCACAAAAGCCAAGACTCTGGCACAAGTCTTGTACTTATCTTGATGGAGGGACTTAGCATGTTTTCCTGGGGGATTTCAATCTTTCATGCGCACAATCAGGCGGCTTACCACATGGTCCAAAGGAGACCTCAATTGCTCATGGGACCCACGAGATTGCCTATGTACGAGACTAAGTCATTTTCTACCAGTAACCTGCTCATATGGAGTGGAAGTGAGCGACAACAGTTGAGAATTATGATGCGATTTGACATATTTTGGTTGAAAAGCGCCACTTTGTTTAACAAACATAGCCTATTTTTAATTGTTTGTGATGTGCCAAAGATCTCGAGGAAAACAAAGGAAAATATGTACAATGCAGGTGTCCGCAGAAGTTGGAATTTGTGGTAGAATATTTCTTTACATGTCTATTGTGGCGATAGGGTAATAGAAATAAAATAATGCATGATGACAAGTCGCACCAGGGATATATAATGGACATATATCAGAGGTCTGCAATACATTGATGCCACCCTGAAAAGAACATAAATCATAGCAACCCAAATTGGAATGGCCATTTTTATGCTAACCGTTATTAATGAAGGCCTCAACCAATTAGATATTATTATTATATATGCCCTATTATTTATATAGTACCAATAGATTCAGTAATGCTGTACACAGGATGCTATAACTCACGACAGTTTATGACGGCCAGATCTTGAGATAGCTTTAATACTAAGAGCAAACACGATCACTAAAAGTTGGCATAGATGCTGAGATTTCCAAGGGACTTGATGACTGCCCATTTATGTAATATTTTGGCATGTTTTTCCGAAAACACTAATCCTGATAATACTTCCTTCTGTTTTATAATATTTCCATGGAAAATCAATATAAAAAAATGTAAGATATCATTTTGAATTGAGCCACCTGGGAAATTTAGGGTTGATTGTGATTGAATGGTACAATTCAAGAAATGATGACTGATACACTTCAAGAATGTTTTAATAAAGGAACCAACTGATGGAGCAGATTTCCAAAACTCCGGTAATATCAGCAAGACTACTCATTTTTCAGCCTCCTAAACAAATAACTTACGAAGCTTTACACTAACATTATCATCTATTGTGACTAATAAAGTAGAAATCAATTATCCACAGTACTTCACTCTATTACTATAAGCCCCCTACATTCCTTACCCAGCCTGTCCATGTGTTGACAATGACTATGTGTCCTATGTTATCCATTAAATAGTGTAACTGCCCCAAAGCCAGCTTTAATACTTTCAACTTGTGACAGAAGGCTGATTAATTAACCTTAGTTAAGTATTTTCAGCCACTACATCAAAAGTGCTCCCTCCCTGGAAACTTTTGGCATTATGTCACCAACCCAAATGTATTTTAGGATTTTATCATTCCTATGTATGGAATCCATTAACAATGCTATAGAGTTACTATAGCAACAAGGCACATGTTGGACATGCATTTTTTAATTTTTCCAAATGTGGTGCCTATATATTTAATGGGGAAATATAAATTTTTTTACGAAGCATTAAGAAATGTAATTTAAACATTGATTCGATAATATGATTCAGCATTAATCGGGTCATTATTTTTGGAATTTTAGTGATACGTGTCGATTGACATTTGCTTCGCAGACTTGCATGATGCATCTACTGGGACGGTAGCATTTTTTTTCCTTCTCCGTTTTTAGGGTCATTCACTTCAGTTTCCTCACATTTCTGTCTTCAGTTAGTCATTAGGACTATAATTTTATATTACTGTTGTGTAATTTCTAGAAGGGATACAACAATGCTTAGAAATGATCCTCCCCGGATCAGACGCCTTATTATTTTTTAACATCAGGGAACATACATCAGTGATGGATTCCGTATCACATAACAAACATTTAGGCCTATAATGATGTATATTCTATATAGCTCTATGCACTACATGAACATATTTATACTTCTCACTTCTTTTCGCCGTGACCCACAATAAAAAAACAAAAAAACGTAATCTTATTGAAAGATGCATCATGACAGACGCAAATGTGAAAGAAGCACTGTAACAAATATAAAGAGGTGTTAAATTAATGCATTAACTTTCCTGTTTTTCTGTTTTCCTGTATATATATATATATAGTCGATTCACTATTCTGTAAAAACACATCTATCTATCTATCATCGATTCCTGTATACGTGTAAATGGATACAGAATAGACATACGTATCCTATACGACATAACGAGATACTCTCAACAGGGAGAGTGTCTATGGATGGACATGTAGTAGAAGAAGTGATAATGTAGGTATACAAAGATAGTAGACACAACCCTCATATCTTCAAGTAGTGTGGTGCTTGTGGTTTCCCCTCAGGGCAAAGTTACACTGAATGGGTCAATAAACTGTGTGTCCCCCTCAAAAGAAAGAGGACAATAAAGAGCACCCTCCAGGTCACAGGTCACCTCATCACTGATTGAGATATTCTCAACTTTCTTTTACTCGTCAGCTAAAGTTACCACACACACAAGCAATAGCTAAACAAGAGCAACCCAGCTTCAGAGCTGGTTGTTTACACGTAGATGCATGCGGAAGCCATGCTACACCCACAACTTGACTCCAACCGGCAGGTTTTTTTGGGGGGTAAAACTGTGTTTATTTCAAAAGTTTCCAGAAATCTAATTTCCCTTTTGGATAAGAGCAAATAAAACGTGTCTTCTCATGGGATTCACAGCGTGAGCAGAACGTACGAGAGAACTGAAACAGGCCTAATATTCTCCCAGACTGAGAGCCTGGATTGTCTACCTAAAAGACAAAGCACATTAGATGGATTTAAGATGTTTAGCCCAGAAGCGTAAGCCTTTAATATTCGAGCTAATATGCTAGTGACTCTGCTATTTAGCCTAATGATAACTAGAACATTTGTTCTAATTACAGCAAGATATATTGTAAATTTAGTTCTCTAGCCCAAAATGTGGGTTCCACACATACAGAACAGATATATTTCAATACGTCCACCTTAAAGAGACAACAGATGTCAGTCATGGGGGTTAACGCTCTGCCTTTTAGAGTCCATAGCAGATATTATGATTGAAGTTTTTTTTTCTTCTCCTTAATCCAACTGATGCATTCCCCACCTCACGAGAAGAATGCATCTTGTTGAATTAACTGTATTTTTTTTTATTTTTTACCAATTCCGTGGTTTTTATTATTAGGCCTTAAACATAAGGTGACCCGTGAAGCTCAAAATAATAATATTTACCAAAGTAATGGATTTTATGATGGAGATGAATACATCAGGAGGCCTGACTCGGTTTAATATCAACACTACCCAGATCACAAAAGCACTAATCACCATCTATGATCTATGATATGGACATATTATCAATGTTATTCTTGCTCCTTGGAAGAATTAATCTTAATGTTGTCGTTGCACAACCTTTCCTTGTTGCTAGAAGATTATCTTGGGGTTGACTAATACCTCGCATCTGTCTCTCTCTCCTCTCTCTCTCTCTCTCTCTCTCTCTCTCTCTCTTCTCATAGATAGGTTGGCCCAAAGACAGTGAATGAGCCTTAACTATCGAGTAAGTGTCTACATTCTGTGCGGAAGTCCTGGTTTCTTTGTAAGATGAAGTTTCTTCAACAGAGTCATTCTGCTCCTTTTCTCTTCCCACCCAAGGCCCTGTTTACTTCAATGCATCCCTTCGAAGTTCAAGTGTACATGTGATTATACTACATTGATTGACACTAACAATGAAAATGTCTCATTTGCCCCTAGTTTGGGTTTAATTATTCTGCAACCACAACATGTTTACAAATGAACAAGCCATATACAACCCAATCGATAGATTCCAATGCGTCAATCTTTTTCCATTTAAGATTAAAATGCGCCTCGAATCATATCAGTAGTAGCTTTTTCAATTGGGAAAATAGCAAAAGACGACCATCTATCTATTGCTTATATACAGCTATATATATCTATATATATCTATATCTATATATATATAAATATATATATATATATATATATATATCTATATATATATATCTATATATATATATATCTATATCTATCTATATATATATATATATATATATATATGTGTGTATATTTATCCATGCTTAAACTTTTCATAAATCTACTCCTATTTAACTTGCATTTTTTTTAATTTTTGGATGGCTAGATGATCCAATTAATCAAGAAAATGTATTAAAAAAATGCAGGTGTAAACTGTTATCATCCCTCCTATTTTTCCCGTCCCTTGAATGACATCTAAATGACATAATAATCTAAATCGATATCAATAAATATTTCCAATGTATACATATTAAATGTGCTGCTGTCATAGGGATGCATTAAATCCTCATAAAGAATACGACGACCCCATACAAAGATAAAGGGGCCATTGGTGACTTTTTACTAAAATGGTACAGTCCGTGCGTAATAATGCAGTAAAATAATCCTAGTATTACAGAATTGTGTAAAAATGTGAGAAGCATAACAATGTTATATATATCCATGACTGACCCCATTATTTTTGTAACTTTTGCCAAACTGTTGATCTTGAGTGGATGCCTCGGTAAAGCCGTCTTGAAGATGACAACATATACTTAACACTAAAGTGACCGTCTCCCAGCACAAGACTTCACGTGGGCTCCTTAAAAAGATATATTACCCGCCCTCCGAGGTCTGCCAGAAGGTTAAACAGTACAGCGTGCATTTTTTTTTATTTAAACAAGTGTTTATTTTTACAGTAAAGACTTTCACACATCTGGATGGATTTACCTTCTTTAAAAAAAAAAAAAAAGGAAGATCCTACAGATTAAAGTGAAGTGTCACAAACCCCCCTCCATCTCCACCTATAGGTTTTTTTTTCTCTTCTCTTTTAAGCTTGAAAGTAAAAAATGTAGTATTAAAAAGTGTCAAAAAAAGAGAAGCAGAAGAAGAAGAAGAAAAAAAAACCCAGGAGGAACCACTGCTGAGGCCTCTGAAACATTAAAGGTCATTTATCCACAGTGGTTTCAAGTCGGCAACTTCACAAGACACTTCCCAACGTCTTCTCACTTGAAGGTCTAATTAAATTATGTCCTTTTTGTCACAGAAACAAGTCAACATATGCCCGAGCTAATGAATTATCTTATTAGGACAATGTCCTGCATGTACACAGTCACATAAACAGGTAAGGGAAAATCAGCAATTTGCTTTGGAGCAGGCCAATAAACTAATGAAAGGGGGGATAGGTCTGAAAAACTTTGCTGACACCTATGAAAGAACAAGAGAATCACCATAAACCTTCGCTGCTTTCTATAGGACTTTCAGTGACTAGGAGGGCATTTGAAATGTGGTGCATTCACCAAAGGGACATCAAAGCCTACTACTGCATTGGGATAAGCTTCGCGTCCATCAAATAAACCAGCCCAAGTTCCCAGGCATAGCAGCTACAAATGCAGCCTCTCGTGCAGCTTCAAGCCTAAGATCAGTGATCTGTCCACAACTTTGCCTTACCCTGGTAGACACGCTGTATCACAGTGAGGTCTAACAAACACACAGTAAACTAGGTAGAAGCTCCACAGTTTAACAAGCAATGATTTAAGACAAGAGGGACTCACCTTTCAACTTTTAGTGTGTTCCTGTTGGATGTGTAGCATGAATTTTGATTGGTTTTGATGGGACATGGCATTACTAGTGAAGCTGATTTTTATAGGGGTGGAGTTTTTTTTTTTTTTTTGCAAAACTCTAAAATAAAGAATGTGAACTCTTTCCTGGGGCTGATTGGGGGGAAGGATGTGAAAAGACTGCAGTTATAAAGCACTGCTTGAAGCAGTCTCTCAATGCGTCTCTGAACTTGATCAGATTTTATGTTTCCTGCAGAGAGACAGCGACAATCCTGTGAAAGTGGCTCAATAGACAGACTTTTGGGCTCAGCAAATCTCAGGATATTACAATTACGGCCATCTTTCTCTCTCTCTTTTATTCCCAATCTTACTCCCTATAGTTCTTTGCAAATGCTTTCCCATACAGAAAGGAAGGGAATTTATAGAGCTGTCTAAAGCTTATAATCATCACTAGACGAAAGCATTTTTTTTGGGTTGAAAAAAATCCTTTTCTTGGTGTCTTAGTGCAGCCTATATGATGAAGGTCTTATGTGTTCATATGTGTTTTCTGCATGAAGCTGCACTGGGAAGTTTAAAAAAAATTCTAACTCAGAGCACACACAACAGGGATTCTCTCCTAAGGTCTCCCTTCTTTTGTTTCCATCCAAGCAATTTAACTGTTTATTCCTTTTTGTCTCTAGTGAGAGAATGGGGGGAGGGATAGAAGTATATGAAAATCCACAGTCATTAAAGTTGAGAGGGGGAAAAAAAAAAAAGAGAATTAAAAGAAGAAATAGACACATCATAAAGTTTATGGGTTTGTAAGGTTAGTAATAAAAAAATAGTATAAAAGGTATCAAACTTGTAATAGAAAGCAAGCACACAAAGAGCAGAATAATTAGGCAGGGGTGCCTCTCTACACATAGGGCGATTTTGCAGAATACACATTGTTTTCTTGTAGCCAAAATTTTTTAAAGGGACAGCCTTATATCGCAATAAGCGTACGCACATATATGCACCAAGCGAGTATACGGCAGGAATAAAAGCTTCAAAAGAATGCAGAGACAAAGGCTGAAAGCTTCCCTTCTATCTGTGCTTTTGCTAAACCCTATGTGCTGCATTTATAGGGGGTCTTGATCAGGATGACTGTAAGATATTGGTGCGAAGTATGATCACTGGCTTATGATTTTAGGAAGGTGGTTCGAGGCATCCTTAAATTAGGGATCTTTTGGGCAAATATTGGAGCTCTTCGTAATCTGTTAACACATGCAGCGCTGGGAAAGGCGGTCCACTATGTGTCTGCTATGCATTGCTATTCCTTTGCAGCACTCAAGGGGTTAAACTTACCTGCAAATACTAAACCTGAGTAGACCAATCAGGGAATAGATATTAGTGAAGCTGCCATATTCAATGCTAAACTCTGTCAATCAAGAGTTCACAGGCAAATGGGTGCCTGGGGCTGGGCTCCAATGACACTCCCCCAGCTGAGTTTCTATTGGTGCAATTCAGACTGCCTCCTGAGTTGGTTTATGTGTGAGTAGTGAGTGATTGACTTTATCAGTCCAAGGACATTACTCTGTTGAAGAGGGTGAACAGTTTCCTGGATTTCCAACAAGCAAAAAGGAATAAAAGCAAAACTTATTTTTGTTATCATTGCTTCTGCATGAACTGCATCCTGTGCTGACCAGTCATTTTGGGTCTGCACGCTGCTCAGGTTCATTCATGACGATGCTTCTAGATGGAGGACCTCAGTTTCCCACCCTGGGAGTTGGTGGGTTTGGGACATCTCGCCATCATGAAATGTCCAACCGAGATGCTGGCATGGGGCTTAATCCTTTTGCTGAACCTTCACACGCTGCAGCTTTTAAGCTCAGTCCAGCCAGTCATGATCTCTCTTCAAGCCAGAGCTCAGCTTTTACCCCGCAGGCATCCGGATATGCCAACGCGCTTGGGCACCATGCTGGGCAGGTGCCATCTTATGGCGGCGCTGCCTTTAACTCCACGAGAGATTTTCTTTTCCGAAATCGGAATTCTGGAATTGGGGACACTGCCTCTCCAGGTGGTCAGCATGGACTTTTCGCCAGCCATGGCCCCCCTGGAATCACTGAACCACCAGGACACCTGATTTTTCCAGGACTTCATGAACAAAGCTCCAGCCACACTTCACCCAATGGACATGTGGTCAATGGACAAATGCATTTAGGTCTCAGAGGTGATATTTTCGGACGTCCAGATCCTTACAGAGCGGTACCCAGCCCCAGGACTGATCATTATGCAGCAGCCCAGTTCCACAACTACAATCACATGAATATGGGCATGAATGTAGCTGCTCATCATGGCCCAGGGGCATTTTTTAGATATATGAGGCAACCTATCAAACAAGAATTATCGTGCAAGTGGCTGGAGGAATCACCGATGAATCGCCCACAGAAAGCCTGCGATAGGACATTTAGCAGTATGCATGAACTGGTTACACATATGACAATGGAACATGTTGGTGGACCAGAACAAACTAATCACATTTGTTACTGGGAGGAATGTCCCAGGGGAGGCAAATCCTTCAAAGCAAAATACAAACTGGTTAATCATATAAGGGTGCATACTGGAGAGAAACCTTTTCCATGTCCATTCCCCGGATGTGGGAAAATATTTGCACGTTCAGAAAATCTAAAGATCCACAAAAGAACTCATACAGGTAAGTAGACACCAGGGGTTAATAGTTAGATGCCAATTTGTAAATTGTAACTTTTTAGGCCTGTATGACTTTTTTTTTTTCAACCATGTAGGTTTCCTAAATTTTGGAAATACTCCATATAATTCTATTGCATTTTGACGTCCTTCTAGAACAGTCGTGTAAATTATGATCATTTGCAGCTCCTTGTTGTCTTGTTTCTGCCTTGAGAAGGGAACAAATACAAATTTGTGGAGGGATGATTCACTTTCCAAGCACTTTAGTTCCTCGCATACTGTTAAGTAAACTATAGAAATGCTAATTAAATCTCATTTTCACTCACTTCCGCTCTCTTTTTACCCTCTTGATTGGCACATCTCCTAATTAAAGCAGTGATACTTTTGTCAAAGTATTTTTATTTGGAATTCTGTGTTTAATTAAACTCTTTACAAGCAAAGTGAGTTGAGAAAAGACAGGATGACAACTCATGTCTTCCCCTGTATAAGAGCTTTTAAAACTGCAGTCCTTTTTTTTTTTCTTAAAGTGATCTAGTCTCTTGAAATTGGGCTTTAATTGATGAAGGACTTTTGGCTGCAGTGTTTTTTAACACTCCTCCTCGCAACTATTGTCATTCAAAAGTCACAACAATCAAATTTAATCTAGACGTCAGATAACAATTACCAGACAGTTTAACCTATTTTACAGGACTTGTATAGGTGTCCCTTTGTATTTTATGAAGTGGCAATTTGGCTAGTTAAATATTTCAACATGATATGCAGATAACGTATGGGAATATTTAAAGGAGGAAATCAGCCAGTCTGGGCCAACAATGTGAATTTCATTAAGGGTGGTGGGAGAATGAAAACTGTAAAATGTAGCACAGCGATGACTTGAACATATATACGTGCTGCAGCTCTGGTATATAACACTATGTTATGTACTCTCCCATTAGGTGAGAAGCCCTTTAAGTGCGAGTTTGAAGGATGCGACCGACGGTTTGCAAACAGCAGCGACAGGAAAAAGCATATGCACGTGCATACATCAGACAAACCGTACATCTGTAAAGTCTGTGATAAGTCCTACACGCATCCTAGCTCTCTACGGAAACACATGAAGGTAACTATTATCGTTTATTGTTATGATTGGATACTATGTTTATAAACATTGCAACATGAAGTCGTATCATATGTTGTTGTGTATTGGAATTCTATTTGTGTTAGCAATATATATATATTTTTTTTAATGTTCACTATTTTTAGACTTCCCCTAACCCCCCAAAATATAACGGATTATCAATAATATAGTCAACGACTTCTATAGTCATTTAGCATCTAAACATGTCAGCTGAGCTAATGAATTCACTTCTCGCTTCTATCTTGAATGTTGCTTGATGATTTACAGTGAATGCTAATATTTAAGCAGTGGGATAATAGGAGTTATGATTCTGATTTTTTTTTTTTTTTCTCAAGGTACATGAATCTCAAGGGTCTGATTCATCCCCAGCTGCCAGTTCAGGTTATGAATCTGCAACCCCACCAGCAATGGTTTCTGCCAGTAGTGAGGAGTCTTCTAAAACTACTTCAGCAGTAATTCAGACTAACAGCAACACTCACAACCCAGGATTACTTCCACCCAATTTTAACGAGTGGTATGTTTAAAATAAAAAAAAATACAAAAAAAGGCAAAATCATGCTCAATAAAAAAAAAGGACCAAATGAAGTGCAGAGAGACCAAGAAGGTTGATGTTCTATCAAGATGGAGATGATGGAGTTTATTAAACAAACAACAGAACAGGGCTTTGTTTTGTGACCCTGGATTTTTTGCCCCCCCCACCCCCACCCACCCCCTCCCTTTAAAGAAGGCTGTGGACTAATTGTGTCCCTTTCTCAGGATCTGAAAAACATATTTTGGCATTTACATTCCTTATCATTTTTTTTTTACTTTTTTTTAACAATATTACATTTTTATTTTCACATTTTAGAAGGTTCTTAAGCCGTGTATTTAACAGATAAAAAAAAAAAAAAGCCGTTTACCTTTATGGTGACTGTAAAACTCTCACATTCTTAAAACCGTGCCAAAGTCTTGTTATGTCTTGAACTTTCTCAAAGCATTACACTTGTGAATGTATTCCTTGTCCTATAGGGTCAAAGCTGTTGTTCGGTATATTTTCAGGATTGGGGGTGTGTGTTAATTCACAGATTGTGACCGTTTAGTAAACAGTTGCCTTTTGTAAGAAGTTTTGTAAATATATCCATGATGCCATATTTATCGTTTGTAACTTAATTATTGATACAAGTGCCGGGAACTGAACAATATTTATCAAAAAAATTTTCTAACAAAACTCTGTATAGCTTTTGGTTATAACTGCTTTAGCATTAAAATTTATTGTTTTGAAAAAAAAAAAAAAATCTAATTTTAAATCGTCTAACCTACGAGTTCCTTTACATCAACAGGATCTTTTATGGGAGGGGGTGGGGGGGTGGGGGGGAATCCAGATTATTCGAGAATATTTTTGGAAGGTTGTATCAGCGTGTTGCAGGTGTTTAGATGACAAGGATAGGTATCAAAGACATTTCACACTAGTTGATATTTGTTTTAGGCAGTAAGTATAATAAATTTTCCTTTCAACGTTGTTCAGGCGAATCAAATATTTCTAATCAATTCAGTTGGGTACCATGACATCTCTATCTAATGCTTCAAAGAACAAATGGGAACATGCTGCTGTTCTCCAGCAAATTTCAAAGAGTTTAATAGCTTCAGTTTTTCTCTTGGAAGTAAAAAAAAAAAAAAAAAAAAAAAATCTATGCAAGGAATATTAATATTGTAACATATAAAATGACACAGCCAGGTAGAAAAGGCTGGGGTTAGAAAAAAAAAAAGGAATGTAAGAAAATTGAAAGGGATGTTTAGACCTACATATATCAGCATTGACAGTTATACAAAAAAAAACAAAAAACGGTCAGATCCTCCAAAAATATATAAATGATCAATATTTGTTATGGTAGTAAATAGCAGTTAAAGAAAAAAAGGCAAAAATTGCATAAATTTCCCATTTGACACACATCGAATATTATATTGATGATTTCATTTGCAGATATTAATTTTAAAGGACAAAAGCAATCTACATAATTAGGATTTTGCTCATGATTTTAGATGTGGTCGAGCGCTATATTTCTCCCCCAAAAAAATATTAAGGGCCTCCTAATTTGCTACATAAGCGTTTATCATCCTAAATGGGTCTAAAGTTAAATTTCTGTGCCAGTGCTGTTCTAAGTGTCAAATTGTCATAGTAATGTGGTCAGCATTCCTTGGCCCCGCCCCTTTGATAATGCTATATCTCGTAATCAGTATATATAGGTTATTTACATGATGGCTGCATGTTGGTCAGATTGGGGATTTTGCTGGAAGAAATTAATATTAGTAATATAAATGGAGCCTGGTAGAATGTAGAGGGTACCTGTACTGCTCACTAGTGCATAAATATCCCTGGTGGAGAGACAGGTAATTCTACCCAGCACTTTCAATCCTGTAGCCTAAAGAATTGGATGGTCGGTCACACTAATTAATTTTTAAGGAGAAACCATATTTTTTATGGGTGGTTTGGCAAGCATAATGAGACCTGACTTTTTTTTTCTTTGGGCATCCTAAATTAGTAATAATAGAGCCAAAACACTGGTGCATGCCTAATAAACTGCATTCTGCTTCTTTTAGTGCCTAAAGTGCATCTTTTTTGTCCTTAATGAATGCTTACAGCTATGCATAGAGCGAGGGGGTATATTTTTTATTAACTGGAAAATGTTTGTGCCTACTAGTTTCATATCAATAAAATGTGAAAAAGAAAGAAAAGAGTGTAATTAAATTAATATCATATTAATACACGCACGTATATACTGCATAAAACCAGCCGTAGATGATATTGGGAAGGTTTTACGAATTAAAAAAAAAAAATAATAATAATAATAATAATGCAACAATAAAATAGGACTTGTAACATTCATTCATTTTTTTTCAATCGCCAATTTTTTTTTCATAGGTTGTTGCAAATTTTTAATTGATTGGCTCATTAACATATTAAGACCAGTTGTGGTTCCAAAAGGCCAACAGGGTTCTTATACCGTGAAAAGATTGAGATGCCTGCATTTCTTTGATGTTTCGGAGAAGTAGAGAGGTTAATATTGTTACCTCCAGTCTGATTTGCTGAGTCAGATTTCATAAGCTTAGGCCACGACATTTATGTGTAGAGAAATCGTGGTGACATGAACAGCTGCACCAGCTAAACCGTCTTCTTTGGTTTGAGGTCCAAGCAATTATGAAGCCACTGATAACTTAACATGGAAGTTAAAAAATAGATACAATATGCACAAAATGTACATTCATGTTAATTTTCCCTAGTATTGTATTATGCAGTAATGAATTCTCGAAATGCAAATAGAAAAGGCCTAAAGGGACAAATTAATATTTTACACAGTGCTTGTCTGTCTATCTATCTATCTATCTATCTATCTATCTATCTATCTATCTATCTATCTATCTATCTATCTCATATCTACCCATCATCTATCTCCATAAATATATAAGTTCTGGATGTGGTATATATAATACATAAATCTACATGTTCATGGTTCGGGCTTGGGTGCACAGCACAGGCCAAAATATCTACTGTCATTCAAAAGCTTTCTTCACGCCCTGTTGCTGCGTATAGTGATGATTCATAGAAGCGTTGATCCTTTCTCCTCCCAGCTTTTGAAGTCTTTCATCTTAAGACCACCGGAAGGGAAACATGATTGGCTCTTTTTTTCCCCACTATGGATTTTATTACTGTCTCTAAAGTTGGTTATAATATTGCTTTCCTGGAAAAAAAATACAACTTCTCTTTTTTTCTGCTGGTACATGAATCTATCCAACTGCATGCTTAACGCTCACCTAAAATATAGACAGTGCGTATATGGGGTAAATGGTATTAAATTGTGCAAATTTTGGTATTTTAAGATAGTAGCTGTTATTACTTCCCATGTAGGAGAATTAGTGAATATCATAGTCTACGTTGGCCGCTCATGCAATCTTTGCTTATGAATTGTACTTTATACGAGGCAACAATGTTGCATCTTGTATCTCTCAACCTCTATTTAAATAATATGATGTAATATCTCTTAGATAAGTATCACATTATTTTTCGTGTGCCAATGTTGGGATTGACATGAAGAATGCAAGTGATGGGCATTTTTAATTTTTTTTTTCCATATGCAAATAATTTTTTTTAATGTAGCAATCATTACTAATGCGGACATTAATGTAGATAGTGTTACGGGCCTACAGATTGTGTAGTACTGATTTTTTTAGACATGCATATCCATACAGTTCAGTGGATGAATATATACTCCTACAATGGAGTCTATGTATACAGATATTTTAGATTTTGGTGGTACGTGTAGCAACTAAGGCTTGAACAAGTGACCTAATAAGAAGAAGAATGTCACTTCTTTACCAACTCTTCACCATAAAGCAGAACTGACATGAAAAATGATTAATTTTGTGATTCTGCATGGAAACGTGAAAAACGTTGGCACTTCTGCATCAGAGAATCTTGGTGTAGGGCAGGTAGAGAATTGTGTAATTCTTCTCTGGTGCTATCATTTGGTACAGATATGTGTGCTGCTTTACAAAGTATCTTGGCCTTCACTATTGTACGAGTGATAGCTTTTGTGGTTCTGGGGAACCCCTGACCTGGACTCAAGGAACCCCAGGTTGGGAAACACTAGATTACAGTGTTATTTTTGTTGCAAGAGTTCATCCTAAAATTAACCCAAATTCGAATTAGAATTCACGTTCTTCACTTTCTGGTTGACATTCTCTCCGTTGAGGTTCTGTATGTTGAGTATTTGATGGATGGAAGGGATGCAGTAAATAGAGTCGCCGCATCTATTTTTCCATGTGTAACAGAAATATTTGTATTACTGAGCATTAACTCTGTGTTATTTAAAAATAGTTCTATTTTACTCTTCGGTTTGGAACCATTGTTTGGAAGTGTTGACACTGAATGAATGATTTATTTATTTTCAGTTATTTGTATATATTTGATACATTCTGCCACACTGTATAAGGAATGGGGTTTATTTAGCAGTAGTAGGTCAGTTTCAGACGAGCATATGTTAGATTCGTATGTGGTCCGTATTTTGGGGACTATGATACAGAGCTAATGTAAATCTATGTATCTTTTCACATAGCCGAATTTTTTTACGGCTGTATTATGAAAACACAGCATGACCGATTTTTGCCTCCTTTTTTCTACTCTTTTCTATTGGGCAAATACTAATCAGTATTTGACCATTAGAAAAAAAAAATATGCAGAGGCAAAAAATGATGAAAATACCGATGACATACGGGGGTGATGTCATCTGGAATACAGATCTGTATTCCGAATGTGTTTCCATATGCTCATCTGAAACTGGCCATACTGATATCATGCGAAGATAATGCTAGCAAACACACTTGCACATCCCACAGACGCACATATATGCACATTCACATACACTTGCACAAAGACAAACACACATGCAGATGCATGTATACTCACATAGTCATACGTAGACTCATACACAGGCGTTCGCACATATCTGGACACACAACCACAGACATGAACGTGCGAACATACATACATACAATCACATGTCTGATACTATTTACATCAGATTGCAAAGGGAAATATTAAAGATTAATAGGGATCAGTATACATTTGAGAATTCACTTTTTAATAATATATACATTTAGGTTGGTTTTTGACAGGCGTTAGTCCCATTTATTTAAGGCACGTTCCTTTAATAATAAATACATGCAAAGCCTTGAGCTCATTACAATTACAACATATCACATACTGATTTTCATTGAACACATTCCGAGGTTAATATCTATAGTGGTGGCCTCCTATTAGAGATAACACTCAGCGACATCATGGTATTCATTTACAGATATGGCTTTAAAGTTCACTTCAGTCTCTAAAATGAAGCATGGTAAAAAAAATCCACAAATTCCTCTACGAATATCTGAGACTGTGTTCAGTACGTTAGCAGCCAGATATTGCCTATTGACATGGGCATTCATGTTTGCATCGTTTTTTTTGCCTATATTGGTGTATTTCAGCTGTGAAGATTTGTATACTTTATTGAATTTTTATCCCTATCAGGAAAGTTCTGGATAATTCTAACAGCCCAGTCCCACCACTAGTTAAGTTAACCCCATTCTCAGATTGCAGAAGGAGCATCCTCTCAAGACTAGAAGACTGGAAAGACAATCTGAGAAAGGTGTGAGTGTGGTGGACCCTGGGAAGATAAGTGTTTCTTTTAACTTTTTTTCCTAATTGAATTTACACCCTTTGCAGTGGCTGAGCTAAATGACTGCAGTCTCATATTCAGGGCTAAAAGAAGCTCTCAAGTCTATTCTATAAGCTCTGTTCATCTGTGTATCTTCGAGACGGGCTGAGTGGGAGGGACAGAGGCCCAACTCATTTAGCTCAGCAGGAAGAAAAAAGTTTCATTCAGTAGAAAAAAATAAAGTGTGGGTTGCTTGTCGTTTTCCTTCATGTAACCTAGGGAAAGCAGCTGAAGGGCAAAAGACAGGTCATTGTAAGAGTATATGTGACAGGAGAAAGTAAATAATCACCCCTATGTTTAATATCATATGCCATTGGATTTTCTTTCACAATGATATTAATTGATATTACATATTAATGTATTTTTTTTTTAGTTTTCTATTTATTCCTATTGGTGGTATAATTTGATCATGTTTTTTTCTTTTTCTTAGTTTTTTTACTACATTTTTTGATTCCTGTAATGCAATGCATTACTGGACTCAAAGTATCTAGGCTTAATGTATCATTAATCCTTCTACAAGGTAGCTAATATACTTTTTCCATTGTTTTATTCTATTGGTGTTGGTTCTTCGAGTATTCTGTTATGATCTTCCCAATCTTACCATATCTGTCATAAATCTAAGTAGGCATAAGGCTGGTTTCAGACAAGTGCATTTTAGCTCTGTATTTGGCCCTTATTGTGGGGACTGTATTAAAGAGTTAATGTAAATCTATGTATCTACTAACATGGCTGTTTTTTTTAAAACACACCATGTCCATGACCTATTTTTTTGCTTTTTTTCCCCCTCGTATTTCTATGCTTTTCTATTGGGTAAATACTGATCAGTATTTGGCCATTAGCAAAAAAAAATATATTTAGGCAAATACTGATGACATGTAGTTGTATTTTCCTCATGCCCGTAAAACGTGTTCTCATAAACTTGTCTGAAGCTAGGCGATGTCAAATTTTTGATCATTCTGGATTATCAAAAACACCTTCGAAGGTCAGATCACCAGAAAGACTTGCAGACCAATGAAGTTAATACTTTAAAAAAAAAAAATCATCATAGAATGTTTTATAACAGGGAAGCATTGACAAACACTTAATTTTTTTTTTAAAAAAAAGATTGCTTTCATAGTGTTTCCTCTAAAGGTGCACCAAGGCTTTTCAATTGGTTAAATTAATGTGTTGCCAAGTTGAAGCAGTTGGAGACTCCAGCTGACTACAAATTTCAATATGACGATTGGTTACCAAGTTTGGTATACACTGAAAGACAAAAATAACTATTCTACCCTTGCGCTAGAAAAGTACATCTTTGGTATAGTCCAACTTTATACGAATGTTGATCTTTCACCTATATTTGGAAATGTGTAAATTGGCTTGTGAAGCAACCTTATGTGAAATCCTACAAAGTAAAAGGAAAATAATGATGGTTGTAGCTAAAATGGTATTTCAATAGCTGGATAGTCATGTTGGTACTATGTAATGATTGTTCTTCCCCAACACAAGCACCTTCCCATTCGAAGGAGGTTTTGTTATGGATGCAGCTACTGTATGGACTGGAAATCTAAGAATGTGTTTTGCTGGAAAGTAGCTTAAATTTTACTGAATAGCAATAAACAACCAAACTGCTGTTTGTTTAACCATAGCCCAACTTTTTGACGCATTCTATTATTGCAAATATAGTGGAATTGAAAAAAATGCAAAATAGTCATAGACCTATTTAGCACTTATTTTTAGGTTGCTATCATGATATCTTATACAAGGCTGAAAAAAAATATATTTTTACAACCTAATTTAGCCTTTTTAACAATAATCATATGATATTTGCATAAGATATTCATACTTGTTATAACCATAATATAATCAACCAACACAATCAAAGTATAAATCAGAGATTATATTTTATTTTAAGCTAACTTTATGGTATTTCCAATTAATTAGTAATTTCGATAGACTGGGAAGCCTGTTCCTTCATTAGTGACCCCTTTAATGTTCGGTAGTCAACTCAATATGGAGTCACTAGGCTATGCTGGTCATGGCAACTTTATTGGAAGGATGAGCTTCATATTAGAGATTGACCGGCCACTTTTTCTGCACGCTGTGGCTCGATGCTAACTGGAAGCCAATAGGGAAGCATTCAATGCACAACAGTGTTTTTTTCGGTGGTGTTTGTCTTCCATTGTCATTTCCTTGCGGCTTTTTGGTGTTTTTTTTATAATGCAGCATGCTCTGGATTTGACATTTTTTTCAACCAGTTTTTGGCATTCCATCCCCAAAGACATCCATTGTTTTTTTTTTTGGTTTCTGCTGAAAAAAATACTCACGTGTTACTTAATGTATTTTCTAGGTGGTTTTTGTGGCAGTTTCTGGCATTTTTCACATGATGTGATTAAAAGAGGGCTATATGAATCTTGTAATCGGAGAATCATGTGATTTTTTTTTTATGCGAAAAATGCCAATAAAACCACAAAAAGAGTATATTTACTAAAACGATATTTTGCAAAACCACCACAAAATATTACAAATTTGCCTGAAAAAATGCACGCGTATTTTATGCAATTAAACATAGTAGAAATGTGTGACAGAAGGTTTAAAGAGGGAAAAGCATTTTCAGTTCTCAGCATTTCCCATATTCTGCTATACTTTGGAGTAAGGAGCTCACGGATGCAAAATAATGAGTTTAATGGCTGTTTAATGTTACCTTTACTTTACACCATTTTTATTTTAGCATCTGTGTTTCTTATTAATAAACCATTTGGGACTTCAACTCAGTTGGAATATGGCATCCACCATCAATTATAGAGAATGGCACCCTATTGTGGCAGGTTGGGACATCTCTGAATATGGTTGTCTGATGAGCCCATTCTGGTCTACCAATGGTGAGTATAACTGGAATATCCTTCTTACACTTATTGCACTGAGCTTCAATAAGCAGGTACAGATTCATGCTCTTTTCTGGAATCAGCAGTCCCATGAAATCTCAATATTCGAAAGTCTACACAAATGAAGGTCCAATAGATCTCAATGTGAATTTTTCCGCCTAGTTACACAGTAGGTGTATAGCAGGTGTCCCCAACCTGTAGCCCGCGAGCCGGGTCTCTGCTGTGTGGCTCGAAGCTGTCTGTTAAACCCGGAACACTTGCGCCAGGTCTAGCAGACAGCCGATGCATAACTGATAGCGCGGGGGAAGAGAAGGAGGCTGTAACGTTCCAGTGGCTGCGTTCTCCAGCGTGATGGGTTGATCATTCGCCCTGCCATGCCCACCAGCCGGCAGCATTGCCCCTGACTATCCAGTCTGATTTACATGAAGAGGAGAAGGAGACTGTAACATCACCGTGGCCTAGGTATGTAATGGCAGGCACAGCTCCCATTTTTTTTTCATGGAATTGCGCAGTGTTTCATGCATCCCCTTGCGTATTGCACGTGCATTTGCACACACCACCTTTGGACTTCTATGGTGACCTACCTGCTTCTATCTATGGATGCCCCCCCTATATGCTATGAAATTATGGAGCAAGTACTGACTGGTAGGACATAAACACACCCGCTATTCCAGCCAGTAAAGTGGCCCCCTGGGGTCACACTAGGATCTCCTTTATCCTTGAGCTTCAATGGTTGCCTGGCATGAAATTGTTATCTACTCTGATTAGGAAGGCAACCTTTTGATTATTTTTCCTCTTTTTCTGTACTTCTGTTTGTCTGTCTTTGGCTCCATTCTTCTTTTGAAACTAAGTATAATAAAAGTTAAGTTTTTAGGTTCTCCCTCATACTAAGGGCTCGGTCACACGGGCGCCGCTCTGCCTGTGTTTCTGCACAGGAAGACGGTCGCACCACGTGCGGACGACTCTCTGCATGACCAGCTCCATTGCCGGCCATGTGTTCTTTCCCCGGCCAGTGCGGAGAGTCGTCCGCACCTGCAGTGCAGCGGTCAGAAGCGTACAGAAACACGGGCAGATCAGCGCCCGTCTGACTGAGCACTAAGTTGAGATCCCTCTGCCTCGGTGACAAATCTATGGGGACCTTTGGTGCGCAAA
The DNA here is from genome assembly GCA_035609135.1 of Eleutherodactylus coqui. Lineage (NCBI taxonomy): Eukaryota > Metazoa > Chordata > Amphibia > Anura > Eleutherodactylidae > Eleutherodactylus > Eleutherodactylus coqui. Next base: position 123,421,907 of record CM069414.1, on the reverse strand, counting down.
TGTGCAAGAAGATAGGGCATCTTCTATTTTTTTCTGTGTATAAATTTCGGAAATGTGTATGAACTAGAGATGAGCGAGTAGTGCCTTAGCCGAGTATCTCCCCGCTCGTCTCTAAAGATTCGGGGGCCGGTGCGGGTGACAGGTGAGTTGCAGCGGGGAGCGGGGGGGGGGGGGGGGGGAGAGAGGGAGAGAGAGATCTCCCCTCCGTTCCTTCCCGCTCTCCCCCACCGCTCCCCGCCCCCCGCCGGCCCCCGAATCTTTAAAGATGAGCGGGGAGATACTCGGCTAAGGCACTACTCGCTCGAGTAATGTGCCTTAGGCCTTAGTCAGACGGGCGTTTTTTCGCGCGATTTGCGGATCGCATGACGGATGCGCATCCGCAAATCGCGTGACCGGTGCCCGAAAATCGCCCGAAAATCTGCTCCTAGCCGCGTTTCATTAGAAACGGGCTGGAGCTGTCCAGCGCATTGCATTCAATGGAGCCGGCAATACAGCCTGCTCCATTGAAAGCAATGGGCTGCGGGCGAGTGTGGGATGAATTGTCAGCGCTGAGCCAATCAGGGGGCAGGTTTGACTCACACCCCCTTCACACCCACTGCAGGACGGCCGCACGGAACTTCGTCTGCCGGGAGCAGGTGAGTATATATATATTTTTTATTTTAACACTTTTCTGGATGAATTGCAGGGAAGGGCTTATATATTTAAGCCCTTCCCGACAATTCATCCCGCGCACGCCGGCAGCCCATTGCTTTCAATGGAGCGGCTGTATTGCCGGCTCCATTGAATTCAATGGGCAAACATCGTTCTTCTCTGCTACAGCTGTTACAGCTGTGGCAGAGGAGAATGATTTGTATTCTATATGTTCTCAATGGGGTCGGCGCTGCTGCCGCCGGCCCCATTGAGCGCATATAGAGAAGAGAACAGGAATCGCAGATCGCAGATAGGTGCGATCTGCGATTTCTGTTCTATAATTTATCGGACGAGCGCATAAAAAGCTCTCATGTGTCCGATACCATTGCAAAGCAATGGTTTTATAAAATCGCCGGACGCATGCGCATGCGCAAATCGCGGCAAAAAACGCCCGTCTGACTAAGGCCTCAGTCAGACGGGCGTTTTTTTCGCGCGTTTTGCGCATGCGCATGCGTTTCGCGCATATATAGAACCAATAGTTCGCTATGATATCGGTCACATGTCCGCTTTTGCGAAAAATTATAGGACACGACGATTCACAAATCGCGCCTATCTGCGTTCGCCGTTTTATGTGCGCACCAAAATCATTTTTTTCGCCGGTCAGACGAAGTTTCATGCGCATTTTGATGCGCACGGCGATTTTTCTCCGGTCAGACGGGCGTTTTGCAGTGACGATAAACGCGGGTAGGTGCAGATTTTTCCCGTGATTTTTCGCCTCCGGTCACGCGATTTGCGCATGCGCATCCGAAATGCGATGCGCAAAACGCGCGAAAAAACGCCCGTCTGACTGAGGCCTCAGGCCTTAGCGAGTATACTCGCTCATCTTTAGTATGAACCCATTGACATCAATGAGCTCTATTCTCTGCATATTGTGGGCTTACATTTAACTTGTACAAACCGTCTGTGTGATGGAGCCCCAAACCAAATGATTAGTGAACAAGCCAACAATGATTTTATGCCTGCTTAAAATGAACGAAAAGTTAACGAATTATCGTTCCTCGCATGATCGTTGGCTGCGTCTACACTGAATGATTATCGCTCATTTTCTCTCTTTTGAGCAATTTGTTTGAATGATAATGAATCCAAGGGCCTTCATTTGGAGTCATTTCCAGTTCTTTCCTGTTATATCCTGTTTAATAGAGTTTAAATGGCTTCAACAATATTTTTAGGTTGAATGTGGCTTGCAACCAACTCCGAGAGCTGCCTGTGACTCTCCAGGTAAGAAGGGTTGTGGCTCACTTTTCTACAGCTTACCTGTCTTGTAGAGAGGAGATATCCTGCAAAGACTAAAACTGACCATAAACATTGAATATTTATGAATAGATCCAGTACTACTAAATCCAACAGCAATTTAATGTCAGGACTAGAGATGAGCGGGCATGCTCGTTTAAGGCTAATCCTCGATCAAGGATCGGTTTTGTCGAGTAACTGATTATTTGACCGAGCACCATTCGGGGGGCCAGCGGGGGTGAACGGGGGAGAGAGTGAGAGTGATCTCTCTCCCTGCCGCTCCCCCGCATGGTGCTCGGTCTAATAATTAGTTACTCTACAAGACCGATGCTCGATCGAGCATCAGCCTTAAATGAGCGTGCTCACTCATCTCTAGTCAGGACTAATGGCCCATTTACAAGTAATGGTTATAGCTCAGAATTCGTTCAAACAAATGAATTTGAGAGATAATCATACATTGTAATTCCAAAAAAAGATTACAAAAAAATAAAAAAAAATCGCTCAATATTCGTCCACTTTCAGTCAGCGAAAAAACTATCGTTGGATCTCTGGATTCTCGCTACGTGTAAATGCTTCCTGTTCAGCTCTTCATATGGAAAGTGAAGTGCCGAGCCAGAAGCCAGCAATCCAACAATTCAGTGGTAAGTCTTATTGTCTAAACGCTCTGCAAGAGCGCTAACGACCTTAGGGGTGACGTCAGCACTCGTGCAGTCATTTACCCTGCTGTTGGCCCATGTAAATGCAGCATAAGGCCTTAGTCAGACGGGCGTTTTTTTTGCGCGATTTGCGCATGCGCATGCGTCCGGCGATTTTTTAAAACCATTGCTTTGCAATGGTATCGGACACATGAGCGCTTTTTATGCGCTCGTCCGATAAATTATAGAACAGAAATTGCAGATCGCACCTATCTGCGATTCCTGTTCTCTTCTCTATATGCGCTCAATGGGGCCGGCAGCAGCAGCGCCGACCCCATTGAGAACATATAGAAGACAAATCATTCTTCTCTGCCACAGCTGTAACAGCTGTGGCAGAGAAGAACGATGTTTGCCCATTGAATTCAATGGAGCGGCAATACAGCCGCTTCATTGAAAGCAATGGGCTGCCGGCGTGCGCGGGGTGAATTGTCGGGAAGGGGTTAAATATATAAACCCTTCCCTGCAATTCATCCTAAAATGTGTTAAAATAAAAAAAAATTGTATACTCACCTTTCCGCTGCAGCCGGAGTCCAGCCGCGGCCGCTGTCAGTTCTCCTGAACTGCTTCTCGGCACTATTCAGCCGGCGGGGCTTTAAAATCCCCGCCTGCTGAATGATCTGCCTCTGATTGGTCACAGCCCTGACCAATCAGAGGCCGGTTTCACTCACACACCCATTCATGAATTCATGAATGGGTGAGTGACTGCTGCCTCTCAGCGCTGAGCCAATCAGGGGCAGGTCTGACTCACATCCATTCATGAATTCATGAATGGGTGTGAGTGAGGCATGCCTCTGATTGGCTCAGCGCTGAGCCAATCAGGGGGCAGGTCTGACTCACACCCCCTTCACACCCACTGCAGGACGGCCAGGCGGAGCTCCGGCTGCCGGGAGAAGGTGAATATATATATATATTTTTTATTTTAACACATTTTAGGATGGATTGCAGGGAATGGCTTATATATTTAAGCCCTTCCCGACAATTCATCCCACACTCGCCCGCAGCGCATTGCTTTCAATGGAGCCGCTGTATTGCCGTCTCCATTGAATGCAATGCGCTGGACAGCTCCGGCCCGTTTCTAATGAAACGCGGCTAGGAGCAGATTTTCGGGCGATTTGCGGGCGACTTGCGCGTACTGGTCTCGCGATTTACGGATGCGCATCCGTCATGCGATCCGCAAATCGCGCGAAAAAACGCCCGTCTGACTAAGGCCTAAGATTGGACAGGTTGGCTTTATATTTGGTAAAAGAATTTTCAACCCGTATGACCAACTTAATGGAAGTAGAAAAAGTAATTCTAACAGGTGAGAAATGTTAAATAAAATGTTAGAAAAGTATTACCAGTAAACTCGTGGGGCCTCTTTTATAAACATTATGTCCCTAAAGGAACCAATTGGAGTGCAGTTTGCGTTTCTTAAAATGCTCTTAAAATATTAAATCTGCATTGCGCCTGGTTGCTATGGACAATAAAGGTAATTTTTTTTTGTCTATCAATTTGGATAAATGACATCTATGGTTTATTTCAATATTCACTGGAAACTTTCCTATGGGGTGGGGGGGGGGGGGGGGGACTGTGCCTCAAAATGGTCTGCATAGGAAAAATGCTACATTCATAGGACAGTACACAGTCTGCAAATGCTATTTAACCCTTTCCTCTGCAGTAACTTTTTTATTTTCACCTTCATTTTTTTAAATTTTGTATCAAAATAACTAAATGAGGCCTTGATTTTTCAGACAGAAGAACTTATAATTTTCTGTAAAGGGTCATTTGCTGTTCATGGCCGAATCACTGCTGAAACTTGTGATGGAAATGAGCAATCACATGCACAATAAACAGCATATGACCACTGCAGCAGCTTCCTGGCTCCAGAGGATAGGGACTGGAGTGTCTGTAATAGACCAGTTGGATATCTGATTAGTGACTATTAGAGATGAGCAAGCGTACTCGGTTTGGGTGTTTTTGCACTCGAGCACCACTTTTTCCGAGTAACTGACTACTTGGACGAAAAGATTCGGGGGCGCCGGGGCTGAGCCGGGGGTTGCAGAGGGGAGTGGGGGGGGGGGGGGGAGAGTTCCCCCCTTGTTCCACACTGCTACCCCCCGGCCCCCGAATCTTTTCGTCCGAGTAGTCAGTTACTCTGAAAAAGCGGTGCTCGAGTGCAAAAACACCCGAACCGAGTACGCTCGCTCATCTCTAGTGACTATACATAGGATGCCTTATTTGTGCCCTCTGCAGTCTGCGGCCATTTTTTAATGAGTGGCTGTAAATCCCTTTAACTTTTAATATTTGTTTTTTAATATTTTAAAAAAGTTTTATTAAACTCTTTTTGTATTTTCTTATAGTCCTACAATGATTGCTTGATCGCTTATATATTATGCTGCAATACTTCCACATTGCTGTATATTGTGTTGCCAGCATTATTCCAGTACTCCCTCCTTGCCTGGGTATAATAGGAGCACTATGTAGGGCAGCCTTGGAGGCCGGCAGCTGCCATAGCACTATATTATACCCCATAATGGCATAGTGGAGGGTGCATTGTATGACAAAAGGAAACCCCTCCATCTGTTTACCCGGGTAAGTCAGTGTTTCTCAAAATTCAGTCCTCATACTCACCCTAGCCAGTCATGGTTTGAAGATATCTTCTTGAGTGGACGCCTGTAATAATGTCTGAGGCACTTACAAAATTTACATCACCTGCGCAATACTACGGAAATGCTGAAAATATGACCTGTTGGAAGGGTGTGAGAACAGGAGTTTGGGAACCACTGGCTAAGATGGTGCATTTGCTATTGACCGCAGCATCTAAGGTGTTGAATGGCCAGGTTTAGAGGTAGTGTTATTGGAGGTGAGTGTCAGCTGTCAGCTCCATACACCCCCCTGCAACATGTAAGATTAGATGTTGCAGTAATACAAAAATATAAGAGAATTATCCTGCACCACTGTCATAAGTCAACTAGAGTTATTTGAGATTTTAACTCCTTAGTGGCAGACCTATTTAGGGCCCTAATGACCAATCATTATTTTTAGATTTTTGATTATCAGATTCCAGGAACCTTTTTTTTAATTTTTCCATTAACACAGTCATATGAGGATTTGTGTTTTTTTGTGAGATGACTTATATTTTTAATGGCACCATTTTTTGAGTAAATATAATACGTTTGCGTGGGGGAATAAAAAAAACAGCGAGTCTGACAATTTTTTGCTTTTTATTTTTGTGGCATTCACCATATAGTAAATGCCCATTTACACCAGCCGATGATCGCTAAAAGATCGCTCAAACGACAGTTTGAGTGACAGCTTTGAGCGATCATTTTGCATAAACTATTAACCCCTTCCCGCTCCAGGACGTATATTTACGTCCTGGAGCATCAGGGTATGTATAAGGAGAGGTCGCGGGGCGACCTCTCTTCATACAGCGCGGTCGTCATCTGTTTATTACAGCTGACACCCCCAGGCAATCGCTGCAATCGGCCATGCAGCCGATCGCGGCCATTAACCCTTTAAACGGTGTTCGGAGGTCCCGTACGCCCCCCCCCCCCGCAGTGAGATCGGGAGAGCCGTGCAGGTGACATAGCAGCTGGGGGCCTTCTAAAAAGCCCCAGGGCTGCCTTGGGAGACTGCCTATCAAGCCACCCTTGTGTGGTGGCTTAATAGGCTGCTTGTCAGAATGCAGTATGATGTGATACTGCAGGAGCGATCAAAGCATCGGATGTTGTAGGGGGGCTTAAAAGTAAAGTGAAAAAAAAATCAAAAATGTTTTATTAACTGTAAAAAAAAAAGTATTACAAGTTTAAATCACTCCCCTTTTGCCATATCTAGAATAAAAAAAATCTAAATCATAAAAGAAAAATACATATTTGCTATCGCTGTGTCCATTAAAGTCTGATCTATCAAAGTAATGCATTATTTACACCGCACGGTGAACGTTATCCAAAAAAAAAAAAAAGAACGCCAGAAAGGCACCTTTTCAGTCACCCTGTCTCCCAGAAAAAGCGATAAAAAAGTCGTATGCATTCTGCATTGGTACTTACGTGAACTACAGGACATCCCACAAAAAATGAGCCCACACTCAACTACGTCGACAAGAAAATAAAAAAAGTTATTGCGCGCAGAAGATGACGGTAGAAAATAATAAAAAAAAAATTAAATGTCTTTGAAAAAAAAAAAGAGGAGTATAGTAAAAAAAACGATACAAGTTTGGTATCGCAGTAATCGTACCGACCCATAGAATAAAGCTGTCATGTCATTTTTGTTGCAGTTTGTGCGCCATAGAAACAAGATGCACTGAAAGATGGCGGAATGTCTTTTTGTTTCATTTTACTCCACTTAGAATTTTTTCAGTACATTATATGGTACATTGAATAGCACCATTGAAAAATACAACTCATCCTGCAAAAAACAAGCCTTCATACAGTGACAGCGATGGATAAATAAAAGAGTTTCAATTTTTTTGAAGAGGGGAAGAAAAAGCGAAAATTGAAAAAAAAGCGGCTGCGTCATTAAGGGGTTAAGTAGCTACTCAGCTACATAGTAGCAATTAAGTGTGCAAATGAAAACTTAGCTGAATGCAGTTAATAGCCCAAGGACTATTATCTATGCTCAGATCCTTTGTTCTCCATGGGGAAACAATGCTATCAGCTCCCATTGAAGGAGAACTCACCACCTCCCGTGGCAACCTGTTCCACTCATTGATCACCCTCACTGTCAGAAAGTTGCTCACCTCTTCATGTATTCAGCACATTCCTGGCAGCTCACACCAATCATATGCCTAGACAAAAATGTATGCCAGGTCCAACCTGGGACCTGTAGGTCTATGGGTTTCCTGTAGCACACTTCCACAGGTGTGGGATGACTGGGCTGGCTGGGTGTGGAGTTCTCCAGCCAGCCAATCACCACCAGTTCGCTACACATCACTCTTGCTAGAGGGAGCTGGTCATTTATCTTTCTCCTCATTCCCTCTCAGAACCCTGGTGTATGGAGTCTTGCATGTTTTGCTTGGTGTTGCTGCATGCATGAGCTTCTGGGTGGAATACCCTCATCTGTTGGTGTGAACAGCTTGTATGCAGTTTACCACCTTTGGTGAGCCATGCCCCTAGGTTCCAGCATGGGGCTATTCCTATTGAAACAATCGCCCCGCTTGCAGGCAGGACTCCTGGGATCTAAATTGTCTTGTTAGAGTGGGACTCACGAGACACCAAGGGCCCTTGGCCTTAAGTGTCTTGGCCAAAATATGAATCCATACCTCATATGTACTTTAGCTATTCCATCTGCTTAGGCATGTTGGTATTTTGGGTGTGTTTTGGTGTTCAGTCATTGTTGGATAGCTGCCCGCAAGTTTGTTCGTAGTTCGCTTTATTTTGGTTTGCAATTGTTGCACGTTTGAAGTGGACATGACAGTACATTTCTGGTATAATTTACATCAGTTTCTGGTGTAAATTATACATAGGTCTGTTGGCCTGGGGTGGCCTAGGTCTACTGAAAAGCCCTGCTGACTTTTCAAGAAAAGTGGCAGAGGTAGCGCAGAATGAAGAAAAGTCCAATTTTGGGGGGCAAATACCTGCTTGTGCAAAAATTTGCTTTTTTATGCCAGGCGTAGAAGAGTTTATAGATGTGCCTGATAGTTTTTTTTTACATTTTACTACTACTAAAATGTCTTGTGGTTTAAGACTAGTTTTAGACCAGCATATTTCAGGTCCATATTTGGTCCATGTTTTGCAAATCATAACACAGAGCTAATATAAACTTATTTATTAGAGATGAGCGAGCATACTCGTCCGATCTTGATGCTCGTTCGAGTATTAGGGTGCTCGAGATGCTCGTTACTCGAGATGAGCACCACGCGGTGCTCGTCTCGATTAAACGAGCACTGACCATTGAATTCAATGGAGCCGGCAATACAGCCGGCTCCATTGAAAGCAATGGGCTGCCGGCGAGCGCAGGATGAATTGTCGGGAAGGGCTTAAATATATAAGCCCTTCCCTGCAATTCATCCAGAAATGTGTAAAAATAAAAAATATATATATACTCACCTGGTCCCGGCAGACGGAGTTCAGCTGCGGCCGGCGGCAGTCCTCCTGAACTGCTCTGAACAGCTGTGAGTAGTATTCAGCAGCCGGGGATTTAAAATCCCCGCCTGCTGAATGAGCTGCCTCTGATTGGTCACAGCCTGACCAATCAGATGCAGATCTCACTCACACCCATTCATGAATTCATGAATGAGTGAGTGAATGCTGCCTCTGATTGGCTCAGCGCAGCTCTCAGCTGAATGACAGCAGTTCAGCACCACAGTGCAGGGGACAGCAGGAGAAGACGCAGCTGTGCCCTGGCAGCTGAAGGGAGGTGAGTATCTATTTTTTTTGTTTTTTAAATCACTTTTAATTCATTTCCAGGGAATGGCTTATGTAAAGCCCTTCCCTGAAAAAGAATTCAGGTGTGCTAGCGGACCATTGTCTTCAATGGAGTCGCCGGCAGCAGCAGCGGCTCCATTGAAGAGAATGCCTGCATTTTTATTCTTTTTTACACTAAAATCTTTCTTTTTCAGGTAAGGGCTTATATTTTTAAGCCCTTCCCGAAAATTCATCTCGCGCTGGCTGGCAGCCCATTGCTTTCAATGGGCTTACATCGTTCTTCTCTGCCACAGCTGTTACAGCTGTGGCAGAGGAGAACGATCGTTATGCTGACAGTGTGGGGGGTCTCACTCTTGCCACTATTATGGCTTAATAGTGAGACCTCGGAGCCCGAAATGCAGCCCTGCATGTTGCTCCTCGCCTGCCCTATCCATTTCTGTGTTTTTTACATGACTTTGGTGATTTGCTAAGATTTTCACAAATGAAAACCTTAGCGGAGCACCAGTCATATACAAAAATGCTCGAGTCGCCCATTGACTTCAATGGGGTTCGTTACTCGAAACGAGCTCTCGAGCATCATTGAAAGTTCGACTCGAGTAACGAGCAATCGAGCATTTTGGTGCTCGCTCATCTCTATTATTTATCTATTCATAAGGTCATATTTTTCATGAAGCTGTACATGGGTTTATTTCTTGCAATACAAGTTATAGTTACTATTCCTATCCTTTATTCGTAATTACAACTTTTTGATCTCTTTCTTTTCAGTATCAGCTGCCGGCGGCTGCATTAAAGGAAATGGTCTGCCGACACCCCGTAATTGTTTTTCAAGAAAGAGCTTTAAGTATAAGCCCTTCCCTGAAAACAACCAGCGGCTCCATTGAAAGCAATGCGCACCTGCATTCACACGTGTTTATGCGCATACAGGGGTGTGCACATATTTATGCACAAACACACGCTCATGTGAAGCCACCCTAAGGAGACCACCAAGAAGGTGAGGGAGGAGTCTTAGAAGGCCATTCATGCTCTTCTGGGTAATATGCAAATCATATCCCCCAATCATTGCTCTACAGACATGTATAAAGGGTCAAGCATTGATTTGAAGGAATGCTGCTATCAAATAGGTGGCGCTGCAGAGGTATTGTTTCATCTTGGTAAATGCATAGAAATGGACAACCATTCCAATGGTGCTTCTAGGAACTGGAGTTTTTCAGTAAGGAATTCTGGTCACATGGGCTGAGTGGTAGGACCACCCTGTTTGCTCAGTGATGAAAACTTCCCCAATGGGAGTGAGGGCTCAGTCACACGGGCGTTTCGGCGTCCGTGTTACTGCAGGTAGCAGATGGCCACACTTCAGGACGGACGTCTCTCTGCAGCACCGGAGGAAAGAGCATGTGACCGGCTTCATTGCCGGTCACGTGTTCTTTCATCAGCGCTGCAGAGTGACGTCCTTCTTCAGGTACGGCCGTCTTCTTTCTGCAGTAATGGCTCAGTCACATGGGTGCATCGGCGCCGGTGTATGGGTGCCAATGCGCCCGTGTGACTGAGCCCTAACTTAGTATAAATACATAGAAAGGAGGAAGATAGTAATTTCAGTTGGGTATGTGAAATTCTACTTTATGATATTAGGAAGGTATTAGGCTTTACTTGTACTGTTACTTTTGTATACAAAGCAGCACCCTAAAAGGTCTGAGCTGTTGCCTAGCAAAACATGCTACAGCAAATAAAATACTTTTTTGGATCTCAATGTGCCAGTCATGATCTAAATGTTTAAGTATTAAAGAAATAGGGCTGATAGCATATGTAGAGTCCCCCATTTATTTTCTAAATCCATGTGCTGTATAAGCCGGATTGCCACCTTTGTCACAGAAAAAGTCAAGGTGAAAGGCGGCTTATGGGTGGTGTATGGCTTATCACAATGAATGTTTTTACCTTTGCTATTCCAGTGACCCTAGTAGTAATAGTGTCCCCTCTAAAGGCCCATTTACACCAGCCGATGATCGCTAAAAAAGATCGGTAATCGGTGGTTGTTTTAGCGATAATCGGTGCGTGTAAATGTGCGCCCATCGTCCGCTTTTTGGGCACTGTTAGCAGATCGTTAAATTCAAGCTAACCTAAAAATCGTCCTTCACTTTTATCAGTAGTTCTGCACGGGGAGTGCTGATAGCATTGTTTCCCTGTGGAGAACAAAGGATCTGAGTGCAGATAATAGTCTCGGGCTATTAACTGTGTTTAGAGAAGGCTTCATTTGCACACCTAATTGGTATTTAAGCCGGCTCCATTGAAAGCAATGGGCTGATGGCAAGCACTGCATTAATTTTCAGGGAAGGGGTTCAAATATAAGCCCTTCCCTGAAAAGCATTACAAAAAAGGTTTAAAAAAACAAACATATATATATATATATATATATATATATATACATACACACACTCACCTTTTTTGCAGCTGCCGGAGATCAGCCGCATCCAGCCGACTCTTCTCCTGAACTGCTTTCTGTATTATTCAGCAGGCGGGGATTTAAAATCCCCACCTGCTGAATGGGCTGCTTCTGATTGGTCACAGCTCTCACTCACCCATTCACGAATTCATATTTAAATATTATATATATATATATATATATATATATATAAAAAGCCCTTCCCCGAAAATTAATACAGCGCTTGCCGGCAGCCTATTGCTTTCAATGGAGCCGGCTGTATTGACTTTGATGGGAGAACATGTGACAGCTGTGGTAGAGGAGAACGATCTTTAGTATATGTTCTCAATGAGGTCGTCGCTGTTGCCACCGGCCCCATTGAGCGCACATACAAGAACAACGATTTACGCAGAACGCAGTTACATGCGTTCTGCGAATTGTTGTGACATATAATTTCCGGTCCATTCGCATAAAAAACTGACATGTGACTCATCCCATTGCAAAGCATTGGGTATATATAGATGCGGATCGCAAGCGCACCTGCAAATCGGGCTTACAAACGCCCGTGTGACTAAGCCCTCAAAGCTGTTACTCAAACTGTTGTTTGAGCAGTCTTTGAGCGATTATCGCCCCTTGTAAACCAGCCTTTAGTGGCCCCAATAGTAATAGTGCCCCATCTCAGTGGCCCCAGTAGTAATAAGTCCCTCTCTTAGTGTCCCTAGTAGAAATATTGCTCCCTCCCAGTTGCCCTAGTAGTAATAGTGCCCCATTTCAGTGGACCCAGTAATATTAATACCCCTTTAGTGGCTCCAGTAGTAATAGGACCCTTTTTAATAGCCATAACAGTGCCCCCTTAATTGCCCCATTAGCGATAGGGTCCTCTTTAGTGACCTCAGCAGTAATAGTGTCCCAACCTTTCAATTTTGGGATATCCAGCAAGCACTTTGACTCACTCTGAAGTTCCGGTCGGGAAGCCACTGCGGTGCTCACAGAAAATCCTCACACAGAAGCCAAGGGATGAGTGAAGATTTTCTGTGAGGACTGCGGTGGTGTCACAACTGGAGTTTCAGAGTGGGTTATAGCACTTGATTATATGCATGCTATCCGCCCGGAGGTGCTCACACCAGGTGATCATTTTTTACTGGACATTAATATGGACAGTAAGAAATAAATGCTGGTACCTGCCTCTAAAGTAAACTACCGGCTGGGCGGTGACAACACTATTAGAGATGAGCGAGTATACTCGCTAAGGCACATTACTCGAGTGAGTAGTGCCTTAGCCGAGTATCTCCCCGCTCGTCTCTAAAGATTCGGGGGCCGGCGGCGGGCGGGGAAGAGTGGGGTGGAATGGAAGGGAGACCTCTCTCTTCCTCTCTCCCCCCCGCTCCCCCCCCCCCGCTCCCCGCCGCAACTCACCTGTCACCCGCGCCGGCCCCCGAATCTTTAGAGACGAGCGGGGAGATTCTCGGCTAAGGCACTACTCGCTCGAGTAATGTGCCTTAGCGAGTATACTCGCTCATCTCTAAACACTATGTATAAGGCATTCTGCACACGGCAATGCCGGATTCCGCATGTGAAATCGCGCAGCGGAATCCGGCTCTTGCAGCAGTGGCATTTGCACATGCATGCTTTTTTGATGTCTTTTCTGTACTGGGGATGGACCCAGCTACTAGTTGTTGCACATGCGTAGTACAGATTTTTTTCCCAAAATTTTCTCTTCCCCCCGCGTCCTGTTCGCACTATTCATTGCAGATGGGCTGTGGGTCAAATGGCTTCCATGGACTCCACAAAAATAAGGCATGCTGTGGTTTTTCCTCCGTGAGCGGAAATCACAATTGATTTCCGCTTATGTGTAGGAAGCAGCGGATCTCCATAGGAAGTAGCGGGCGCAGCAAATATCCACCTATGTGCAGGAGGCCTAAGGGTGAACATATTATATGCACAGTCTATGCAGTTGCACAAAGGCCTATATATAAGGTGTGGGGTACCATTTTTAGTATTAATAAATGAAAGAGTACAGCAGGGGCGTAACTATAGAGGGTGCAGGGGATGCGGTTGCACCCGGGCCCAGGAGCCTTAGGAGGCCCATAAGGCCTCTCTTCTCCATATAGGGAGCCCACTACTATGAATAAAGCATTATAGTTGGGGGCCCTGTTACAGGTTTTGCATTGGGGCCCAGAAGCTTCAAGTTATGTCTCTGTGCAGCATGGTTTAGGTATGGGTACGGGTACAGATACAGATAGAGGGGGGGACCCGGATCACGTTTTGCATCAGGGCCCCTGAGCCTTTAGTTACGCCCCTGGAGTACAGTACTCAGAACTGGTTTGCAAGATTGATATTAAGCATTTCACTGTTTGCCAACTGTCTGTTGGAGACCGAGACACCCACATACAAGGGTTCCTTGCTGTCTATGCCCATCAAAGGTGTTATAGATATACATTCTAACAGTTTTCTCTGACAGTACCCTGAGCTGCACCATATTTAGGCTTCTTCCACAGTCCTGTCAAAAAACTAATAACAACAGCATCATAAACTGCACATAACAAATTGTGTCTTTTATGTTTCTTGAAAAGAGATTTAATTTTGAGAACTCTTTTGTGGAACCATGAACTTGCTGTTCTAGTTTTTTAAGTAAATAAAATGGAAAAGATTATTAAATGTCTGCTTTTCATTAGATAAGGTTATTATTTTCTTGCATACATGCATTCATGGCTTAAGAATACTTTGGTTAAAAAAACAGAATAAAGTAAAGTTTACTGAGATTGTTGATTTTTTTTTTTTATTCTCTTAATGTGATTACTTTTTGGGCATTCCATTATTTGGCAGTAAACATTAGATACAAGATTGTCAATGCTTATCTCTATTACTGATTCTCAAAAATAACATCCCACAAGGCATTCAAGTGAATACTGGGCTGATAATGCATCAATAGATGAAGAATGTAGTAAGAATGATGCTTGCATGTTTGCATATACTACATGGCATGAGAGCTCAGGGACCTGTAATTGGCTGCAGTGGTCATGTGGATATGGGGCAAGTCAACAAAAATGGACTGGGACCACTGGGGACACTAGAGTAGTGACAAACTGAATAGGTAAGTATAGTTTTTGATATTATTTTAGCAACTTTCTTGCTCTTATCATTTTTTAGATGCTGGACAACTACTTTAATTGCCTATGTCACATATCTATCCTTTGTATTGTGCTAAAATAGGCTGCTTCTATTCCAACCTATATTAATGCTATACACACCTGCTGAAGGGCTTTGTGTATGCTCTTTTACCTTCTACCCTTTGTTCTGTTTAATTAATTAATCTGCTAATTCTACTTAATTGAGCATTTTTTTTCATTCTGGAACCAATGTTAATGAATGGCTTTCTTTTGTTACTTGGATGTAATGATTTACTAGTACCCTCTATAATGCCAGCTGTCATCGGAAGAATGAAGTTGAACGTTGACACATGTAAGGTTATGCACTTTTAAGTGAATACATTTCAATGTTCCTTTTTAAGTGGCAAAACAACTGGCTAAATACAATCTAGAAGAGGACTTCTGTGGAAGGCAAAGTGAACTTTAGCAGCCAGTGCCGGACAGCTGCTGATAAAGGTGAATGTGGCCAACAGGAGATGTGGACCTACTGGTCGCTAACAGGTTTCACTTAAATGTAAACCAGGGAGTGGTATCTAAAGGATTTTGTGCCCATAACATCTGCAAGTAGTATGGACTGTATTGTAGGGAATCCCAAGGCCACTACCGAAGAGTAATCTACATTAACAGTGGATGGCAGACAGATAAGCTGAAGTCCCCTAGTCATGATAACAAGTCTGCAAGCAGGGATTGTAGTCATACAGTGAGTGGGTTCAGGCAAGAAGAGATTGGTTGTGAAGAGCAGACAGGCAGAGGTCATGATAAGTAGAAGGCAGGAAGTTGTGGTCAAGAACACAAGTTGGGTTGGTCGTAAATGTAGAACTCAGAGGCGAAAGCCACTATGAGGAAGCAGAGTGGTGGTCAACAGGTAGAGGTGAGAATCAGCACCATAATATGGTTAGATGAGGTCTAATGGTTTTTGTCTCAACACAAGGATATTCAAAACATGTATAAGGGGGGCTTTTAGACAGAGATAATCAGTATTGGTTATTTTCATTTCACAGCATGTTGAAACAAACCCTTCCATAGAACCTCTGCAGTGCCTCAACATAGTCATCTTTAGACATTGTATAGTAGCCGAAATATTTACAAACACTTAAGAATTAAAATAGAACGTTATGGAAACTATTTTCCAACAAAAACTAATATTTTGAAGATGCATGACTGCATGAGATAAAGGATATCTAGTAGAGATGAGCGAGCGTACTCGTTAAGGCAAAATACGCGAGCGAGTATTGCCATTTTCGAATACATGCCCGCTCATGAGAAAATATTCGGGGGCCGGCGGGAGTGAGCGGTGAGTTGTGGGAGTGAGCATGGGAGAGTGGGGGGGAGAGGGAGAGAGAGACAAACCCCCCCCCCCCCGTTCCTCCCCGCTCTCCCCTGCGACCCCCCGACGGGCCCCTAATCTTTTGGCATGAGCGGACATGTACTCGAAAATGGCAATACTCGCTCGAGTATTTTGCTTTAACGAGTACGCTCGCTCATCTCTAATATCTAGCACTGTTAATCAGTTTGAAAAAACTGACAAATTCAAAAATGTTACTTTTTCTTTATGACTTTTATCCCCAATGGGCTGCCTGTCATGAGTGATAGTGTGTTACCAGACTTAAAAAAAAATTATTTTAACTGGTCAATACATGCCTAGTAGTTCCAGGTTTGTAAGGGCCCTTTCACACTGGACTAATTGCCCACCAGCAGTCCCAGAGATATTTGCTCCTGTATTTTCACAGAGAAGAGAGGATTGCTGACTGAATGGAAGCGCGTGGGCCGGAACAATCTCCAGGCCATCCGCCTACATTCACAGTAAACTGGCCGTCATTCATTGATAAACGACAGCCTGCTTACACTGGGCAATCGTTGTTTGTTTTTTATGTCCGCAGAAACCGAACACCGAATGAATTATTGTTTGTCGTTCAGTCGCTGCGGGCATTTACACGGCCCAATCATCATTCAGATTTCTGCAATCCAGTGAGAGTCTGAATGATGATTGGACCGTGTAAAAGACCTATTAAACTTCAGTATATAGGCTCAAGCCACTTTTTACCGATCATCATTGTGTCATTTACAGTGCAAGATGATCGCCCAAGATGAGCGATCACCTTGCACTGCCAGCGGAGGAAACAGAAGACAAGCGGGGTGTCTCCGCTTGTCTTCTGCATCCAGCTGTTTTCTGCACGGAGCGCCCGGCTGTTATACAGCCGAGCGCTCCGTGCGGGGTATGGAGGACAGAGCTGGACCA
The DNA here is from genome assembly GCA_035609135.1 of Eleutherodactylus coqui. Taxonomy (NCBI): domain Eukaryota; kingdom Metazoa; phylum Chordata; class Amphibia; order Anura; family Eleutherodactylidae; genus Eleutherodactylus; species Eleutherodactylus coqui. The sequence goes on along the minus strand of CM069414.1, from coordinate 123,405,147 downwards.
CTCTGCTCTTCATACCCAGCCTGTGATCAGGGAGCGGGATACAGCTGAAACAATAGTATCAGCTGTATCCCGCTGTGAATCCCTGATAAGGCTCATAGTCAGCACGCTGAAAGACGACGATGAGCGATGGGAGAACAAAAACTGCACGATGTCAGTGCAGTTACACACAACCATTTTAGCTTAAAAGACAGCTTTTGAGTGAATTTAACCGATAATCGTTGTGTCTAAATCGGCCTTAAGCCAACTATAGATATTAGACTTTTTGTTTACATAATTTATATAACATACGCCGCAGCACTTGACACATTGTAGCACTTTACATGGATTCATTAAATATAATTGCTTTATAGGTATAGACTCTTATGTTTACTAAATATTTAGAGAAAATAATGGACTCACATTTGAAAAAAATGATGAACCAGGAGACACAGATAAATGTCTGACATGCACTTAGCCATGAATAGCGGAAGATTATGTAAGTGCTTCTCAGTAATATCAGCTAATATGGTAGAAATGTCATAACACAAGATTCTATATAATTCCCAATGACTAAATACGTTGGATAAAAAACAAATCAAATACTGTAATGTTATTGAAAAACATAAATGCAAAAATAAATAAACACCCGACTACTTACTACTAAAATGTTCACGAATCCAAAACAGAAGGTAGATGCAAAGTATCACTGTAAATGAACTGATCTTGGGTAACTAGTTCAGTATTACAGCTTGTATAGCCCCCACTCAGTTGGCATGTCCAATAATGATTCTGTTGAAATTGACTCATTATCAGGCTTTCTGGAAAATGCAGTCAGAACATGACTACAAACCGACGATGTGGGAAAAGATTATACAAAATTCTATTGAATAAAATGCTATTACAGCAATAAAAATGAGAAAAAAGCCCAGTTATAAATTCACAATAAACGTGTTTTAAACATTTAATGAAAAAAAAGTAATATTGGTAATACACATAATATTTTATACTGAATATGTTGAATACTCATTAAAAACACATGGCAATAAGATAAAACATATTTTTGAATTATTTAGACTTAATTTCAGGTTATTTGATTTTTATAATTAATTATAATACTTTAAAAGAAGAGCTAATTATTTATATAGGATATTGAAAAAGAAAGCATGTGCCCCTTAACTGCCCTATTAATACTCAGTAAACCGCACGAAGCTGAGCATGTATGTAAATTATCCATACACAAAAATACTAAATAAGGGTGCATTCACACGAACGTATATCGGCTCGGTTTTCACGCCGAGCCGATATACGTTGTCCTTATGTGCAGGGGGGGGGGGACGGAAGAGCCCAGGAGCAGGAACTGAGCTACAGCCCCCTCTCTGCCTCCTCTCCGCCCCTCTGCACTATTTGCAATGAGAGGAGGCGGAACGGGGGCGGGGCTAAGTTCCGGGAATTAGCCCCGCCCCTTTCCGCCTCTCCCCATTGCAAATAGTGCAGAGGGGTGGAGAGGAGGCAGAGAGGGGGCGGGAGCTGAGTTTCTGCTCCTGGTTTCTTCCAGCCTCCCCCCCTGCACATGAGGACAAGGTATATCAGCTCGGCGTGAAAACCGAGCCGATATACGTTCGTGTGAACGCACCCTAAGGCTGAGTATACATATATTGTTTTTTGTGCACTTTGTGCACTAGTCTGGCAACCATAGTCAGGCATAAAATGTTGTATGCAATCCTTTTTTCTTCAGCACAGGGAGACATTCGGCATTTCGACCTCGGACTACAAATTCTCGCTACAAAGCATCGCTCATTTGAAAGAACCCATTGGAAACCATGGGCTTCACATTGTAGCAATGTTTTGTAGCGCAATTTTGTAGCCCGTGCAGATACAACCTAAGGCCTCGTTCACACGGGCAACAAAGTCGCACGATTTTGTCGCGTTGCTACAATGCTACAAATTGCATGTATGTGAAGCCCATGCACTCCTATGGGTTAATTCACACGTGCGATATTTTGTAGCATGCAACAACCCAACACAAAAAACTTGCGGTTCCCGCGAAATGCACGCGACTCATGAGCTTTTGTAGCCCATGTTTCCCTATATAGCCTTCCTCTCTATTGCATTGCATTAAAACGCGATTTACGAGCAGTGCGGTGCAAGTTTGACAGTAGGAAATCCTACTGTCAAAGCCATAACCTAAGCCCTAGCTGCAGAAAAAAAAAATACATCACCTTACAAGCACTGTCTTCTCCCCCCGTCCCCAGCACTATTCTTCTTCAACTCTTCTGGCCAGTGCTAAAATAAACCAATCACAGTCAACAATCGATCGCTGACTTTGATTGGCTAAGCGTCAGCCAATCACAGCCAGCGCTTTCAGGAGGCAGGGATTTTTCAATCACCAGCTAGAAGAGATAAAGAACAGTTTCAGCAACCAGGAAGAAGCTGCAGAGTAGCCCTGCACAGCTCCGCCTTTTTTTTACATTTCTGCAGCTTGGGCTTATTTTTGGGGTAGGGCTTATATTTCAAGCCCCTCCCCTCCCTGAAAAACCTCACATGTGGTGCTACAAAGACGCGCAACTTTGTAGCACCACATGCGACTTTGAAGAGCTACAAAATCATGGAATCAACCACAAAAAAACGCAGCGATTTCACACAGACCAACGATGGGATATTGCTGTGATTTTCACACAGCGATACCGTGTCGGCCGTGGGAAAGCCCGTGAAGCCCATGGTTTCCAATGGTTTCCTTTTGGCTACAAAACATTTCTCATGTGAAGGAACCCATTGGAAACCATGACCTTTACATACATGCATTTTGTAGCTGGATTTCGTAGCCCGAGTGAAAGAGGCCTAAAACTGAAGTGCCATATGCTATAAATGATACCATAAAAAACTATAGAATCAGTTCTAACATCAGTTTACCTCTGGCATTTCAATACTGTAAGGGGGTGAGCAGTGCCCACTTTCTCCTTACACGTAGATGCATCATACAGCCAAGAATCAGCCAGGAGGAGGTGGAGAGCCATGACAGATGCCGGAGTGCTAGGTGAAGAAGGAGCTTGCTGGCAGCAGCTGAGAAAGTGCCTGCGGTACTGTTTAATGGCCCCTCAGCTGGCCAGAACCCTGAACGGATGAGGGGGGAAGGTAGATGGTACATGGAGCCATGTTATTGAAGCCACCTGGAGGCTTTGAAGAGGGTTACACCCCTTGGTGATATTGGTGCTGATGTGGGGATTGGCAGATCAGTGTGAAAGAGAGGTCCCACCTCTTCCCTCTGGAATGTTCGAGATGCTTCAGGCCTCTTACATAAGGGGATATAGCTGCTACTCACTGGAAGACAGAGTCAGCCAGTGAGTAGCAGAGAAGGAGAATTACTAGCAGCAGCTGTGTGTATAGGAAGATGCGTACAGGGTGGCCAGTGATGTGGAGACTGTTGTTTAAAAGAGAGTGGCATATGCACTGTCCCTAAGCTGGGGAGCAGTGCAAGAAGAACCATGAAGGGGCTGATGACAGGGGTCAAACAGCATCGGAATAGCCCTGATGACCAGGGGGCCGAAAACAAGGACACATGATGCCTATGATGACCCAGAGGGCTGAAAGAAACCAACTGCGTGAAAGGAGAGGGAGACTCCCTTCCCACATGGATCTCAGTCCAGGAAGAAGACAAGACCATGGACCAAGCCAAGATAATGGAAAAGATGCCAGACATGTGAGGCTTGCCTCTGGTGAGTTAGTGTGCACACACACTATACAGACAATGATTGTTTAACAGATATGGACTAAGAAAGTTCTTCCCCAAAGAGGACTTTAAATATTAAGTGCTGGTGATGCCATGTTTGTAGTTAAAGTGACGCAAGCAAAGTGTAGATAGCTGTGCTGGATAATGATGATAGACATAACTGAGTTTGTAAGTTGCATGATATTACGGTAAGATGTGGTATCACCGGAGTTCAGGCACTAGCTGTGGAGAAGTTATGGAGTTGGAAGTGATGTACCACATTCAGTGTATCTGTTTTGATGTATCTTCTGCACCTCCGGTTTCGGAGGCTGCAATGATAGTGCCACCCCTTGGACCTGCCAACGAATAGAATGTAGTATGATGAGAAATACGTAATTATGCAAATGTGGTTCAAAGTGCTTTGCCAGTTCGAGATTGGGACATATTGTTAATGTGACATGCCAGTGGTCATACCACCACCTGTAACACTATCATGCAAGGAAGGCAAAAACACATTGCCCAATATACTTGAACCCTCCCCAAGAATATTACTTGGCACGCAAATGACATCTTTCCTGCAGAGAAACAATTGCTTCATTATATTTTTTCCATAATATTTCACAAAAGTTCCAGTTTATTTCCACAGTCTCTGGTTGGACGCAGACTCAGAGCTACTGGATGGTGAGAACCTTTTCAGGACTCCCCTCTTCAGACGATCTGCATTAGGAGGAAGCAAGAGGTGTTGAATTCACCCAAGGGTTAGGGTACTTTTACATGGGTCAACAGTCACCCGAATAATCACTCAAACGAGTAACTACGATTGACTGCCAGCCCATGTCAATACGGCACCCAACAGGGTACTAAGCAGATGTAACTCAGTAGCCGTAACTCAGTAGTCACTAGTCATTTAGTTTCAACTCACTGAAATGGAACGACTAGTGAGTGAGATCTCGCTCAGTGTAAACAAGTAGTCGTTCAACTATGAATGACTACCTGTTTGGAAGCAGGTGACTGTAAGAGATCTCCAGCATACGTTGCCTCCTGTATAAAAGCATAAAAGCAATAGTCATTGGCAAGACTGTCCCATCGCAGATCACCCCTATGAAAAGGGCGTAAAGGATGTTGGAGCAAACACCATTCCACCAGCATCATAAAAAGGGCCCATATTGATTTTTAATTATGGAGCCTACTATTCTTTCTGTATTGCAGTGTTCAGAAACATACAAATAAATCAGCCCCTTTAAATACAATGAACCCTAGTATGGGTGTAAGTGTCTGAGATAAAGAATGTAGCCTGAATGGAAGTATAAGTAGAACTTATTTAGAGAGTATCAGATTGTGCTGTAGTTATATGACTAGCAGCAAATAAATAAAAAATACATTTATTTTACAGAAAAGTGTAATAAATGTCCTTCGGGAAGTCAAGAAACTTTTGCACCTCAAAGTTAAAAAGTTTCTAAACATTTAGCTTATTCTTTCATATTGACTATATCCATTCCCTGTGTGAATATATCCATATGTCCGTGTTGTAAGACCCGTAATATCCACGTAGATTGTATGTGGTTCCAATTGTTGTGTATGCTTAATCAATGCCGATACTTGCATTTAAGTAGCCTACTTTGTACAGCAATATCAAAACTTTGACTATTTAAAGGACCAGTTCATGTTCAAGGTGAGAATTCCACCAGGTCAGCAAATGAACAAATGGAGGGGCCTGATGATTCCCATGTACATTAATCGCCTCACTGCTTCTCTACTCTTCTTCCAGGTGCATTAAGCTTCTTTCCTCATCCTCAATTATCGTCAGACTCTTTGGGACAAAATTAAAAGGATAACAGCAGCTTGCTGTGGTCAATGGGACATGCAGTATAATTGGACTGACTGAAATGAGTGCTGAAAAACAGCTTCACTGGTGGGAGGCATTAACAGATACAAGAAAGAGTAGCTGTCTTGTTCCAAAAACCTCTGACAAAAAGATTTGATCCGCCTGAATTACTTTATGTAAAATGAATGTATTAAATTAAAATATAAATGCTACGTCTGATTAGAGTTTGATGGTTTAAAAAAATAAAAAAATAAAAAATAAAAAAATAATAATAAAAAAAATATATACATTATATATATATATATATATATATATATATATACACACATTATATATATATATATATATATATATACACATTATATATATATATATATATATATATATATATATATATATATATATATATATACACATTATATATATATATATATATATATATATATATATATAATTTTTTTGCAATGATGACACTACCGGAAAAACATGCAAGATTTATTGCATTCAACTAACTTCCTACTTGGGTATACCAAATAGGGTTCATTCTGACTTCTAGATTAAGCATGTAGCCAATCAAATTATCCCTCGAAGTTCTAAAACAGCAATCGATAAGTTCAACTAAGAAATCCATTTTAACTAATGAACGTATTTTGGTTATTGATGGAGCCTACTAGAGAATGTTAATTGTCTTCTTATTTAGACAAGAGAGGATTCTCAATGCACATTGGCGAGTACGTATCCGAAAATGCCGTGCAGCACTTTGAAAAGTATTAAAAGAAAGCCGCCATAACCTGGCACTTGGTTGATCTGTCTACTTATCGATATGTCTACAAGTAGCAAATAGAAAGCTCACTTGTCTGTTTGACTACCCGCTGTGAGACCTATGACCCCAATTCTTCCCAGGCTTTTCTAAATAGGATATGTTTGTATATAGGTCTGTGCATGCAAGTAAACTAAAGTTAACCATTTACAATCTCCAACAAAGCTGGCCGATGAGAAGACATTCAAGTCCATGTCCTCTGGGATTATTTTTTGCTGAGCTCTCTCACACAAACGATACGTAGAAAATTATAAACAGAACCAATCATTTTCACGATTTCATTCCAAGTAACCTTCTATTTTATTTTGTTTTTAGGCCTAATAAAAACAGTTTAAAGTGATTGAAAAGGATAAGTAAAAACAACGAAAAAAAAGCTCTGATAAATGTATTCATACTTTTCAAAGAAACTCGAAAACAGACAAGATGCCTTCAAACATCACAGGAAGATGAGGATGGCAGAACCATGAAAAATGGTAGAAGGCTAGCACAGACAGATGGATGCTGCAAATAATTAAGAAAGGGCAATCTGAAGAATGCTATTCTGTTTCCAATAAGACAAAATGTATTCGAGATTCCATAAAGTGGAAAGAAATTCCAGAAGTGCACTCTGTAGTATTTGTAGTTTGCCAATGAGACAGGAAAAAGGCTCTTAGATTTTTAATGTTTTTAAGATATAAACATACTTAAATGTAAGAATTAAGTTGGTCTCGAAACAGATGTTTAGGTCAAACAACTGGACTTTACTTTCTCATTGTCTTATATACTTACCTATATAATCATGAATTCTCTAATTGCTGGTGTTAGGCTGGGCTCACATCAATGATGGTGGTTCCATTTGGAGCCTCTGTCTGAGATTCTGCCATTTTTGCCAGCAAAGCATGCTGTACTGTTTGGTCCAGTAAAATGATGGAAACATGATGGACACCTCTATAGTCAATGGACTCCATCGCCTGTCATGGTAGAACAGAAAACCAAAACCGGTGTAAAATTTAATGAATCTTTACATTCCCCACCATCAACTCCTACAGAGAGTTATGTAATCTCTCAGTTGGATTTTCATGTTGTTGTCCCCAGAATAGTCAATGGTAACTGGTTGGCGGCAGGTGTACTGTACAAAGGACTTGTAGGGAAATCATTAGAGTTGAACTAACGTACTCTGCCGAGCTTGATGCTCATTCGAGCATTAGCGTACTTGATGGTACTCGTTACTCGAACGAGCATCAAATCATGTTCGACCCCGCCCCAGCTTTTGGCTCCTCCCCGCTGTGATGTGCCTGTTTTGGCCCCTCCCCACCGCGACGCAGCGCGCACCATTTGAAAATCTTTGGTCTGGCAGGAAGGGGAAGGAGAAAGGGGAGAGAGAGAGAGAGAGAGAGAGAGAGAGAGAGAGAGAGAGAGAGAGAGGAACAAAGAAAAAAAAAAAGCTTGTGACCCTGCGTTGCACATACAAAAATGCTCTAGTCTCCCATTGTAGTCAATGGGGTTCGTTACTCGAGTAGAGCTCTCGAATTTTACGAAAAGCTCGACTCGAATAACGCGGACCCGAGCATTTGGGTGCTCGCTCATCTCTAGAAATCATGCATGTAGCCAGAATTATCAATGGAATAGCATTTAGAATGCAACACGCCAGAAGAGAGCATGGAACACTAATTAGTAGATCATTTAGAAGTTGCATCTACATGGAACGTACATATGCTAATGTCAATGGATCAATCAAACTCAATGTACTTTCATTGACTGCAATTACTGCGTACTATGCAGGCATGTATCACATGCATAATACTAGGTGAAATCACGCCCATGTGTTATGTGTAAAAAAAAAAGGGACTGGATTGGTCCATCGGTGGTTTTGGATCTTTTGTGTGCTGAAGACTACAATTCCAGTAGGTATAGGAGATTAGAAAGTTGCTATTAATTGAAACAATTATCTTGTTAAACAGGTGTTTGATAACTAGTACTGTGGATCTCTAAAGATCTCAAAACTTGTGCAGAAATTGACTTGCGATGCGGAATTCAATTCTGCAGCATGTCAATCTTATCGCCTCTAAATGGTGCAAGTTTGGAAGGAGACTTTCCACAGCTGATCTGCACCGGGATGTTTGCTGTGGACATTCCGCTGGATATCAACCCCGAGTGGACCCGGCCTAAGTGTTCCGCTTTGAATAATGATTAGAGTAAAAGAGTGCTTTCCTTATAAGGCTCAAGTGGATGTGTTAAAACACTTGAAGAATTTAAATACAATGTTGCAAACACACGACTACATATGTTTCAGTGCTAAAAACTTCATGCGTTAGCTAATATTTTTTTTCAAATAAGTTTTGATCTTTTTTTCTCTTCCCATCTTTCAAACCTCTATCAATATATCAATAACCTCCCGTGGGAGAAGTGTGGTTTGATGATACATGAAACAACTGTAGTAAGGTCTCAGAAGATGTTTTTTTAAACAATAGTGAGTTGATCTCTGTCCTAAAGAACACATATTAGACTTCACATAACAGGCTTCTCTGAGTAGTACTGTTAACACATTTTCCAATATATATCGACATATGTAGGCGGTTAAAATTCTGTACATCATAATGTGTTTGATAGGACATGTGTTTTTCCTTACACTTGCAGCGCTGAAACAGACTCTTGATGCCGTAAGCTGTCATAGGACCGATCACTAGATGATATTAAAGTTCTTATTACTCTGTGCTTTTTATTGAGTCCTTATTAACATATATATATAAACAAAGTCTTGGGAAACTATAAGAATAGATGTTACAGATGACACTTTAGGGCAGATACATATGCCGCTCAGTTTGCCCAGTGGATATGTTATAGTTCTATATATTGATACTTTGGATTTGGTCTCGGAGACATCAGAACTTGCAATCAAACACCGGGTCTCCGAGAATATCAAACACATATGTAGAGTAATGCGATCTAAGAAAAAATATGATGGATGTTTAACAACTCTTATTTTCCACCCTGCGTGTATTTAATATCGGTGGATAGATTAAAATCCTGAAAATTTAAAGGGGTTGTCCCGCGAAACAAAGTGGGGTTATACACTTCTGTATGGCCATATTAATGCACTTTGTAATATACATCGTGCATTAATTATGAGCCATACAGAAGTTATTCACTTACCTGCTCCGTTGCTAGCGTCCTCGTCTCCATGGTGCCGTCTAATCTTCAGCGTCTAATCGCCCGATTAGACGCGCTTGCGCAGTCCGGTCTTCTCCCTTCTGAATGGGGCCGCTCGTGCCGGAGAGCTGCTCCTCGTAGCTCCGCCCCGTCACGTGTGCCGATTCCAGCCAATCAGGAGGCTGGAATCGGCAATGGACCGCACAGAAGACCTGCAGTCCACCGAGGGTGAAGATCCCGGCGGCCATCTTCACAAGGTAAGTAAGAAGTCACCGGAGCGCGGGGATTCGGGTAAGTACTACCCGTTTTTTTTTTTATACCTGCATCGGGTTTGTCTCGCGCCGAACGGGGGGGCTATTGAAAAAAAACAAAAAACGTTTCGGCGCGGGACAACCCCTTTAATTACCATTTACCATTATTATAACGTTCATTCTTAGGGCTCCTTCCCATGGACGGATTTCAGCCACGTAATACGTGGCGAAAATCCGCCGCGTTGCACGCAGCTATTAGGTTCTATTGAACCTAATAGCTCAATGCTCATGGTGCGGAATTCCATCGCGGAATTCCGCACCGTGAAATCACCCGACCTCATCCGCGGCGTGTTCTATTTGCCGGCTGTGTATGCACGGACGGCTTCCATTGCAGCACAGCGGAAGATAGCGTGAAACCGCTTCCCCGCCCACCGCCAGCCGCGTCATATGACGTGGCCGGTGCGTCATGTGACACTGTGGGCGTGCCATATGACGCGGACGGCGCGTCACGCGCTCTATTGCGCATGCGCGCCGAAGCGTCATGCGGAACGGAAGATGCCAGATCCGCAGGTAAGTATTGGGGTCTCTGGGGAGCCCGTCACGGCCGCGTGCAGCCGGCCTTATTGGTTTTTTTTAGTATCATTTGCATATGTTTGTAAATATGGTAATATTTAAACAATGATAAATATAACAATTAAATATATTATAAGATATAATTGCCTGCTGCGAGCTGGCCAGGCAGCAACCCAACAGGCAGGGGTTTAAATAAAGGCTCAGGGGCCCGGGTGCAAAAGTTCAGCTCAGGACTCCGCCTCACCAGCAGCTTGGCAGCGAATGTGGTACCAGCCCAATAGGGGCCCCGGAGAAGGAGGACAACAAAGTCCAGCTGTAGATGAAGAAGCTGGTGAATTGTACCTGCGGAGATGGATGGGGACGGGTAACAGTGGGGGACGGGCTGCACTGTGGGGGGCAGCTGGTGGGAAGTTCTGTCTCAGTAACTTTGCCAGGTGTAAGAGAGATTCAGTAAGTCCTATAGTCCGTGTGTTCCTCAGTTATAGTCTGTCCGTCCCTCAGTTAGTCAGTCAGTCTCCTAGTCTGTCCATTCCATCGCCCGTCCATCTGTCCCTCAATTAGTCAGTCAGTCCTGTAGTCCGTCTACCTGTTAGTCAGTCCTTTAGTCTGTCCGTCCCTCAGTTAGTCAGCCAGTCTTATAGTCTATCTGTCTCTGAGTCAATTCTATAGTCTGTCTCTTAGTTAGTCAGTCAGTCCTTTAGTTCATCTGTTTCTTAGTAAGTCAGTCCTTTAGTTCGTCTGTTTCTTAGTAAGTCAGTCCTTTAGTCAGTCTGTCTCTTAGTTAATCAGTCAGTCCTTAGGCCGTCTGCATCTTAGTTAGTCAGTCTTTTGGTCCGTCTGTCCCTCAGTCAGTCAGTCCTTTAATCACGCTCGCCAATGTGTGATCCTTTATGGCCCCCCGTCCACGCCCATCGCGCATGTGCAGAACGAAATTTTGGCCCCACAATAAGCCACACCCCAAGACACGCCCCTTTTACCATGGCCAGTATTTTTTCATCACAAAGGTGGGAACCCTATCCGCGCAGCACTGGATGTCCTATCTTTTGCAGGTGCGAGTATTTGCGCCTGTAAAAGATGGCCATTGTGAACACACCACAGGGAACCAATGGTGCAAAAAATGCTCGTCTGACTTCGCCCTTAAATATTGGCACTGCACAATCAATGCGCTAATTGCATGACATGCTGACATTTTCTCAATCTGCCAAGACATACATAAGCACATTAGTGTATCATGTAATGTTCTAAAACACAGAACTAGAAATAATGGAATAATAAACTTTTTCACCCAAAGGAAACCGGATAGGCACAGGGACTAAGTTTAAACAAAGACTAATTTCAACATAGTAGAAATTCACTAAAACCTTAAGCGGTCTGTCTGGCTCTGAAGACTGATGACCTATCTTGTTTGTTGACCGCTGTGTCAGTTTATGGACCTGGAAGCAGACCGTTCTGTACACTTTGCAGTAGCCGGTCATGCTACTGCAGGCACAGATACCATCCACTGCAATGGAAGCTACTCCTGCAATACCCTGCTGGCTACTGCAAAGTATACGTAGCTGTCTGCTTCTGGCTATGTACACTGATATAGCGGCACATAAACAGCTGACTGGCTACGGTCCTGGGCATCGGACGCTTGCCGATCAGGTATGGATGCCCTTTCCTGACAATAGGTCATCGATCTTCAAAGTTGGATAAACCCTATAAAGCATATGAAGAAAACATAATAAATTAAAGATGCTCTTCGGTTTCAAAAAACTTTTGAGTCGGAGACAAAGGTAATTAAAAAAATGTAACTACAATCTAATATCTAGAGTAACCGCTGTGTGCCGTACAGACAGCAGCCAGATGGGCTGGGAGTGACTCACAACAGTGATGGTAAGTTTTCTCAGGTATCTGGAGACAATGCTGACTGCCCGCATCTCTCAGTTGCTGAAGGATGCAATGGAGGATCCATAGAGCAAACAGGATGATCAAGGTGGTCCCACACATGCTCACTTGGATTCAAGTCTGGGGGATTCATGGGCCAGGGAAATACTCAGAAGTCTTGGTCCTGCTCTTCCAACTACTATCAGAAGCCATGTGATATGTCACATGGTGTTGCTGGAGGATCTCATCTGCCCAAGGGAAGACAAACAGCATGTATGGGTGTATGTAATCTGCAAGGATGGATTTATAAGCAAATCGGTTTAGAGTGCCTTCCACATGGATGAGTGGGCCCAGAGAATGCCATGAAAAGTTCCCTAGACCATAACTCTCCCACTACCACCTTGCATTCTTCCAGGAATGGTTGCAGAGTGTTTATTCTCTCATGTTTCTGGTTGACACACCAACATGCATCAGTTTGATGAAGCAGAAAATGTGACTCATCAGAAAGGGAACTCTTTGCCAATCAGTGGTGGTCCAATTTCGATACTGCAGTGAAAAGTGAAGCCTTTTCTTACAGTGCACATTTGTTAGCATAGGTGCCGTAACCATCCGCCTCCTTTGGAGCCCCATATGCAGTTCAGTTCGCTGAACTATTGGTTTACACACATGTCTGGTAGCCCCCTGGTTTATTTTCATGGTGAGCTGCTCCACTATAGCATATCAATCAGCTCTCATGTACCTTGCAAACAGAAACCACGTAAGCGTCCAGGAAACATGGCAGATGCAGGAGGCCTTTGCTGGGTGACAGACAAACATACACCAATAGCCAATTACCCTGCAGCTGGGGAGGATTAACTCCTGCAGTGCTGATGGAAAGTAAATTAATAAAGGATATTCATACAGGAGGAGCAGAGCGACGCCTGTGTCTGTCCGGAATAGCAAGAGGACGGCTGACACGGGTAGGTGGCCTAACAGCACCTTCCCCCTTATTCCCCCTCCTCTTCCTGCCATATCCCTTCCAGTCCACCCCAAATTTTTATCCCTGATCTTTTTGTATATCAAGAATGTTCCTGACATCATAAACATGTTCAGAATTAACTTGGGCCATAGAAGGCTTGGACTTTTTGGAATATATATTAAGAACCAGAGGTTTGAAAAGCGAGGCATGGAAGGAATTGGGTATGTGCAAGGAAGCAGGAAGCCACAACTTGTAGCGTACTGGTTTCACCTTTTTGCATGCCTCAAATGGACCCAAAAAACGAGGGTCTAGTTTATAGAAGGGCACTTTTAACATAATATGTCTAGAAGAAAGCCAGACTGTGTCACCTGGAACAAACTGTGGAGGAGACCAGCACTTGTGACCGTCGAATTTCTTCATCTGGGTAGTTGCTCTCACCATTGTAGTCTTGGTCTCATGGTAGATTTTAGAAAACTGCTGCCAGAACTTCAAATGTAGCGGAAATAGGCAGAGGAATCTTGAGTTGATGACTATATACAATGTAAGGGAGATTTATCAGTGGATTCACTGACATGATGATTATGAGAAAACTCTGCCCAGGGAAGCAGATTAGAGCAATCATCTTGATGTGCATTGGTAAAGTGACGGAGGTAATTGGTCAGGATTTGGTTGATATGTTCAACCTGCCCATTACACTGTGGATGGTAAGCAGAAGAGAAGTCCAGGGATGCACCCATAAGTCTACAAGGGGCCCTCCAAAATGTTGACGTAAATTGGACCCCTCTATCGGACACTATGTGCAGAGGAAATTTATGGAGCCAGAAGATATGGTCAATAAACTTCTCTGCTAGCTGACTGGCAGATGGTAATCCAGGCAAAGGGATGAAGTGAGCCATTTTGGAAAATCGATCAATGACCACCCATTGGAAGAGGGCAAGTCTGTGATAAAGTTCATAGCTATATGCTGTCATGGAGCCTCGAGAATGGATGGAGGGCAAAGAAGACCAGTGGGTTTATGTTTTAAAGACTTGTTTTGAGTGCAAGTGGTGCATGCAGAGACAAAGTTCTGGATATTCTTCACCATAGATGGCCACCAGTAATGAAGACAAATAAAATTGTCCATTTTACGTTGCCCTCGGTGCCGAGCTACCTTGGAACAATGTCACCAGGACAAAACTGATCTTTTAGGTTTGGGTATGAATGTTTTCCCTAGAGGAATGTTCCTTATCTGAATGGGAGCCACAGTTACTATTCTTGCAGGGTCTAGATGTGTTGCGACTTCTCCTCAAGATCACTGGGATCGAAGGACCTTGACAATCCATCAGCTTTGACATTCTTATCAGCAGACAGAAGAGCCACACAAAATCAAATCGGGCAAAGAATAAGAACAACCAAGCTTGTTGAGGATTGAGTCACTGTGTGGTCTGTAAATAGGTCAAATTCTTGTGATCAGTATAGATTACAATAGGCTGACTAGCTCCCTCCAGCACGAATCACGAAAACTTCAGAGCTATTTTGATGACGAACAATCTCCTAAGGAGTAAGTCCACTCATCAGCAGAGAAAGACTTGGAGAAGAATCCACACTTCACTATTCTCCCTGATGCACCTTTCTGATTCAAAACTGCTCCCCCTCCCGCTCTGGTTGAAGATGCGTCAACCTCCAAGAACGGTTTGGTAATTTCCGGTTGATGCAAAACGGGTGCCGAAGAAAAAGCTTGTTTCAAGGCTTGGAAGGCAGCTTTGGCCTCCAGAGGCCACCGTTTGGCATCTGCCCCTTTACAGGTGGGGGCAGATTTAGGTGCCAGCAAGGGGGAAAAGTGAGGGTTAAACTGCCAGTACAGTCTGTGAACAGTCTGAGCTGTGAGCAGAATCTGGTCTGGTGTCGGGACAGGCAAAGTGCAAACAAAAACCATGTGAAGGTCAAGGAAACATGGCAGATACTGAAGTCAGGAGCAGGAGGCCTTTGCTGGATGATAGACAAACCCACACCAAAAATCGGGCAAAGAGGACGATCCCCAGCTCAGCTAAAAAGGAGGATAACAGCCAATTACCCTGCCACTGGGCTTAGAGCACTGGGGAGGATTAACTCCTGCAGTGCTAATTGAAAGTAAATGGTTTAAGGCTATTCATACTGGAGGAACAGAGCGACGCCCATGTCTGCCTGGAATAGCAAGAGGGCAGCTAACTCGGGTAGCCGATCTAACAGCAAATTGCACAGTTTGACAAATACTGCCACAATTGGCCTAAAGGCTAACAATCATCCCTTTTGTAACTGATAAATCGCCCCAATCACACATCTTATATAATCACTAAGCCTGCCCACAACACATCACTTCCTTCATGAGCTATGTGCTGCCAATGTCGAAAGAAGGAGGTGGTCATAATAATATGATTTGACTGTGTATATGGTGGACATATGTCTTCTTTTAATAGAAAATATAGAAGCCTTGTGTTATTGGAAATAGGAACCTTTGGACATAACATTATTGGGCAATAATTTGCTACTATTCTCAATTATACTATGTTGGGACCAATTTAAAGGGAATTCCCTGGCAATAAACTTTTAATGACCTACAATATCCTCAGGATAGATCATCAATAGGTGATCGGTGTAGGTCTGCTTTTTGGGATCTGTGTTGATCAACTGTCTAAAGTCACAGTGGCGGTCGGATGAGCACTCCTTTCACTTCAGTCCATACCAGGCATTGTGCTGTACATTGTATAGTGGTTGTACCTGGTTTTGCAACTCCATCCCAATAACTTGAATGGGATTGAGCTGCTCTTATGCTATGTGACTGATGAAGATGATATCACACGTCTGAGAAGAGGCTGCAGTGTTTACTCAAGCACTGCGGCCTCTTCAATGAGCTGATCGTCAGGCATTCCAAGTGACAGAGCACTGCTGCTCAACTGTTGATGATCTATCCTGAGGATACGTCATCAACAGGTTAGTGCCGGAAAACCCCTTTAACCAATATCATGGACTTCCAATTCAAGATCTGTCACAAAAGGTTCATCAAGATCCATAACTTTCCCTGTGCATGTATTCCTCCTAGCTGCCAAGCGTACAATCCTGAAATACCGTCTCTCACAGGTGCCCCCCAGAGGTAGCAGAAGTGGTGGCCCAACTCACTCACATATAGACCATGGAATGAATAGATGTAGAGAGGCACAAAAAAACACTACAAAAAATGGAAGGAATTTCTCACCTCCCACTTCTCAGAGGCCGAAATATCCACTATAGTAACCCCCTTCAGATATACAGAATGGTACCTAATTGAGGAACTTAGGTAAACGCTGGGCAGACTAGCGGTGAGCAGAGAGTAAGCAAGGGACAGGGAACCCCTACTATAAGCCAAAGCAACCCCTGGTCCATCACTTCCCTTCACTTACCCTTTCCACAAACCGCCCTTATTCATATCCCTCCCCCC
Organism: Eleutherodactylus coqui; assembly: GCA_035609135.1. Taxonomy (NCBI): domain Eukaryota; kingdom Metazoa; phylum Chordata; class Amphibia; order Anura; family Eleutherodactylidae; genus Eleutherodactylus; species Eleutherodactylus coqui. The sequence goes on along the minus strand of CM069414.1, from coordinate 123,388,607 downwards.
TCCTCTCTTGACCCCCAGGAAGGGATCAAGGGCATTATGAGCTAAGACTGCTCTGAAATAACCTCATGATAAAGAGGACAAGAGGCTAGAATAAAGAAACAAAAAGTCGATGGCAGGACGATATTGTAAGAGTTACTATTATCATTGACCTTTCCTCAAATTAGATCTTATTTTCCAAGCAAATGATCCTGCATGATCAAAATGTAAAATGATGCAATTCGTTATTACTATGCAAATATTCTTGTTTCTCACTGATTGATTGAAAGACAAATAATAAAAAGAAGGATCCTAAACTTCACACCCAGGGGCGTAACTATAGGGGATGCGCTTGCACCTGGGCCCAGGAGCCTCAGGGGGCCCATAAGGCATCTCTTCTCCATATAGGGAGCCCAGTACTATGATTAAAACATTATAGTTGAGGCCCTGTTACAAGTTTTGCATCGGGGCCCGGGAGCTTCAAGTTACGCCTCTGTTCACACCCATAATTTTTCACAGTTCTCAAAACCTCCTTGCAAATCATATATCTAAGGCCTCGGTCAGACGGACGTTTTTTGCCGCGATTAGCGGATCGCATGACGGATGCGCATCCGCAAATCGCGTGACCGGGGCTGAAAAATCACCAGAAAAATCTGCTCCTATCCGCGTTTTCCTTGAAACGGGCCCGATCACAGGAGTGCTGTCCAACCCATTGAATTCAATGGAGCCGGCAATACAGCGGGCTCCATTGAAAGCAATGGGCTGGCAGCGAGCGCAGGATGAATTTTTGGGAAGGGCTTAAAAATATAAGCCCTTCCTGAAAATCATCCAAAAATGTGTAAAAATAAAAAAAAATATATATATATATACTCACCTTGTCCCGGCAGCCAGAGTTCAGCCGCGGCCGGCCGGCAGTTCTCCTGAACTGCTCTGAGTAGTATTCAGCAGGCGGGGATTTAAAATCCCCGCCTGCTGAATGGGCTGCCTCTGATTGGTCACAGCCGTCACCAATCAGAGGCAGCTCTCACTCACCCATTCATAAATTCCTGAATGGGTGAGTGAGTGCTGCCTCTGATTGGCTCAGCGCAGGGACCAATCAGGGGCAGCTCTCAGCTATTGAATGACATTTCTGGATGATTTTCAGGGAAGGGCTTATATTTTTAAGCCCTTCCCGAAAATTCATCCTGCGCTCGTCGGCAGCCCATTGCTTTCAATGGAGCCGGCTGTATTGCCGGCTCCATTGAATTCAATGGGCAAACATCATTCTTCTCTGCCACAGCTGTTACAGCTGTGGCAGAGGAGAATGATTTGTGTAGTAAATGTTCTCCATGGGATGGGCGCTGCTGCCGCCGGCCCCATTGAGCGCATATAGAGAACACAAGGAATCGCAGATAGGCGCGATCTGCGATTTCTTGTGTCCTATAATTTATCGGACGAGCGCATAAAAAGCGCTCATGTGTCCGATACCATTGCAAAGCAATGGTTCTAAAAGATCGCAGATCGCATGCGCATGCGCCAATCGCGGGAAAAATCGCCCGTGTGACCAAGGCCTAACAATCAACATTCTGCATTGTATAAGGGATGTAATTATCCATTGAGATTGCCCATGAGCAAACAATACGCAACCTAAAAACTGTGTATATTTGCTCAACGGGAAAAGAAGCATCATGGAGGAAGTGCCTTATATAAAGTATAGAAAGCCACAGAAACCAATAAAAATGGCAATATAAAACATAGTGATTTTCCTTTGAACATGCCTGTGAGCCTTGCGTAATAGCCGAATAAATCTATACAGTATATTAATAATTATTGCAGGCAGATGTCGGAGGGATCTGAAAAGAGTAATACTAGTATTACCAATGCTAAGCAATGATTTGATGTCACCACAAATACTGACTCTCAATACCTGAAGGACTGCCAAACAGTTTTAATACTGCAATATGTTAGGAATCCCAAAGTGACAACATTATTAAATGTAAATATAGATTAAAAGAGCAAAAAACACAATGTAATAAATCTGAGCGTTCAACGGAAAATGCATTAAAAAATTAAATCTAATTTTAATTATTCAGTCATTAACAAAATAAATACCAGCAGGCATTGCATGGAGATTGAAATATGCTTTCATTTATTTGCTAAATTTTTATTTAGTCTAATAATCCAGAAACTGCATCTGTGGAAATCTATTGCCTATTGCCAAGAGCACAAGCTGTTATCACTATAGACTCACAGTATGCACCCCTTACAAATGGCTCTGCACATTTCTCATTAGCCATGATCGCAGTCAGAGGGCTAACTTGCAGCACAAGGGCACCTAAGTGACAAAAGACATCTGTAAGGCCTCCTGCACACTGGCGGGTTGGACCCCGCATGTCGGATTCCCGCAGAAGGGTTCGACCCGGTGCCCCGCCGGTGGGTGACCCCGGCTTACCTGTCTGGCGGCTTCTGCACATGCTGTCGGGCATGCGCAGTAGCTTCCAGCGCTGGGGGGTGACGCATATCCCGTGATGCTTTCGCAGTGCTCACTGCATAAGTGCGGCGGGACGGACGGCTTCCATTGACCTCAATGGAAGCTGGCGGTGCATAACCCGCACAAAAAACGCAGCATGCTGTGATTTATTCTCCACTCATGGAGATGAAATGGCGTTTTGCCATTGAATACTACGTGCTGTATTTGCTGCAAAATCCAGAGGCGGACACCCGCCATGGACTCCGCAATGCAAATACGTGTGCAGGAGGCCTTAAACAAGCAGCTAAGTGAGTGTGGGGGCTTATGTGTCCACCGGTGTAAAGTGTGCAGTATCTTAAAGCATATCTGTCAATGGAGGCGATTTTTCAGGATAAGCTGTCTTGTGTATATATGAAGACTAGCACTATTTCTGACCATTACATGACTTCCTCATGGTCATTTTGCCAGTTTCCTCCTCTGAAGGCTTTTGTCTAATTGTCAGTGTTTCCTGAGCTGCTGGGTGAAACCTAACTGCTATGATGTCCCTTATATACAGCACACCCCAAGAAGAGGAGATTAAGCTTTTCTAACTCTCTGTGGCCAAACTCAGAAGAAGCATCAGCTTGGAAAACATTATACAGCCAAGTAGTAGTCTGCATGTCTCTCTGCCTCTGTCTCACAGTGAAACTGCTTCCCCCTCCTCCTCCCATCTCCATAGACTTTTTTTTGCAAATTTCTGTTTATTGAATCGGATAGACACAAGTATAATGTATCACTGCAAACAAGAATATGCCAAAATATGTTGGCTTCACAGACCCATCCATCTCGATAGACTTTTAATAGTAGCATGTAACCTGATCCCTCAGTAAGCTAGCTAAAGGCCCATTTATACTGGACGAATGTCAGGCAAACTATACCCAACACTTGTCCCTGTGTTTACTCGCTCCCATGCTGCTGCACAGGAGGCGGGGCTGCTGGAGGAGATTTCTCCTCTCGCTCGCCCCCGTCCTTCTCCATTCACTTTAGCATCGGCTGTGCAGTACTGAACGGCTGCTGTTTACACTGAACAATCATCGGTCAGGATTTTAATCTGCACGAGAGCAAGTACACACAGGGACGAATGTTGGGCATCGTTTGCCTGACATTCGTCCAGTGTAAATGGGCCTTAAAGGGGTTGTCCCGCGCCGAAACGGGTTTTTTTTTTTCAACAGCCCCCCCCCCGTTCGGCGCGAGACAACCCCGATGCAGGGGTTAAACAAGAAAACCGGACAGCGCTTACCTGAATCCCCGCGCTCCGGTGACTTCTTACTTACCTGCTAAAGATGGCCGCCGGGATCTTCTCCCTCGGTGGACCGCAGGGCTTCTGTGCGGTCCATTACCGATTCCAGCCTCCTGATTGGCTGGAATCGGCACGTGACGGGGCGGAGTTACAAGGAGCCGCTCTCCGGCACGAGCGGCCCCATTCAGAAAAGAAGAAGACCGGACTGCACAAGCGCGTCTAATCCGGCGATTAGACGCTGAAAATTAGACGGCACCATGGAGACGGGGACGCTAGCAAACGGAACAGGTAAGTGAATAACTTCTGTATGGCTCATAATTAATGCACAATGTACATTACAAAGTGCATTAATATGGCCATACAGAAGTGTATACCCCCACTTGCTTTCGCGGGACAACCCCTTTAAGTAAGAGAGGGAAAGCAAAGAGTGTCAGGATGAATCATCCTGATCTGCAGCACCTTAATAACTTTGCCAAATTGACCAATGAGGGGTATGTCAATTCAGGAAAACATGGCTGAAGTGGGGCACTTGTTCTAGCAACCAAGGAAATGTCTGCAGTATAAAGCAGAGTCTTTGTGATTGGCTATCTCTGGCAATACCATAGAAATGAATCAAATAGTAGCATGCATGCATGACGTCCAGTTCATTCATTCAGGGACACTCAGAACTCCTGTGATACTGATTGGTTGAATCTGACCTCCACAGGTCCACTGATCCTACACTAATCTGACCTCCACAGGTCCACTGATCCTACACTGATCTGACCTCCACAGGTCCACTGATCCTACACTGATCTGACCTCCACTGATCCACCGATCAAATATGTATCATCTATCCTTTAGGTAGGTAACAAGCTACTCTCACGGGAAAACCTTTAAAAAAAATATATATATACCTTAGGCTAAAGGCTCAAAGACGTATTTTTGAGCTGCCTGTGTAGCTTATGAAGCTACCGTGTTTCCCCCGAAAATAAGACAGTGTCTTATATTAATTTTTGTTCAAAAAAGTTTAACTTTTTTACATGTATAGCTGCCTGGACACTATTTAAATTGACTTTTTAAATTAACTGTTAGCAGGGGCTTAATTGTGGAGTAGGGCTTATATTTCAAGCATCCTCAAAAAGCCTGAAAAATCATGTTGCATCCTCAAAAATTCTGGAAAATCATGCTATGTCTTATTTTCAGGGAAACAGGGTATTCATATGCACGATTTTTCACATGAACTGGTGATGATCCATGTTCTAAAGATTGCTACTGGTCCTATTCTCGGCCATTTATTCTGCTGGGCAGTACGATTGTGGCTATGTCACATGGATATAGCTTTTTATCCTTTTACTACTTTTTAACAATTCATAAACATTTAATTCTTTGATCACTTTTCATTCAATTGTTTGAGAGGTCGAATGAACAAAAGCAGTGATTCTATCATTTTTTATGGCATTCGCTGTGTGGGATAATTAACATATGAACTTTTTCTGTGTTTTCAATGATACTTTTCTGTGATTCTATTATGGTAATACCCATTATTTTGCAATTTGTGATGCAAATTCTTAAATATTTTATTAATTCCCCAGTAATGAATGAAATTTCATAATTTGAGTTACCAAGGAGAGTTTCGGATTTCTCTTGGATTTATAATAAACTTACAATGATCAACTCCTATTAACGAGATATTGGTGTGCCGAACATCTTGCATCTCAAAATGTTGTCATGGTCTGAAGCTTCTTCTACTTGGAGTAAAAAAATCATATGAATGAGCGAACAATAGGGTTGTTTGCTTTAAACTGCATTCAGTTTACACGTACAGATGATCATTTACATTTTTCTGTCATCCGCTTGTTCACTTGATGGTTGGTCTTTCAGGGGGCTGAGCAAGTGAATGAGAACGACTGAGCTATTGCATTTTACACATAACGACTTGCAAACGACCGAACGCTGATTTTTATGTCTGCATACAATGAATGATAAGTGAATGAATAATCATTCATCATTCAATCATTGGCCGTGTTTAGACTGAACAATTATTCAGATTCCCATGATCCAACGATGTTTTTGAATGGTAATAGTTAAAGGGGCTCTAGAAGACAATTGTATTTATTGTTTTTACGGCATTCGCTGTGTGCGATTAATTACATGATTTTATAGTATCGCTCATTGCAAAAGCAGCAATAGCAAATTTGTCTTTCTTTCTTTTTTCGATAGTAAAGCACAAAAATGTCATATTGGTAGAATGGCATTTTTAAAATATTTTTTTCATACCTTTTTTTAGCAATATTTATTAGTCCTACATGAGATCTTTTTCTTGCTTTCCTAATAGAGATGAGCGAACCTACTCGGCCACGCCCCCCTTTTTCGCCTAAGCACCACGATTTTCGAGTACTTCCGTACTCAGGCGAAAAGATTCGGGGGGTGCTGTGGGTGAGTGGGGGGTTGCAGCGGGGAGTGGGGGGGAGAGGGAGAGAGGGCTCCCCCTGTTCCCCGCTGCTACCCCCCGCTCCACCACGCCTCCCCCCGCCCCCCGGCGCCCCCTGAATTTTTTCCCCCGAGTACGGAAGTACTCGAAAATCGCGGTGCTCGATCGAGTAATTACTCGCAACGAGTAGGTTCGCTCATCTCTATTTCCTAACACACTGCACTACTATTTATGTACTGCAGTGTACTATGTCTGTCAATTTTCTAATAACAAGAAACCTATTAGATCCTGCCATTGGCACCCTGGAATCACATAGCAATAGGTTGATGGTGAGACACTGGAGCTCCCTTCCTATATCTAACCACTTAGATGCGGTGGTCGCTACTGACTGTGACATCTAGGAGATTGGAGTGAAAAACTGCCTGTATACTACAGCCAGCTCCAATTGATGACATCATGGCTTAGCTCTTGTATGATGGCTTATATAAAGGCCTCCCGCTGGCTCTTAAACTACTGAAGCAAGAAGGAAGGTAGTAGCAAATCATTAAAGAGTTATAAAGGCAAACATTCATTGTGTAAAAATATAAATAAAAGCAGCGAAGACCGAAACAGGGAGAATAATTGCTGAAGAAATAAAAAATAATTTCAAAATGTTGGAGACGTCCCAACAGTCAGCTAACAAATGAGCAAACACGCGTTTGTCAGCCGATTCCATGTTTTATGTGCACATAAAAATGATTGTCTGCTGGCAGCACAATTCCTCATGTAAACAAGAGACGCGCTTCCAACAAGGCTGGGAACAACAGCGGCACAAATGATTTCAAGTCATGAATGATGACTGCTCATCTCCGACAACTGATCAGTGCAAAAGGTCCTCAAATGAGTGCTGAACGACTTGCTACATTGTTGATTGACACTCATTACAGGAAATTTATCTGCCTGTGTAAAGCTTAAGGGAAATGGGTAGATTGCACTACCAAAACAGGTTATCAAACTTGGGGTGAAGGCTAGAGATGAGCGAGCACGCTCGGTACAGGCAGTTACTCAAGTGAGCATCGCTCTTCTCGAGTAACTGCATACTCATCTGAGCAAATGTGGGGGTGTGGCGGGGGGGAGCAAAGGGGAGCCGGGGGGGAGAGTGAGAGAGATCTCTTTCTCTCTACCCCCCCTCCCCCACTCCCCCCCGCCATCCCCCCGCATTTGCTCGGACCAGTATGCAGTTACTCGAGAAGAGCGATGCTCGCTCGAGTAACTGCCTTTACCAAGTGTGCTCACTTATCTGTAGTTAAGGCCTATTTGGACACAATGGTTCTCACTCAAAATTCACCCAAAGCCATCTTTTGAGGGATAACTGTTTTTGTGCATGATTCGTTCCTCGCTCAATTCTAGTTCTCTTGAATTGAGCGATGAACTCTTATCAGCGGTACAGGCTGTTATCACAATCGGCAGCGCTGCTAAGATTCTTGCAGCTTGTGTCCCGCGAGCTGTAATCACGGAGGACACTGCAGCTGTTTGCTTATGCAGAACAGCTGTATTGTTCGCCGAACGATAGCTCTGCCTGCAAAGCTCTTAAGTAGCTACTTAGATACTATAGAATATGCAAAGACGATCGCTCAAAACTGTCACTCAAACTATCGTTTGAGCGATTTTTGAGCGATTATCTGTCAGTGTAAATGGGTTCTTACTCAGTTTGGAAAAAACACAGCTTAGGGGTGATTTAATTAAAAAGTACACCCATATTAATGGGCAGTACAGAGATCTTTCTAATGATCCTGTTTTTTATTCCTAGTCTTGTAACTATGACAACCAGACATCCTCTACATCAGAGGTCCCCAACTCCAGTCCTCAGGGACCACCAACAGGTCATGTTTTCAGGACATCCTATGGTAAGAACACCTGTGGCAATGTCTGAGGCGCTGACAATAATTTCATTACCTGGGCAACACTGAGGAAATCCTGAAAACATGACCTGTTGGTGGTCCCTGAGGACTGGAGTTGGGGAACACTGCTCTACATCTAGAGAAAAGAAGGTTTTAGCATTATCGTAGATGGGGCTTCTTTACTGTAACAGCACTCAGGCAATAGAGCTTTCTACAACAAGATATTATGGTGGCTGATTGATTTTAAGAGGGTCCTGGATAGAGATGAGCGAACATACTCGTAATGAGTACTTACGCACCCGAGTACCGCCATTTTCGAGTACTTCAGTACTCGCGCGTAAAGATTCGGGGGGCGCCGGGGGGCGGGGAGAGGCGCGGGGGTGCGGGGGGTAGCAGCGGGGAACAGGGGGGAGCCCTCTCTCTCTCCCTCTCCCCCCCACTCCCCGCTGCAACCCCCCGCGCCGCCACGGCGCCCCCCGAATTTTTTCGCCCGAGTACGGAAGTACTCGAAAATCGCGGTATTCGGGCGAAAAAGGGGCGGGGCCGAGCACGTTCGCTCATCTCTAGTCCTGGATGCTTTTTTTCAAAAAACTACAATAGTACAAGTTATGCATACTTCAATAAATAACACTCGGAACAGGCTGTTTGTCAAATAGTGGCTGGATATTTTTTCCTTATTGTTGCTCATTGAGGTAACTCTCTGTTAATCTCTGAACTAATGTCTTTCTCAGGTAATTGATAATTGCTCAATTGCACTCACTGAAGTCACTCAACCAACTCCAGTAGCTGCACTGACCACTCACTAACTGACTTATGTCCCTTTTAGACAGAGGGAGAATCTCACGATTCTGGTTTGCCCAAGCGAACGAGCTGCAGATGTCATCATCAGCTGATTTGCGCTCAGGCAGCCTGTTGTGAATCGGGCTTTCCCCACTTCCTCAGCTCTGATTGGCTGCGCAAGTGAGCACAAAATGACAGATTTACTCTTCTTGTGCTATATCTTAACCACCATCTGTATCATAAAATACAAAAGGCAAAATATACAGTTTTGCATTAAAACTGTAACAATTTCAACATATCACATCACGATGAAACATATTGCTAAGGTACCATATACTTTTTGTATGTACCACACCCATCCAAACACAGAACAATTAGTTAGAGTAATTAGCAGTTTTATTATTGTTCTTTTGGAATATACGATAGATAGATAGATAGATAGATAGATAGATAGATAGATAGATAGATAGATAGATATGGGATAGATAGATAGATAGATAGATAGGGGATAGATAGATAGATAGATAGATAGATAGATAGATAGATAGATAGATAGATAGATAGGAGATAGATAGATAGATATGAGATAGATAAATAGATAGATAGATAGATAGATAGATAGATAGATAGATAGATAGATAGATAGATAGGAGATAGATAGGAGATAGATAGATATGAGATAGATAGATAGATAGATAGATAGATAGATAGATAGATAGATAGATAGATATGAGATAGATAGATAAATAGATATATTAAATAGATAGATATTAAATAGATAGATAGATAGATATGAGATAGATAGATATTAGATAGATAGATAGATATGAGATAGATAGATAAATAGATATATTAAATAGATAGATAGATATTAAATAGATAGATAGATATGAGATAGATAGAAAGATATGAGATAGTTAGATATTAGATAGATAGATAGATAGATAGATATGAGATAGATAGATAAATAGACAGAAAGATATTAAATAGATAGATATGAGATAGATAGATAGATAGATATTAGATAGATAGATATGAGATAGATAAACAGATAGAAAGATAGATAGATATTAAATAGATAGATGGATAGATAGATATGAGATAGATAGATAGATAAATAGATAGATATGAGATATAGATAGATAGAAGACAGATAGATAGATATGAGATAGATAGATAGATAGATATGAGATAGATAGATAGATAGATAGATAGATAGATAGATAGATAGATAGATATGAGATAGATAGATAAATAGATATATTAAATAGATAGATATTAAATAGATAGATAGATAGATATGAGATAGATAGATATTAGATAGATAGATAGATAGATAGATAGATAGATAGATAGATAGATAGATAGATATGAGCTAGATAGATAAATAGATATATTAAATAGATAGATAGATATTAAATAGATAGATATGAGATAGATAGAAAGATATGAGATAGTTAGATATTAGATAGATAGATAGATAGATAGATATGAGATAGATAGATAAATAGACAGAAAGATATTAAATAGATAGATATGAGATAGATAGATAGATATTAGATAGATAGATAGATATGAGATAGATAAACAGATAGAAAGATAGATATTAAATAGATAGATGGATAGATAGATATGAGATAGATAGATAGATAGATAGATAGATAGATAGATAGATAGATATGAGATATAGATAGATAGAAGACAGATAGATAGATATGAGATAGATTGATAGATAGATAGATAGATAGATAGATATGAGATAGATAGATAGATAGATAGATAGATAGATAGATAGATAGAGAGGTATGAGATAGAAGGATAGATATGAGATAGATGATAGATAGATAGATAGATAGATAGATAGATAGATAGATAGATAGATAGATATGAGATAGAAGGATAGATATGAGATAGATGATAGATAGATAGATAGATAGATAGATAGATAGATAGATAGATAGATAGATAGATAGATAGATATGAGATAGATAGATAGATAGATAGATAGATAGATAGATAGATAGATAGATAGATAGATAGATAGATAATGACAAGATATAAAGCCAAATTATTATTGGCACTCAAAGACTTTCAATATTTTAGCTCATTTTTTCTAATCCCCAAACTTGACTGTAAATTAAAAAAATTCCACAGCGGATTCTACCCGCCCCCAGATAAAAAATACATTTAGTCACCTGTCCGGATGCTGCGGGGCTCTCGTCCATCGCAGAGGAATCTTCTTTCTTCTGCGCGGCGCATACGCCGTGCCTTCTATTGTTTCTTTTAAACTCCTCCTTTCCTGAGGTCCACGGCACAGAAGCAGTGACAGCTGCAGACGTGCCGGGGATCCAAACGGCTTCCATTGACTTCAATAGTAGCCGTCCGTGTGGGAAAACTGCATAAAAATGGAGCATGCTGCGGTTGTTTTCCCCACGCCGGGGAAAAATGACATTCGCAGGTATTTAATTACCTGCGGGTGCCCAATGATTCCCTATGGGTGCAGATCGCATGCACTGGAGACCCGTGCGGATTTTGTAAATCAAGTTATGTAGTGGACATGAGGCCTAAGGCATTATAGCTAACTGTACAAAATAAATCTATCTACAGATTATTATGTGCTACATTCACAATTAGTTCCATTTATATAGTAGAAATATTGAAAAACCAGCCTTTCGCCATATGATGCTCATTAGAAGATGATCATGTACCATAAGCCACATGATGCCATTCTTAATGGACATAGTGTGGCAGAAGGCACGTTCCTTATAGATATGTGATTACTTCTAATAGAATGGGACTATTACATGATGATCATTGCATTGTGTACAGCACAAATTGCCCTTTTGTCTGGATCCAAACCATTTTCTCATATGTATCTTCTTTTAAAGCCAAATGACTCACTTCTTTTGCAGGAACTTTAGCATTATAGGAGAACTACATCATATGTTGAATACATGGAACCAAAAATGTATCGTCTCTTAGTTCTTCTTCATAAACTGGCCGGGCTGTGAGATGCCCGGCCCTTAAAGGGGTTGTCCCGCGCCGAAACGGGTTTTTTTTTTTCAACCCCCCCCCCCCGTTCGGCGCGAGACAACCCCGATGCAGGGACCTAAAGAAAAATCCGCACAGCGCTTACCTGAATCCCCGCGCTCCGGTGACTTCTTACTTACCGGCTGAAGATGGCCGCCGGGATCTTCTCCCTCGGTGGACCGCAGGGCTTCTGTGCGGTCCATTGCTGATTCCAGCCTCCTGATTGGCTGGAATCGGCACGTGACGGGGCGGAGCTACACGGAGTCCGCATCCTGCACGAGCGGCCCCATTGAGAAAAGAAGAAGACCCGGACTGCGCAAGTGCGTCTAATTTGGCCATTAGACGCCGAAAATTAGGCGGGCTCCATGGAAACGAGGACGCTAGCAACGGAGCAGGTAAGTGAAAAACTTCTTATAACTTCTGTATGGCTCATAATTAATGCACAATGTACATTACAAAGTGCATTAATATGGCCATACAGAAGTGTATAGACCCACTTGCTGCCGCGGGACAACCCCTTTAATACTTTTGTGGAGACCTGCATGAGGCACTTTTCTATTGAGAAAGGTTTGTGCTTGATATGAGCTACTGGAACTTACGGCTCTTTTACATATGCAGATGACCGGTCAAAAAAACATTCATAAGAATGCTCGTCTCTGATCTTTGCCTAATTAAAGTATGTCTGTGATCAGCTGACAAACAAGCAAATGCTCATTTGTCACAATCACATTTGTAAGTAAAGAAATCACCAGCAGCACATCAGAAACCCCTCAGGGGTGGGACTCCTTTAAGATGCAGCAGCCACCTGGACACGGACCAAGTCCAAAAAGTTAAACCAAAAAAGAATGAGGTGGCAGCATCAATTGGTGCAAGAATATGTCTCCAATCTTTATTCTCCCATAACAAGAAGTTATAACGACGTTTCGACCTGTAATTGGGTCTTCGTCAAGCTCACAAATGAGTACAGACACATAGTTTAAAAAGAAAAAAAAACCAAATCACTCCACCAATCCGTTTACAGCCACACCCAGATTCAACAATTGGTATACCCAGGTGCTGAATATTTCCATAAATAATCATTAAAATGCAAATCAGTCACATGGCGGTCCCTCCATCCATCCAGTTTACAAGGACGAGTGCGCATGCGTCATAGGATCCACACTGCGCAGACACGAAGCCCCATGCACTCTCGCGAGAGTTGGTCCAGTTCAGATGAGTGCGCATGCGTGGTACGTCATAGGTGTTGCTGAATTTGAAAAAGCGCCACTGATGGCATATAGGAGGAGCCATAATATGGGTAATAGACTGGTACAACCACTATTTGTGAGTGAGGAGAAGTCTATACAATCGGTTCTAGCACCTGTAAGGAAGGAGAATTTCCCCTGCCTCGGATGTTCTTGCTTTGGCAATCTCCATAAGGCTTCAGACATCCATTACGGGGCCTTAAATATTGGATCATGGAACAGTACTCTTCTGCTTCAAGCTTTTTAGTATATCTTATCACATACCCTTGTGGCCTGGCTTATGTGGGTGAAACCACGATGGAGGTCTGTTCCTGCATAACGAAGCACAAGAGTTCCATCCGCATGAGAAATAATGATCTACCCCTGTCCAAACATGTTATTGAAAAAAATCATGCCATATGCCAGTTAAAATATCGGGTGACAGATTATGTCCCGGTGCCACCCAGAGGTGGTGATAGAGCCTTGCAATTAAAGAGGAAAGAGCTTTATTGGATCTATGACTCCAAAGGGACTTCATTTGGAATTTGGCAAGCCCTATCCTTTCTTGCGTGTTGCATTAATCCACAAGAATTCCACTAATGAAAACGAAACCATTGAAATCAACGGTTTCGTTTTTGTCCCGCGAAATGGGAAAAAAATCACGCCCTTGTGCTCAAGCCTTTAACATGTGGAGATACAGAGTCTACGAGTCTTGCATAAACTATGCGATTGGCCGGCAAAGAAACATTGGCTCGCTTGTTAGCTGATCGCAGCCACGTGTATGCAAGTTGATGATCGGGAACGAGCATTCATATGAACGGTTGGCCGATCACCGGCTGGTATAATAGAGCCTTAACTAGTTTTTATCTGTGGTTGGCTTGGGCACATAGAACTGCCTTCCCACTGCAGTCTAGTGGAGATTTGCAGCATTCTCTTTGGCAATAGAGATAACAATATGACTCTTTCCCCCATTGTATGTAAAATAGTCTCCCTTTGTAGTGTATTACCAAGGAGATAAACTCTGGATAAGCAGACATCATGGGGATAAACTTCGGAGTCTTTCTTTTGGTCAGAAGGTATATTTCACAATACCCTTCCAACATGATTCATATGTTCTTTACAGTTAGTGATCATGTCAGGTAACATTAAAAATAGGAAAAAACAAGGTAATTGGAAACATACATGACAACAGGAACACATGGCTTTTGTTAAAATAGGTATAAAGAAGTGTCACGTTACAGCATGTTTCTCCCGAATGACTACACGAGCAATAAAAATGTAAGCAGCACTTAAATGTAAGACTGCATATTTCATGATGTGCTGAGTACAGATGGATTCACCAGGAGACATGAAGAAGATAGAGTACAAGCAGACAAGAAAACATGGAGGACGAAAATTAGACAGTGAGGGCGAGCACCCACTGGCGTTTTTTTACCTGCGTTTTGCGTTTTTCCTGCACAGGCATAGAGATAACATGTGTTCCTGTCCACTGGCGTTTTTTTTGCGTTGCGTTTGCGTTTTTAACATAGGAACATGTCAGTTGCATATGTGTCCTTATTTTTCTCCTAATGCACCCATGAATGTCAATGGAAATTAACGGAAAAGCCGCGAAAACGCCGCGAAAAACGCTGCGTTTTTTCCCCGCGGAAAACGCAATCGCCAGTGGGTGCTCGCCCTGCATGACTATAGATTTCAAAGTACTCGTTAGCCAAGTGCTCTTTACCTGCATCTGGTGTTATCTGTAAGCCATTGCCAAACAATACCCCATTGCATCTACGTATAGAAAAAACTTAAAGGGGTTGTTCAAGATTAGGAAAAGATGTGCCTTCACACGACCAAGGACACTTTTTTTCCATGGGCTGTATCTGGTATTGAAGGTCAGATTCATTCACTTGAATGGGGAAATGCTGAAATACAAGACAGTGCCTTTGGACAAATAAGTTAACTTATTTCTGGGGGGGGGGAACAAATGTTTTCGTCTAATAACTCTGAAGGTTGTCTCCACACGGGGGCTAAAAATGCCGCGTTGTTTGCTCTATGCTAGAGTGAGTAAAAGAGCAGATTTATGAAACCAATGTCTTTCAATGGTTTCATTTACGCCTGCGATGTTTCTCTGTTGCGATAGCAAAAAATCGCGGCATGTTCTATTTTTCAGCTTTTTTTGCCTTTTTAGGCACCCATGTTTCCATATAAGGCCATCATTTGTTCAATTTGGGTGAAAGAAGGCACAATGATGCACTTTACAAAGTGGACACACATTTGCGCTATCGCTGTTTTTTCGCCCCACCCAAAAGGCAAACGCCCATGTGGGGGCACCGTCAGGGAGAAGAAAGGTATTCTAATGGCCCTTTTACATGAGACAATAATTGTTCAAAATTGTTCAGATTCCCGAGCTTCCACGGGAATTGGAACGATAATCATTCCATGTAAATGCATGCAGAAAACTGAACAACATGCCATTCAGTATAAACAGCAGCAGTTCACTTCTGAACGACTGCCTGCTTACAGTGAACGGAAACCGGCGGGTGGGGGGGATGCTTCCCTGCCTCCATTCCGGCAGCGCTGTGAGCGATCCTGTGATACTCACTCTCGCGTAACAGTGCAGAAATGAGCATCAGTGGGACCCGTGTTGAGCATCATTTGCCCCACTGCTCATCCCTTGTAAAAGGACATTAGACTTGTCTTCCTAGTGGCTATCTAAGGGTGTGACTGGTTCTGTGGCTATAATGTGCTGACAAGCTTCTTTTATTTAACTTTAATCAGCCTATAACAGGTCTGAAAAATAAGTAAACCAAAGAGTTATCATCAACACAAAAAGATTACCAAACCTGTATAATATCTCTTTTACACGGGACGACAGCCGTCTAAACCAGTGTTCCTCAATCTCAGTCCTCAGGGACCCCGACAGGTCATGTGTTCAGGATCTCCTATAGTAAGAACATCAGTGTCAATGTCTGAGGCACCGACCATAACTACATCACCTGTGCAATACTGAGGAAATCCTGAAAACATGACCTGTTGGGGGTCCCTGAGGACTGGAGTTGGGAAACACTGGTCTAAACAACTGCTTGAGTAGTGATGTCACCGCTGAGGTCGTTAGTAGAGATGAGCGAACGTACTCGGATAAGCACTACTCGTCCGAGTAATGTGCTTTATCCGAGTACCTCTCTGCTCGTCCTGAAAGATTCGGGACGCGCTGCGGAGCGGGGAGCTGCAGGGGAGAGCGGGGAGGAACGGAGGGGAGATCTTTCTCTCCTTCTCTCCCGCCCGCTCTGCCCCGCTCCCTGCTGCGACTCACCTGTCAGCAGCGGAGCGCCCCGAATCTTTCAGGACGAGCAGCGAGATACTCAGATAAAGCACATTACTCGGACGAGTAGTGCTTATCCGAGTACGTTCGCTCATCTCTAGTCGCTAGCACTCGTCAGAGCATTTACACTGATAGACGCTTTCGTGAAGCTCTGAGCGGGGAGCGTTTACAGTTAGCAAGAAGCGGTCGAGTGATGGTTGTTATGAAAGTTAGTGATAATGAATAGAGATGAGCGAGCACCAAAATGTTCGGGTGTTCGTTATTCGAAACAAACTTCCCGTGATGTTCGAGAGTTCGTTTCGAATAACGAACCCCATTGAAGTCAATGGGCGACCGGAGCATTTTTGTATTTCGCCGATGCTCGCTAAGGTTTTCATGTGTGAAAATCTGGGCAATTCAAGAAAGTGATGGGAACGACACAGCAACGGATAGGGCAGGCGAGGGGCTACATGTTGGGCTGCATCTCAAGTTCACAGGTCCCACTATTAAGCCACAATACCGGCAAGAGTGGGCCCCCCCCCCCCCCTCCCAACAACTTTTACTTCTGAAAAGCCCTCATTAGCAATGCACACCTTAGCTAAGCACCACACTACCTCCAACAAAGCACAATCACTGCCTGCATGACACTCCACTGACACTTCTCCTGGGTTACATGCTGCCCAACCGCCCCCCCTTCCCCCCACAGCGCACACCAAAGTGTCCCTGCGCAGCCTTCAGCTGCCCTCATGCCACACCACCCTCATGTCTATTTAGAAGTGCGTCTGCCATGACGAGGGACCGCAGGCACACACTGCAGAGGTTGGCACGGCTAGGCAGCGACCCTCTTTAAAAGTGGCGGGGCGATAGCCCACAATGCTGTACAGAAGCAATGAGAAATAGAATCCTGTGCCACCGCCATCAGGAGCTGCACACGTGGGCATAGCAATGGGGAACCTATGTGCCACACACTATTCATTCTGTCAAGGTGTCTGCATGCCCCAGTCAGACCGCGGTTTTAAATTCATAGACACAGGCAGGTACAGCTCCCTATTGTGAAGTCCCTGTGGACCCACAGCATGGGTGGCTCCCTGGAACCCACCGGCGGTACACAAAAATATCCCATTGCATTGCCCAACACAGCTGAGGTAGTAATGTCGTGCATAATACAGGTGGGCTTCGGCCCACACTGCATGCCCCAGTCAGACTGGGGTTCTTTACAAGTGGAAACAGATGCATTTATAATTCCCTGTGGACCCACAGCATGGGTGGGTGCCAGGAAGCCACCGGCGGTACATAGAAATATCCCATTGCATTGCCCAACACAGCTGAGGTAGTAATGTCGTGCTTAATGCAGGTGGGCTTCGGCCCACACTGCATGCCCCAGTCAGACTGGGGTTCTTTTCAAGTGTACAGATGTACTAAAAACTCTGTGTGCACCTACAGCATGGGTGGCTCCCTGGAACCCACCGGCGGTACACAAAAATATCCCATTGCATTGCCCAACACAGCTGAGGTAGTAATCTCGTGCTTAATGCAGGTGGGCTTCGGCCCACACTGCATGCCCCAGTCTGACTGGGGTTCTTTTCAAGTGTGCAGATGTAGTAAAAACTCCGTGTGCACCTACAGCATGGGTGGGTGCCAGGAAGCCACCGGCGGTACATAGAAATATCACATTGCATTGCCCAACACAGCTGAGGTAACGTCAGCTGTAATGCAGGTGGGCTAAAAATTCATTTGATTACACTGTAGGCGAGGCCCACAAAAATTGCTGTATCAACAGTACTAATGTACATCCAAAAAATTGGCCATGGCCAGCCAAGAGGGCAGGTGAAACCCATTAATCGCTTTGGTTAATGTGGCTTAAGTGGTAACTAGGCCTGGAGGCAGCCCAGTGTAACGAAAAATTGGTTCAAGTTAAAGTTCCAACGCTTTTAAGCGCATTGAAACTTTTAAAAATTGTTCAGAAAAATTATTTGAGTGAGCCTTGTGGCCCTAAGAAAAATTGCCCGTTCAGCGTGATTACGTGAGGTTCCAGGAGGAGGAGCAGGAGGAGGAGGAGGAGGAATATTAGACACAGATTGATGAAGCAGAAATGTCCCCGTTTTGGATGGTGAGAGAGAACGTAGCTTCCATCCGCGGGTGCAGCCTACGTATTGCTTACGTATCGCTGCTGTCCGCTGGTGGAGAAGAGAAGTCTGGCGAAATCCAGGCTTTGTTCATCTTGATGAGTGTTAGCCTGTCGGCACTGTCGGTTGACAAGCGGCTACGCTTATCTGTGATGATTCCCCCAGCCGCACTAAACACCCTCTCCGACAAGACGCTAGCCGCAGGACAAGCAAGCACCTCCAGGGCATACAGCGCTAGTTCAGGCCACGTGTCCAGCTTCGACACCCAGTAGTTGTAGGTGGCAGAGGCGTCACGGAGGACGGTCGTGCGATCGGCTACGTACTCCCTCACCATCCTTTTACAGTGCTCCCGCCGACTCAGCCTTGACTGGGGAGCGGTGACACAGTCTTGGTGGGGAGCCATAAAGCTGGCCAGGCCCTTAAAGACTGTTGCACTGCCTGGGATGTACATGCTGCTCGATCTCCGCACCTCCCCTGCTACCTTGCCCTCGGTACTGCGCCTTCTGCCACTAGCGCTGTCGGCTGGGAATTTTACCATCAGCTTGTCCGCAAGGGTCCTGTGGTATAGCAACACTCTCGAACCCCTTTCCTCTTCGGGAATGAGAGTGGGCAGGTTCTCCTTATAGCGTGGGTCGAGCAGTGTGTACACCCAGTAATCCGTTGTGGCCAGAATGCGTGCAACGCGAGGGTCACGAGAAAGGCATCCTAACATGAAGTCAGCCATGTGTGCCAGGGTACCTGTACGCAACACATGGCTGTCTTCACTAGGAAGATCACTTTCAGGATCCTCCTCCTCCTCCTCAGGCCATACACGCTGAAAGGATGACAGGCAATCAGCCGGTGTACCGTCAGCAGCGGGCCAAGCTGTCTCTTCCCCCTCCTCCTCATCCTCCTCATGCTCCTCCTCCTCCTCCTCCTCCTCTACGCGCTGAGAAATAGACAGGAGGGTGCTCTGACTATCCAGCGACATACTGTCTTCCACCGCCCCCGTTTCCGAGCGCAAAGCAGCTGCCTTTATGCTTTGCAGGGAATTTCTCAAGATGCATAGCAGAGGAATGGTGACGCTAATGATTGTAGCATCGCCGCTCACCACCTGGGTAGACTCCTCAAAATTACCAAGGACATGGCAGATGTCTGCCAACCAGGCCCACTCTTCTGAAAAGAATTGAGGAGGCTGACTCCCACTGCGCCGCCCATGTTGGAGTTGGAATTCGACTATAGCTCTACGCTGTTCATAGAGCCTGGCCAACATGTGGAGCGTAGAGTTACACCGTGTGGGCACGTCGCACAGCAGTCGGTGCACTGGCAGCTTAAAGCGATGTTGCAGGGTGCGCAGGGTGGCAGCGTCCGTGTGGGACTTGCGGAAATGTGCGCAGAGCCGGCGCGCCTTTACGAGCAGGTCTGACAAGCGTGGGTAGCTTTTCAGAAAGCGCTGAACCACCAAATTAAAGACGTGGGCCAGGCATGGCACGTGCGTGAGGCTGCCGAGCTGCAGAGCCGCCACCAGGTTACGGCCGTTGCCACACACGACCATGCCCGGTTGGAGGCTCAGCGGCGCAAGCCAGCGGTCGGTCTGCTGTGTCAGACCCTGCAGCAGTTCGTGGGCCGTGTGCCTCTTATCTCCTAAGCTGAGTAGTTTCAGCACGGCCTGCTGACGCTTGCCCACCGCTGTGCTGCCACACCGCGCGACACCGACTGTTGGCGACATGCTGCTGCTAACACATCTTGATTGCGAGACAGAGGTTGCGGAGGAGGAGGAGGAGGAGGGTGCTTTAGTGGAGGAAGCATACACCTCCGCAGATACCACCACCGAGCTGGGGCCCGCAATTCTGGGGGTGGGTAGGACGTGAGCGGTCCCAGGCTCTGACTCTGTCCCAGCCTCCACTAAATTCACCCAATGTGCCGTCAGGGAGATGTAGTGGCCCTGCCCGCCTGTGCTTGTCCACGTGTCCGTTGTTAAGAGGACCGTGGCAGTAACCGCGTTGGTGAGGGCGCGTACAATGTTGCGGGAGACGTGGTCGTGCAGGGCTGGGACGGCACATCGGGAAAAGTAGTGGCGACTGGGAACTGAGTAGCACGGGGCCGCCGCCTCCATGATACTTTTGAAGGACTCCGTTTCCACAACCCTATACGGCAGCATCTCAAGGCTAATGAATTTTGCTATGCGGACGGTTAACGTTTGAGCGTGCGGGTGCGTGGCGGCGTACTTGCGCTTGCGCTCCAACAGTTGCGCAAGCGACGGCTGGACGGTGCGCTGAACTACACTGGTGGATGGGGCCGAGGACAGCGGAGGTGAGGGTGTGGGTGCAGGCCATGAGGCGGTAGTGCCCGTGTCCTGAGAGGGGGGTTGCATCTCAGTGGCAGGTTGGGGCACAGGGAGAGAGGCAGGGGTGCAAAAAGGAGGCGGTGAACGGCCTTTGTCCCACCTTGTGGGGTGCTTGGCCATCATATGTCTGCGCATGCTGGTGGTGGTGAGGCTGTTGGTGTTGGCTCCCCGGCTGAGCTTTGCGCGACAAAGGTTGCACACCACTGTTCGTCGGTCGTCAGGCGTCTCTGTGAAAAACTGCCAGACCTTAGAGCACCTCGACCTCTGCAGGGTGCGCTTTGGGAAACAGTTGGTGGATTATTCGGTCTGGCCCTGCCTCTAACCCTGGCCACCGCATTTCCTCTTGCAACCTGCCCTGCTGATGCCCTTGCCTCCCCCTCTGAAGACCTGTCCTGAGTAGGCGTTGCACACCAGGTGGGGTCAGTCACCTCATCGTCCTGCTGCTCTTCCTCCGAATCCTCTGTGCGCTGCTCCCTTGGACTTACTGCCCTTACTACTACCTCACTGCAAGACAACTGTGTCTCATCGTCATCGTCCTCCTCACCCACAGAAACTTCTTGAGACAGTTGGCGGAAGTCCCCAGCCTCTTCCCCCGGACCCCGGGAACTTTCGAATGGTTGGGCATCAGTGACGATAAACTCCTCTGGTGGGAGAGGAACCGCTGCTGCCCAATCTAAGCAGGGGCCCGAGAACAGTTCCTGGGAGTGTTCCCGCTGAGGGTAGCAGAGTTATTAACTGTGGCAGAGCAGGTATTTTTTTCCCAATTAAGGAAAGCAAATGGCGAAGCCAGCAGTAAACCGTAGCTGGGAGCGTCTGATTTTTTAACGTTGTACACGCAGCTCACACGTGTCCACAGCCCTTAGGATGGACAGAGGCAGGACAAATAGATTTCGTTTCCCTTTTTTTCCACCAAAAGGACCCACTGCGTATATTCAATGAATAATAACTGTGTTGTGGCCCTGCCTACACAATTCTTTCCCTGTAGTATCAATGGAGGGTGCAATGCTCTGCAGAGGCGATTTTGAGAAAAAAAAAAAATGCAGCACAGCTAACAGCAGCCAGCACAGTACTGCACACGGTTAAATATGGCCCTAGAAAGGACCGTTGAGGTTCTTGAAGGCTACACTCACTCCTAACACTCTCCCTGCCTATGCAACACTTCTGTCCCTAATGCCGGGTGCAACGCTCTGCAGAGGCGATTTTGAGAAAAAAAAAAAAAAGGCACTGCTAACAGCAGCCAACACACAGGTATTACTGGCCCTAATAAGGACCTTTGGGGGGTCTTGAAGCCTACACTAACTGCTATTTCTCTCCCTACAGCAGCTCCGGTACCAGCAGCACTGTCCCTCGTCTAACTCACAAGGCATCTGAGGCGAGCCGCGGGAGGGGCCGACTTTTATATTAGGCGGACACCTGATCTCCCCAGCCACTCACAGCAGGGGGGTGGTATAGGGCTTGAACGTCACAGGGGGAAGTTGTAATGCCTTCCCTGTCTTTCAATTGGCCAGAAAAGCGCGCTAACGTCTCAGGGAAGGAAGTGAAAGTAACCAGAACACCGCATGGTGTTCGTTACGAATAACGAACATCCCGAACACCCTAATATTCGCACGAATATCAAGCTCGGACGAATACGTTCGCTCATCTCTAATAACGAATAGTGAATGAATAGTCATCAATGTTTTTGCATTTAAACTGAACAATTATCGCTCAATTTCGTTCATTTGAATTAATTTTGAGCAATAATCGTCCGGTGTAAATGGCCCATAACACTGTGTATGCCCAGGGATGGATATGTGACACCTATCCTATTGTAAACAGGCAGATGTTCATCTATTAATGATTGCCTGTTTGCTGTAAATCCCCAGCCTACTCCACCTCATTCACTAGTGATGATCATTTTTGGCTAAAACCACAGGTACAATTATCTCTAGGATACCCTGTTGGGCATCTCAGTCCGACAGGTTGTCCTGTGTCATAATGGCTAATGAGACTAATTGCTTATGCATCCACTCTTGGGTTTGGATATCTAATAGATGCAAGGATAGAATTGGATGGGGACAGGGTTAGGGAGCGTACGTTGGCCCTTAACATCCAACAGTCTGGATCTTTTTTGCTTCTGAGAAGTAGTGAAATGCCAGAGTGAAACTGATGTCAGGACTAATCCCATAGTTTTTGATGAGACACTAAAAGGCATCTGGCACATCGGTTTTGATGCCGGATGCCTTCCTGTACCAGACAGGACCACAGGGAACACCAAAATTAGTTATGTCCGAATCTGGCTTGGAAACATTGGCCAGACACAACTGATTAGAGATGAGCGAGTATACTCGCTAAGGCTAACTATTCGAGCGAGTAGTGCCTTAGCCGAGTATCTCCCCGCTCGTCTCTAAAGATTCGGGGGCCGGCGGGGAGCCGGGGGGGAGAGCGGGGAGGAACGGAGGGGAGATCTCTCTCTCCCTCTCTCCCCCCCGCTCACCCCTGCTCACCGCCGCAACTCACCTGTCACCCGCGCCGGCAGACGAATCTATACAGACGAGCGGGGAGATACTCGGCTAAGGCCCTACTCGCTCGAGTAGTTAGCCTTAGTGAGTATACTCGCTCATCTCTACAACTGATGTAGTTTTGTGAACCTAGCCTGTTAGCATATTCATGCACATCTATGATTGTGAATAGTAGGTACATTTTAGGGGTAAGTGGAGCCAGTACAGTCTGGGTAAAAAGGAAGAACATTTTGATATGCAATGCATTGCTTATACTACAGGATCACCACTACAAGCAGACTGCTGTCAAATACTTTACAACATCTGGGGGTGAGATGACAGGCAGACCCGTCGCCTCCTCCAATTTTATTATACGTGGTAAAATGCCCCGTACATAATTCACGAAGACTATCTAAGTTATGGCAATTGTTTTTATTTTTCTCTCGAAAACTTAATTACTTTCCAAGAAACAGAAGCAACCAAAGGCGAAGAGCCTTCCGAGGAGGTGTGAATTACGCTGCAGAAAGCAGAAAAACTAGATTTACAATTACAACTCCTCAATGCTCAGGGAAGAATATATATAGTGCCTATCTCTTACTTCAAGTTTACAAGACGTAGAGCAAAAATAGTGTGGTTAACCCAAAAAATCTCCGGAATGTTAAATGGTCTTCTATAAAAAAGACAAAAGTTTTATAGAGGTGATACTTTTATTGGCTAACCAGAAAAATTATACATGCAAGCTTTCAAGGCTACTTAAGGTGGTTGTACAAGAATTTCAAGTCATCCCCTATCCGCAGAATAGGGAATAACTTGTTGATTGATGTCACTGCTGAGACCCCTGCCAATCCCAGAATGGAACTCCTGTTTCCTCACTCTACTTTCACTGCGGAGTTCGTTTCTCCTTCCTGCAGTGATGTCACTCTGAATGGAGCGTTGGCCTCTAGAGATGAGCAAGCATACTCGCTAAGGACAATTGCTCGATTGAGCATTGTCCTTAGCGAATTTCTCCCCGCTCGGAAGAAAAGGTTCGGCTGCCGGCGCGGGTGACAGGTGAGTTGCAGCAGTGAGCAGGAGGGAGCGGGGGGGGGGGGGGGGGGGAGGGAGAGAGGGAGAGAGAGATCTCCCCTCCGTTCCTCTTCCTCCCCGCTCTCCCCCCGCCTGCCACCGGCAGCTGAATCTTTGCTCCTGAGTTGGCAGGTACTCACTAAGGGCAATGCTCGATTGAGCAATTGCCCTTAACGAGTATGCTCGCTCATCTCTATTGGCCTCACATGCATGCTTAGCGCTCAATTTATTTCAATGCAAATAGCCAAATGGCTGCTCGGCAGTCCCATTGAAAGTGAACGGAGTGCTGGTGCACTTGCACGACCAAAGCTTCATTCAGTCTCCTCCTCACTGTGGGGGGTACAGTAGCTCTACAGTAAAGAGGATAGGGGACACAGTACCCCTGTTCCTGGGATCAGCGGGGGTCTGAGCAGTGAGACCTCCACTTATCAGCACATTATTTGCTATTCTGTGGATAGGGGATAATATGAAATTCTGGTACACCCCCTCTAATGCCCCTTCATTATGCTAATGTAGTGCCATTAATTAGCCTTGAAAGGTTACATGTATCATTTTTCTGGTTAGCCAATAATACTTTTGTCTTTTTTTTTATATAGGAGTATTGAACATTGTATCAAGCTTACAAAAAGATGTCAGAGTAGAGAAGATTATAGGAAACATAAATGTGTTACTCAATGCAGAGAATTTTGGGTGGAGATAGCCTCGAAAGGAATTGGATACTGTTAATACTCTAAAAGGGAACTTCATTACTATTCTTAATGGATGGCTGTTTGTTCAGCCGAGGTCCCAAAATCCTACAGTTTTTAAATGTGCATAAATAAATTTAGGAAATGTTATATAACAACATAATCCAGAACTACATATGTTACATTATTTAAATGGAGGTTTCCAGTAAATTACTATTGATGACCTATCATCAGAATAGGTCAACAATAGTTGATCAGCCAGGATCCGTCGCTTGGCACCTCAACCGATCAGCTGAGCGGAAGCATGCTGTCAACGACGCAAATACATAGAGGTTGGTGCAGAAGCCCCTGTCCAACCTCTGTGTACTTGCGGTGCTTGTAACTGCAGGCACAGCTCTCATTGAAATCAATGGGAGCCGTGCCTGCAGTTACAAGTGCTGGCCACTATATGGAGGTCAGCATGGAGGTTTCCGCTCCGACCTCTGTGTATTTGGAGGAAAAGTCTCTGCGCCAACCTCCCATGTAGTGGCTGGCGCTTGTAACTGCAGGCACAGCTCTCATTGAAATCAATGGGAGCTGTGCCTACAGTTACAAGCACCGGCAACTACACAGAGGTTGGCGCAGGGGGTTCCATGCCGACCTCTGTGTATTGTGGTGCTGACAGCATATGCCCACTCAGCTGGGTCATCAATAGTATTTCAGTGGAAAACCCCTTTAACTTTGCATGGTTAGTTATTATATATTTTATTATTGAAATGTTATCAATGGCTTTGCTGGCATTGGTGGAATCTGGTAGAGCCACCAGACTATTCCCCAAACAGGAAGAGGGGATATTACAATAATTAAACCCAACTTTTAATATTTTCTTACTTGAAAATAAATGGTGGAAAGGAGTGTCCAACAGACTATTCCATAGCCTCTGCTGTAGGGAAAAAAGGATGGGGCTTGTTATGGCCCTTTACATGGGAAGAGAATCCCGTTTGCCTGAGTGAACCAGCTGGTGATGTCATCACCTTGTCCGCGCTTGGGCAGCCTGTTTAGACATCATTCAGTGTGGTTAAACAGCAGGAGGAGTGCCGGCGCTGGTTTTTATGCCCGCCTAAAACTGAGCGATGAATGAAAAGTGCACGATTCTTGTTTGTCAATCAGTCCTCGGCTCCTGTTTAAACTGAATGGTTATCATTCACTCGTTTGAATGATCTGAACGATCATCATTCTGTGTAAACGCAGCATTAGATTTTAATTCAAGGTGAACAAGTACTTACATGAAAACCCTGATTACCCTTATAATTATCTATCCTGACACCAAGTAAATTCAACGTTTTTAACCATTCATTGTTTTTCTACAGACACATATTGTTTATTGGGTCATGGCCATCACTAACACCACATTTCCCATTTGAATATTAAATGTTTGCATTTAGACACTATTCAGCGGCTTATGGGTGCTATACAGGGACGTAACTAAAGGCTCTGGGGCCCTGATGCAAAACGTGAGCTGGGGCCCCCCTCTATCTGTATCTGTACCCGTACCCATACCTAAACCATGCTGCACAGAGACATAACTTGAAGCTTCTGGGCCCTAATGCAAAACCTGTAACAGGGCCCCCAACTATAATGCTTTACTCATAGTACTGGGCTCCCTATATGGAGAAGAGAGGCCTTATGGGCCCCCTAAGGCTCCTGGGCCTGGGTGCAACCGCATCCCCTCCATCCTCTATAGATACGCCTCTAGTGCTATACAATACTATATTTGTGTATGAAGACTTGCAGCTGTCCCAAGAATAATTGGGAGTTTTGTAACAAGACGCATGGCGATCAGCTGATTACTCGGTCAGTATTCTTTACACAATGGTTATGCAGTTGATCTGTTTGAGAAGATCCTAAAATCTTTACATTATCAATGACTTCTTGATAATGGTGATTGATCCTGTCTAAATGCCTATTTAGACACAACGATTATCAATCAAAAATCGCTCAAAGCCATCTCTTGAGCGATAACCGTTGTGTGCAACTGCATACACATTGTGTAGTTTTCGTTAAGCCGTCGCTCATCATTGTCTTTTAGCGTGCTGATGATGAGCCTTATCAGGGATTCACAGTGGGATACAGCTGATACTATTGTTTCAGCTGTATCTCGCTCCCTGATGACGGGCAGGGTATGAAGAACACAGCGGTCCAGCTCTGTTCTCCATACCACGAGTGCTCGGCTATATATCAGCCAGGCGCTCCCTGCTGAAAACAGTTGGATGCAGAAGACAAGCGGGACACCCTGCTTGTCTTCTGCATCCTCCACTCAGAGTACTTGGCTGTATAACAGCCCGGTGCTCCGTGCAGAAAGCAGCTGGATGCAGAAGACAAGCGGGGCCACCCCCCGCTTGTCTTTTGCATCCTCCTCTCAGAGCACTCGGCTGTATAACAGCCAGGCGCTCCGAGCAGGGAACAGCTGGATGCAGAAGACAGGCAGGGACACCCCGCTTGTCTTCTGCATCCTCCGCTCAGAGCGCTCGGCTGTATAACAGTCGGGTGCTCGGAGCAGGGAACAGCTGCATGCAGAAGGCAAGCGGGGATATCCCGCTTGTCTTCTGCAGACTCTACTCTGAGCGCTCAGCTGTATGATAGCCGGGCGCTCCCAGCAGGGAACAGCTGGATGCAGAAGGTGATAGCTCAACGTTTGAGCGATCATCTTGCGATGTAAATGACACAACGATTATCGCTCAAAAGACATCTTTTGAGCGATAACCTTGTGTCTAAATGGGCCTTAAGGTGCACTGTTATAAGCAGAGGTTCTAAAGTCAATGAGGGACAATCAAAAAATCTTTTATGCCAGTTGCTCGTGTTAAAAAGTCACAAATTTTTGCATAATTTGGGATTTACATAAAAAATTGCAACTTTTCTGCTTTTTGCGCCGCACCGTCGTTTTTCTAAAAAGTGGGCATGGCTACTGTGGAGGGGCATGGGTGCCTCACACCAACAGATTTATATATGACTTATGACAGAAACTGGCATCATTTATACTAGAATATATGCTAGATCGGACCTGGCGTACATTTCTGCTTTAGGCGCATGAAGGAACCAAGATGCAAAATCCTATTAAGACCGGTGTTTAAAACGCTGCTCTTAATAAATTTCCCCTAATGTCCAAAGAAAAGTCCAGATTAGATAAAAGATTTACTATTTAAAATCTGACAGTTTTCTGGTGCAAATTGCATCAGAATACTGCCTTACTTGCTTTATGCCACACTTCCTATGCATTTCTAGACATATCAGACACTGTTTCCAACTTGTACAAAAAAAGGGTGTGGCCTAAATTGTGCCAAATGCTGCAAATTGCCCCAAAAGTTGGATACAATTTTTGGCGTACATCAAGCCATCTATTAAGTGATATTAATTTTGACTAGACAGTCTTAAAGGGGTTGTCCCGCGCCGAAACGTTTTTTTTTTTTTTCAATAGCCCCCCCCCCCCCCCCGTTCGGCGCGAGACAAACCCGATGCAGGGGTTTTTAAAAAAACAAAAACGGATAGTACTTACCCGAATCCCCGCGCTCCGTTGACTTCTTACTTACCTTGCGAAGATGGCCGCCGGGATCTTCACCCACGGTGGACCGCAGGTCTTCTCCCATGGTGCACCGTGGGCTCTGTGCGTTCCATTGCCGATTCCAGCCTCCTGATTGGCTGGAATCGGCACACGTGACGGGGCGGAGCTACGAGGAGCAGCTCTCCGGCACGAGCGGCCCCATTCAGAAGGGAGAAGACCGGACTGCGCAAGCGCGTCTAATCGGGTGATTAGACGCTGAAAATTAGACGGCTCCATGGAGACGAGGACGCTAGCAACGGAACAGGTAAGTGAATAACTTCTGTATGGCTCATAATTAATGCACAATGTACATTACAAAGTGCATTAATATGGCCATACAGAAGTGTATACCCCACTTGCTTTCGCGGGACAACCCCTTTAAAACTCAACCATTTGCCATCCAACTGTGATGAATCTGGTGAATTTTAAACCTGTCTATCTTAAGGACCATTTACAAACAAATTTGCGTGATACTCATTGTGTCTAAACGCACTATTTATATGAAGTTCGCTGATCACCTACTTTCAACCAGCATATAATTCATCGCTGCTTCACTGGCTTCTTTTCAATGTGAAGCACTGAGTGAGAACCCAGCGGTGATCTGCCTCTGTAAATGGTCTGCCCGAGTGCTAACATCTCTCTCACTCTCACCCCCACCGCTCCCCGAATTTGCTCGGAGAAGTATGCAGTTACTCGAGAAGACTGATGCTCGCTTGAGTATCAGCCTTCACCAAGCATACTCGCTCATCTCTCGTTAGGACCCTATTCGAGCACCACCAAAGTTGTGCCATCTTTTTTTTTTGTAATCTGATATCGATTGCCTATCCTGAGTATGTAATTAATATTATAGTCATAATATTACCCTCTTAAGCCTTGCACCCTTTGTTGGAGTAAACATAACTCAAAGTTATTGCAGTGAGTCTGCCAGCCTTCGCTGCACTAACCATAGGTAGGTTAGGCTAAGACTCTACAGGGATAAATCCTGGTAGGCTAGTCAGGTCATGGTCTAGTCTGGCCAGGCAAGGCTGGCGTCAGCACCTGGGCAGATGCCTAAATCCACTGTTCACTGCAGCTGAATGACAATTGATGCAAGATAGAGTATTTGCTACAGAACTCACTCCCCTTCTGGCTCAGGGGGACCAGGGAGCAGCTGCAGGTTGGCTGCTTTGGGGACCTTTTATCACAGAAGACATTATGGCTGTATGGCATGGATGTGGTGCTAGAGGCTGGGTCTCTATGAAGCAGCTACGGCATCTCTTCTAATATAAAAATCCCCCTCTGCTTCCTTTTTGGTGTAACAAAGAGCCGCGTTGGTGCAATTGTGCACTGCACACAACTTATCGAGGCCCAGAGAAACAAGCCATGAATGGATGGCATCTCAAAGCATGGATCTAGCATCAGGTGATACTTGTGTTGGCCCCCCTCGACTAGTAATTTGGACCCATCTACAACATCTGGCCACTTTTAGATTTGTTTCACGCCCATTTTAAGTTTTTAACTCATCTGTGACACCATCCTAGGGTGGGCTTCACAATAAGGGTCAAAGGTCATATCCAGAACTGACCATATTACAACCTTGATAGAATATATCGTGGAGGTTATCTAGATTTAATCATGTAAACCTGATACTCAGTAAAGAGAGTTTCTCTCAATTTTCTGATTTGATTCTATGATAATCCACAACAGAATCTGAGTGCAGCTTTTTAGCCCATATCTATTTTTTGTAGCAGTGTGTTCTGGCTCATTACAGAATCACTGAAGGTTCACACTTACCCACGATCCTTTGCTTATTGCAGATAAATGTGCCTATAAAACATATCTTGGGTATCTTTGTTGTAAGCCGTGTCAGTGCTTGGCAGCAACAGCAAATCATGCCTGTGATTTACACAAAATTGATCGCTGTGCTAACTCGGTTTGTATGGAGCTGGAATGGGTTTATTGTGTCTGATTGCACCTAAATGGAACAGCTATTATTTCTCTTTTTTCCATTTTCTTCCTTACTTACTATTTTTCTGTAAGATATAACAAGAAGAGAAAGCCTTGCTTTGCTTCAGTGGCTCACACCTATTAGAAATGAGATGGAACATTGCTGTCTAGATTCAGGTAAATAATTAAAGGATAGATTGAGGCTCCTACCAGTGAATGCAGGGAAACTGACACAACCGTTGTGTTTGCTCCTATAGTAGTGATGTCTGACATTGAGTGATTATAGCTTAAATGAGCGCCCCATTTAATTCCCTGATGCCCACACATCTACTTAGAAAAAAAAGGCTACATAATACTCCTTAGTAAAAGGGGTTGTGCCAAGATATAAAGTTATCTCCTATCGTCAGGATAGAGAATAACTTTATGATGGGTGAGGGTCCAGCCTCAGTGACCCCCACCCATCTTAAGAGCGGGAATCCTGAAGGTCCCCGTGTGGATGAAGTTATGGTCAGCTGCAGCTCCATTCATTTCAATTACAGCACTAATACTCAGCA
Source organism: Eleutherodactylus coqui (assembly GCA_035609135.1). Lineage (NCBI taxonomy): Eukaryota > Metazoa > Chordata > Amphibia > Anura > Eleutherodactylidae > Eleutherodactylus > Eleutherodactylus coqui. The sequence goes on along the minus strand of CM069414.1, from coordinate 123,357,551 downwards.
ATTTCCAGAGCTCTCACAGAGTGCAGGTGTCAGTATTGCAAAAATGACCTTCTTAGTCTTTCCACTGATATCCCATCCACCTTATACACCCGACCTGGCTCTGACTGACTATGATCTGTTCCCCAATCTCAAAAAAACACCTTAAAGGGGTTGTCTCGCGAAAGCAAGTGGGGTTAAGTACTTCTGTATGGCCATATTAATGCACTTTGTAATATACATCGTGCATTAAATATGAGCCATACAGAAGTTATTCACTTACCTGCTCCATTGCTGGCGTCCCCGTCTCATGGCTCCATCTAATTTCGGTGTCTTCTTGCTTTTTTAGACGCGCTTGCGCAGATGGGTCTTCTCCCTTCGGCTTGGCTCCGCAGCATAGGCGTTTTGGCTCCGCCCCCTTGTACGCGTCATCGCGTAGCTCCGCCCCATGACGTGTGCTGATTCCAGCCTCCTTGCTTTCGCGAGACAACCCCTTTAAGGGAGAATAGTTTGGGAGTGTTTTGGAGGCAACTAATGCTGCAAATGAGTGGTTTGACCAGCAGTCGGAAAAATTCTATTTGCAGGGACTCTAAAAGCTGCAGGAGAGATGTTGCATGTGCATTGACATCATGGGGGAATATGTAATATAGTGCGGCAGTTTCAACTTCCTTACTCAAGTTTTTCTGGGTAAGGCTCAATACTTATCAGCACCCACTCGTATATAAACCCTCCCTAGAGTATGAATATTGTTGTTCAGTGGGATCTATGAATTTGAACATATCTAATGGAGATGTTCAGAAGACATAAGTGGCCAGCTTTGACCATATATGAACAGCAGATTGGGAGTAAAATTAGTAAGGCTAGTTTTAGAAGGCTATAATGTAGCCACATCTTCATAGTCTCAATACACAGACTTCCCATGGCTCAAAGGAACCTAACTCAGATCACCATAGAATCCAATGATGATCTAAGTTCATATCAGCAGAACGATGGGAGGTCTGGGTATTAAGACCATAATATGGATGCCAAAATGTAGCTTCATTATGGTCATCTGAAACTGGCTTACAGGGATTAGAAAATGAATTTAAATTATTGAATACTTGTTAAAAGTAACATTAGTGCACTTAAAGGGTGCATTCACACGAGCGTGGGCTGGTAGGTACATAGGTGTGCACAAAATCGACGCACTCACATACATGAACAAACACGCAGGAATTCAGGTCCGGGCAGCATTGCTTTCAATGAGGCCCTGGTTGCTGCCAGTGGCCCCATTGGAAGCAACGGTCTACGGACAATATCTGAAGTGATTTTCAGGGAAGGGCATTAAATATAAGCACTTCCCTGAAAATCATTCCTATCTGGTGTAAAAAAAATTACAAACTTACCTCTTCGCTGCTGTCGGGGCCCAGGCGTGTCTAGCCGCTTGGGTCTCATCACTGTAATGAAGTTCTTTCAGCAGGCGGGGATTTAAAATCCCCGCCTGCTGAAAGGGCTGTATCTGGTTGGCTGGGTGCTCAGCCATTCATTGAATGATAGCTGGGCACTGCTTGTGATTGGTCACAGCGCTCAGCCAATCACAGGCAGCACTCGGCCATTCATTGAATTCATTGAATGGCCGAGTGCTGCCTGTGATTGGCTGAGCGCTGTGACTAATCACAGGCAGCGCTTAGCTGTCATTCAATGAATGGCTGAGCGCTGCCTATGATTGGCTGAGCACCCAGCCAACCAGATACAGCCTTTCAGCAGGCTGGGATTTTACACTGCCCAGGACCCAAGCGGCTAGATGCACCTGGGCCCCGGCCGCGGCGGAGAGGTGAGTGTACATTTTTTAAAAATGTTTTCACAAACCAGGGATGATTTTCGGGGAAGGGCTTATATTTAAAGCCATTCCCTGAAAATCACTGCAGTTGTGCCAACATCCTATTGCTTTCAATGGGGCCGCCGGCAGCCTCGGCCCCATTGAAATCAATTGGAGAGTTTCACGATCTTATGCCACAGCTGTCACAGCTGTGGCAGGGGACTCTTTACTCCCCGCGGGGAGATCCCTTGTCACTGAACACTGTAACAGTACTGTCACAGTGTTCAGCGATGAGGGGACTTCCCGTGGAGAATATTGACATGCACCATGGACCTATGGTGCACGCATGTCTTATGTTTTGCATGTGCATGTGTTTGCACACCTGTAATAATGGACATGTGAACACACCTTAGGGAACCAATGGCTCTTATAGACACGTGGTTATGTGCACATGTATGTACGCACGTAAACACGCCTTTTCTGAATGCAGCCTAAGGGCGAGCACCCACTGGCGTTTTTTTACCTGCGTTTTGCGTTTTGCGTTTTTCCTGCACAGGCATAGAGATAACATGTGTTCCTGTCCACTGGCGTTTTTTTTGCGTTGCGTTTGCGTTTTTAACATAGGAACTGTCAGTTGCATATGTGTCCCTATTTTTCTCCTAATGCACCCATGAATGTCAATGGAAATTAACGGAAAACGCTGCGAAAACGCCGCGAAAAACGCGCGGAAAAAACGCGAGAAACGCGGCGAAAACGCTGCGTTTTTCCCCCGTGGAGAACGCAAACGCCAGTGGGTGCTCGCCCTAAGGATGTGGTCACGCAGGATCAAATCTTGAAGAAATCTTGCAGAATGTTCGCAGTGGGACCACATGAAAATTCCATGAGATTTCTGCAGAGGAAAGGCCACTTCAAAGCCTGCACCATTTTGTACGGGTTTTGAAGCAGCTTTTCAGCCTTCATCCTGCTGCGGAAATCTCTGCACATAGAGAGAAGAGAGTCCGCAGTGGAAACGACGCCAAAAATTACATGTTGCAGATTTGCATTACGCACCGTGTGTCTTTTTCCGCGCAGCTTGTCAGCATTGGACTGTCGGCAGTGTGTGATCAAGATTTTTGAAAATCTTGTCCACTTTGCTGCTTAAGGTATATTTACGCACACAGATGATCGCTCAAGATTCGTCAGAAACTCACAGTTTTGAGCTATCACTTTGCATTAGCTACTAATGGGCTAATCAGCCCATTAGTAGCTAACTAGCTTCATTTGCATGTATTTAGAGAACAGCCAGTGGGACTGCTGCGGAAAGAATGTTATCAGCACTGCCAGCGGAGAACACAGTGTGCGGTCCGTCTTCAATCCCAATGGATTTTAAGCTGAGCTGAACTCAGCGGTAGATAAAAAGTACACGGTAAGTGCACAATGGGCACACATTTACACGCAACAATTATTGCTCAAATGATGGCTTTTGAGTGAATTTTGAGAATAATTTTTGTGCGTAAAAGGGCCTTTCATCTTAGTTCTAAAAATGCATGTGGAATTTCCATGCAGAGGTTTCGCATGGAAAATCCGCAGAATTTCCGCCATGTTTTAACCCAGCCTAACAACACTTCTAATCTTTAATTGTTCCTAGGTCTGCTTAGATCGCAAGTAGAGATGAGCGAACGTACTCGGATAAGCACTACTCGTCCGAGTAATGTGCTTTATCCGAGTACCTCCCCGCTCGTCCTGAAAGATTAGGGACGCGCTGCGGAGCGGGGAGCTGCAGGGGAGAGCGGGGAGGAACGGAGGGGAGATCTTTCTCTCCTTCTCTCCCGCCCGCTCTGCCCCGCTCCCCGCTGCGACTCACCTGTCAGCAGCGGAGCGCCCCGAATCTTTCAGGACGAGCGGCGAGATACTCGGATAAAGCACATTACTCGGACGAGTAGTGCTTATCCGAGTACGTTCGCTCATCTCTAATCGCAAGCAACTATTTTTCAGATTTTTTTTGAAATGTCATACTATCCAGCACACAAGTATACAAGTATACATACAAGTATATACAATGTAATGCCAACAATAATTTCCAAGAAATACAATAGGATTTTTAGTTGAAATTGTCAATAAGTTCCATAGCATATAATTAGCTACAATGTCAAATATTTCAGGGGACTAGACTCCATATAATTATAATATACCTGTATAGTTGAAATAAGTCAAAATTTCCTAGTAAAATCTGAGCCAGTCTTTCAAGCGAAACAAGACTCCTTTCGCATCTTGGAATGATTTATCTTTATTTAGCCCTTTGAATAAAGCTTAACCCCTCTAAATACAATGTTACAGCTTTAGAGCCCTGTGGAGCCATAGCCCATAAATTATCTGGGTATTTAAGTAGGTTATAAAATAAGGATGTGTGATCTTTAGCTTCGAGCATTGTACGCCATCATTACTACTGTATTTGTTTAACAGAATAATAGATCTCCATTAGATTTGGCATTTATAGCAACATTGTTGCCATGCTTAAAAAACAATCAACATTTTCAAACTGCTCCGAATCCCAATCCTTGAAGAAGTTTGAGATTTTTTTTTTCCAGGGGTTTAACAGACTGGAAGTACATGGTACAATATTGTGCATCTTGTTGTATCTCCAGGGAAGGAATGCTTGACATCATTATGAACTTTACCCTATTTTACAATGCTTGAGAGGAAAGGGGGGTACTTTGTTAATAGTAAAAAAAAAAAAATGGCTTAACATTTGCATTTCCTTACCACGTGAATACATGAGTTTGCAAGTGAAAAGCACTTTGCACCTTTTGTAATGTGGGACCATAGAAATCCCATTATACATCATGCACTGCCTCAAGGAATGTGTAAACACATATTAGATCAATGACAAGCCTTTGTAGCTTCTTTCATCTGTACCATTTGAATATTCAAATGCTCATTTATATTTGAGATATTTGTCAAGGATGCCACATCTGTATCTGTAGTGTTAGAATCAAAATTGACTTTTAGAAACTTACTTCAGAAACATTTTTTAGACCACTTTCAAGAGGCAGAGAACCTATATCAACCGGGCATATCTAAAGGCTCATGGGCCAGGGTGCAAAAGTTTATCTTGGCCCCCCCCCCCAGCTTCTCTTAACTCCTTAACACAGAGGTGTAACTTGAAGTTTCTGGGTCCCAATGCAAAATCTGTAACAGAGCTCCTAACTATAATGCTTTATTCATAGTACTGGGCTCCCTATATGGGGTGGAGAGGTCTTATAGGCCCCCCCAAGGCTCCTGGGCCCGGGTGCAACCGCATCCCCTGCATCCCCTATAGTTACGTCAGTGTATATCAATACTTTCCCTGGAGTTCCACAGCAGTACAATATAGAACTATATTCGCCTCTGTATACCTGGGAGGACCAAGGAATAATTTAATGAGAATAAATTAAATTACCTATAGCTCTTCCACCCTTGCCTATGTACAGGATCTATATTGACCCTCTACCTAGGGTAAGTATTTTTTTGGCAGTGATGCAGCAGAATACGTTTTTTTCAGTTGCCTTTCCTCCCAAAAGTACCTTTTTTCTGTTTCCATCAGGGTTGGAATTTGTATTGGAGTAGTTTAGGGGCAGATTTCTCCTTTTTACCCTGGGTTTGTGTGTGTCTTCTGGACCTTTGATTTTGTAGATACTGTGTTTTTTCCTTTATTTGTGGGACGCGGCATCCCAGCAGGTACAGTTCAAAGCAAGGGGTATGCCACTCTCCACTGCAGCAAAACACGTGCTGTAGTTGAAGCTCTGGTCCAGAGATAACCTGTCCAAATCCTACTCCTGTGATCTAGTATTCTCGCCAGGAAGATTATTTGGAGCAAAATTGAATAATTTGATGGAAGAACTATCTAATAAAAAAGGGAAATTTCTTCTTCAGATGACTAAGCTTTTTTGGAAGCCCTTCCATGGGGATTGATACTCCCAAATGGATCAACAAGGTCAATTCCAAAAGAAAAGTCGAGAATCAAGTTTCTCTATGAAAAGCTCTTCCAGAAATTCTAGGGGAGAAGCCAAGATACACATTTTCTGACACCAGAGAGCAGCCAGTGGGAAGATGTCTTTCCTTTTTATTTCAGTCTGACATAAATAAAGTCAGAGAACCCTGGTATTAGATATTGTGAGAAGAGGGTACACTCTCAGCCTGAATATGAGGCGACCACAGAGATTTCTAATGACATCTTTCTTGAAATCTACAAAGCAGGAGGTTTCAGAGAGTTCCATCAGGGACCTCATTTCAATGTTGGTACTAGAGAATATACTATCTTTGGTACTATCTTTCTGGTTCTAAAGCCCTGTGAAAAATGGAGGTTAACAATAGACCTTTGCTTTTTAAGCCACTTTATTGCAAAAAACACATTTAAGATGGAAACTATCTGTATATGAGAATAGAATAGAGAATAGTTTGTAAGGCCGAATGAAGACAATGTCCATCTAGTTCAGCTTGTCTATCCTCCTGTGTTGTTGATCCAGAGGAAGGCAAAAAAAAAAACAAGAGCAAAAGCCAATTAGCCCTTTTGGGGGAAAAATTCCTTACCGACTTCCTAATGGCAATCAGACTAATCCCTGGATCAACCCCTATTAACAATTAACCTAAGATTTATAACCCATAATATCCTTCCTCTCCAGAAAGACATCTAGTCCCCTTTTAAACTCCTCTATGGATTTTTCCATCACCACATCCTCAGGCAGAGAGTTCCACAGTCTAACTGCTCTTACAGTAAAGAACCCTTTTCTGTGTTGGCGATGAAACCTGCTTTCTTCTAGACGTAGCGGATGCCCTCTTGTTACCGTCACAGTCCTGGGAATAAACAGATCCTGGGAGAGATCCTTGTATTGTCCCCTCATGTATTTATACATAGTTATTTGATCACCCGTTAGCTGCCTTTTTTCAGTATAGTCCTGAAAAAAAGGAGATTTTATGGCATATCTGGACCTGAAAGATGCATATTTTCATGTTGCTATTTTTCAGGATCATATAAAATATCTTTGCATTGCTGTTTGGATTCAGGGCAAGCTAACCCAACTTAAGTACACAAGCTAGAATGTCATCTCCAGAAGATGGTAAACTTCCTATAGTTCCTTGGATGGATAATAAACTGGATCAAGTCAGATATAATATTCTAAACAATGAAGAGTTTTCTGGGCTTCCTCATAGATTCACAGTAGATGAAGTTTTTTCTTCACCAGGTAAAAAAAGGACAGAATTCAAGGAGGGCTATGGGTTCTGCAGGTCCTTCACGGTATCTCTCTAAGAACATTGATAAGGTTCCTCGATCAATTGACATCTGTGGCAGATGTCAAACCTTGGACAATCTGGATTATTAGTCCTCTATAGAGGGAGATTCTATAGAAGTAGAACAGGAACCTCTTGGATCTGAATACATTTCATTCCCTCTTTTGCCAAATACAATATAAGAACAGCGCTCAGGTGAATCTTCTTAGTGCAGGACTAGTATATACAGAGCATGACAAACACAAACTTGTATAAACAAGGGACTCACCTGTTGCACATGGTCCAACCCAAAGCTATGGGTTGACCATTGCACCCAATAAATGCCCCCTGTTGCCAGACGAAAGTTGGGTTTCTTTGCTCCCTCCAAACCAGTGTAGTGGTGAGATGCTAGACCTTTCACCAGATACCAAATTAGGTTCCAGGATGAAGAAAAACATGTAAAATAGAGAGATCCTGCGCTTCTTGAGGAAGCAATAAGTGAAATAAAACACTTGGAGAATTCTCAATGCCAGTGGCTTACTTCTGCAGAACGTCCCCTTCGTGGAGACCCCCCCAAAAATGAGTAATGCACTTTGCAGTCACCAGAAGGAATGTCCAGGGAAATTCTGGCCTGTATTGGATGAATTTGTTTTAAGAGATGGAATATCACAACCAGACAAGTCTGAAGGAGTGATCCCTGAACCAAGATGTGTTAAATCATATAAACTCACGATGGGATTTGTACAAGGTAGACCTCATGGCAACTAAGCAGAACGCCAAATTACTGGTATTTTGCTCCCTTTATCAGGACAACCCAATGGTAGTAGATGCATTGTCCATTTGGTTTGCATTCAAGCTGGCATACATCTTTCCTATTATTTCCATGAACATCAGTCAAGATCAAACTTCAGTGCTTGCAATAATTCCATACCGTCCAAAAATAGACTGGTTTGCCCAACTCATGTTGATGCTTTTTATTAAATAAGTATAATATTTAATTCGGGAATAATCTCTTATTTTATTGGATATACTGCAAAACATTAGCCGAAAGAAAATATTTTCCACCTGTCGTAGTGGTAACATGAGTTGGCATATGGGCTAAAATTTTTAAAAAACTTCTATTTAATATAACAGTACGTTTAAAATTCAAAAGCTCTCTTTCAATGCTTTCATAAAACTTGATTCACAGGGGCCTGCCAATGGCATAATTTGAAGTTCTTTCATATTAACAATGCTTCTTTCTAGAGATGAGCGAACATACTCAGAGTATTTACTCTCACACTTACTGGGGGGCGCCGGGGGGCGGGGGGGAGGCGTGGCGGAGCGGGGGTAGCAGCGGGGAACAGGGGGGAGCCCTCTCTCTCTCCCTCTCCCCCCCACTCCCCGCTGCAACCCCCCACTCACCCACGGCGCCCCCCGAATCTTTTCGCCCGAGTACAGAAGTACTCGAAAATCGCGGCGCTCGGGTGAAAAAGGGGCGTGGCCGAATAGGTTCGCTCATCTCTACTTCTTTCCCATACAGTCTGTATTGGCCCTTCTAAAGGCCCTTTAAATGACCACTAACATCATCAATTGACGCACGTCACTGGGCTCAAATTGTGTTGCGTAAAAGCACTCTTATAGAGGTTTTTATACCTGATTTTGTGGGGTTTTTTCAGCTAAAGCCATAAGTGGTTCCAGCAAGAAAGAAAAGTCCTTAGTTCATATGTGCTGTACCATTTGAATCTACTTTTGGCTTTGGCTCAAAAACCGCCACAAGAACCTATGGATGAAACAACTCATACATCAATTTCCCCATTTCACTGATTTACTTGATTTGCTGATTTTCTGGTACACAGAATCCAATGAGATATTTCTTTCAGCTTTTTTTGTTCGAATTTCACCAAAGTGAGTCTTAGACAACGCAGGCGATCTAGGTAATATGTCCGATCACCTCTGATTATAAGGAAATTAGGGAACAATTAGGAATAATTACAAATAGAGAAAGAAATGTAAAGAATGAATTCATTCAAAAATATTGCATGTTATCAGTGTTGATTTCGATGTATCCTTTATATTATTTCTTCTCTATGTAGTGTCTACAGAAATGTTGGCCCCACTCTGAAATCAATAACATTCTCGCATGCTTTGTGCTATAAATGGCATTCCTGATTATTTTTCTTAAGTCATTTAAATGAGATACCTCTTTGTTCCTAAAATATTCACTTAGTTCCTACTTATTCCGGTGATGGACATCCATTTCTCCTGCTTTATGTCATGTTAATATTTAACAAAAGAATGCAGTTAGCCTCCTGCCAGGAAAGACCCAGCCTCCTTTGTTTTTGGAGGCTTTTTCTTAGTCTTTACTTTACAGGAGATTTTCATTTCCTGTCGCCCATCCTCCGTCAAGAACCAGATTTTTGCATAAGCTAAAAAGTCCTTGGAGATGCCTTTAACCCCCAAGTGAGGAAGGTGGTACTTAGCTGTCAAGGGTTCTTTGTTATGTACTCAAATGGAATTATGAAATGTTTTTTTTTCTTTGTGGGGCAAAGTAAATTTATGCCAAGAGAATGTAAATCCACTAGGTGTGCCCAGGTAATTTAAAATGCTCATGCTGACAGATTTTCTGCTTCAGTAGATGTAATTAATTGGTTTCTCTGGCCCTTCTATATTAGTTTATAGAAACCCTCAATACAAAATTATTTGAGGCGATTTTCACTAAATTGGAAGCTACGGGGCAACAATCTTGGACATGATAATTGTAAAACAGATTTGAAGTGAAGCATACTTTCATTCTGGAGTTGAAGGTTGTGCGAAAATTGTAACAAAATATTTCCAGGCTATGCAGATTCCCACAGTCAGCTTGTACCCATGTCTCCAAAATACAATTCAAGTCTGATCATACTCGCTACACGTTTGACAAACAGGATTAAGGACCAATGTATTCGAATTCCGCAAATGATGGAAAAGGATGGAAAGAAACTAATCTATGTTTTGCAAATGCTTTAGATAATTGAAAGGGTTCTCTCACTTAGCACATTGATAAAATCTTACTAGGTTAGGATATACGTTTCTGACTAGTGGAGTCTGACTAGTATTACCTCTGGCGATCACAAGAACAAAGTAGCATTAGGAGACAGTTGTACGTCTTTGACTTATGTCAACTCATCTCAGTTTTTTTAGGCTGCATTCAGACGAACATATATCGGCTCGGTTTTCACGCCGGGCCGATATACGTTGTCCTCGTGTGCAGGGGGGGGGGGGGAGGATGGAAGAGCCAGGAGCAGGAACTGAGCTCCTGCCCCCTCTCTGCCTCCTCTCCGCCCCTCTGCACTATTTGCAATGGGGAGAGGCGGGCCGGGGCTAATTCTCGGAACTTAGCCCTGCCCCCGGCCCGCCTCTCCCCATTGCAAATAGTGCAGAGGGGCGGAGAGGAGGCAGAGAGGGGGCAGGAGCTCAGTTCCTGCTCCTGGCTCTTCCATCCCGCCCCCCTCTGCACACGAGGACAACGTATATCAGCTCGGTGTGAAAACCGAGCCGATATACGTTCGTCTGAATGCAGCCCCCGACTGCATTGAGTATAATGACCATAATAATTGATGGCATTGTCTATAAAAACTTGATTAGACATTATTGCAATGTCCTATGTCCAAGTCGGTAGGGTTTATGGTTGATTCATATAGAACCTAAATGACTTTGTGAAATGTTCTGTGTTTCCAATGATAACAAAAAGTTTATAAGACAATTAAAAGTTACGATCACAGGTAGAGATGAGCGAGCACCCAAATGCTCGAGTCCGCGTTATTCGAGTCGAGCTTTTCATAAAATTCGAGAGCTCTACTCGAGTAACAAACCCCACTGACTACAATGGGAGACTCAAGCATTTTTGTATGTTGGACGTCGGGAGCCAAGCTTTTTTTTTCTTCCTAGGTTCGTCTCTCTCTCTCTCTGTCTCTCTCCCCCTTCCTGCCAGACAAAAAATTTGCCAATGACGCAGGCTGCGTCGTGGCAGGGAGGGGCCAAAACAGGCACGTCACAGCGGCGAGGAGCCAAAAACTGGGGTGGGGTCGAACACGGCTTGATGCTCGTTCGAGTAACGAGCACCATTGAGTACACTAATACTCGAACGAGCATCAAGCTCGGCAGAGTACATTCGCTCAACTCTAATCACAGGTTATCTATATATGGAGAATTATTCTCTCTGGTGGACCAACAGAACTCCTCACTGGCACCGAATGACAGAAGGTATCCCAAAAAAGAGAGACTTTTAGGCCTCCCTCAAACAGACGTTTTTACCACAATTAGCGCAGTGATTCCAGCGGTGCGCTAGTCGCGGTATAACACTCCCATTGCTTTCAATGGAGCCTCTCAGACAGTCATTTGATCGCCCCGCAATTTTCGAGCCGAGTCGGTTCTTTTTGAACATTTAGCGTACCTCATCAATGATGAAGTATGGTAAGCTCCGCTGTTGGCTGCAGCTCCCAGCGGCCGAAAGCAAAATTAAAATCGCGGCACTTACCGTAACGCCTGTGTGAGGGAGGCCTTACCGGTAAATAGAAGTTCTGAAAATTTCATATTAACCTTGAGTCTGTATAACTGAGCTACTCTACTATTGTGCAAAAAAAACATCAGGGTTGTGGGGAAGGCAATGGTGAACCACCCCACAAAAACAGTCTGCCAAGAAAACGTCACAATGTGACATCACCCGAGGAGTCAGTCATGACTTGGTGCTTGCACCAGGGAAATTTACCTTTACTTACCAATCTTTTAATTGGTATGGATATAGACAATATACTGAATTATCATCAGTGACTTATATATAACATTGTTTTTAATTCAAGTATCTAAATGTCATTCTAACATGAGAAGAGGACATGGTGGCATCAATGTACCAACATTTACATTTGACTGCTGACAGAACTAATCTGTTTTGCTTGGGTCTGTGTATGTGATGACCTAAGGCTGGAATGCAATGCAAGTATAAGCACCTAAGTGTGAAGTATACCAGCAAACGAGAAGTGTCAAAGGAGTCACTTTATCTATGTGCATCAGTACTCAGTGCAGCTGGAAAATAAATAGATTATGCAAAGCTCCTGCTTCAGGATTCCCATGTGTCTGACATAGATGGACCTGCAGTGAGCTACATGCACATGCTGGTAAAGAGGTCTCTAGTGCCTGGATGTTTGCAGTGAATGACAATTACTAGTCATTAATTTGGGAAATCTGAATCGTATTAATTTATTTTTAATTAAACATATGTTGCAGGACTATTGTGTGCGCTGAATGCATTCTCACATTGGCCACTGTCAACGTTGGAGCTCATATTGTAATCTTTTAAAGTATTTGAAGCAGAATCAAAAGAGACATTAAAAGTGTGTTTGGATGTTTGGAAACCACAAAACTCAGAGGAAACCCTCACAAGCATTCGGAGATTATGCATATCATATAGTAATGTTGATCTGACTAGATTCAAACTTTATGCCTAAAGGCCCATTTTGGACATAACGATTATCGCTCAAAAGATGTTGCTCAAGCGGCTTTTGAACGATAATCGTTGTGTCATTTACAGTGCAAGATGATAGCTCAAGATGAGCGATCACCTTGCGCTGCCAGCGGAGGGTGCGGAAGACAAGCGGGGTATCTCCGCTTGTCTTCTGTATCCAGCTGTTCTCCTCTGCGAGTGCTGAGCTGTTATACAGCCCGGCACTCGGAGCGGAGGATGCAGAAGACAAGCGGGGTACCCCTGCTTGTCTTCTGCATCCAGCTGTATACTGCTCCGAGTGCCCGGCTGTCATACAGCCGAGCGATTGGAGTGTAGGATGCAGAAGACAAGTGTGGTGTCCCCGCTTGTCTTCTGCATCCAGATGTTTTCTGCATGGAGCACCCCGCTGTTATACAGCCGAGCGCTCTGTACCGGGTATGGAGAACAGAGATGGACCGCTCTGTTTTTCATACCCAGCCTGTCATCAGGGGGCGGGATAGAGCTGAAACAATAGTATCAGCTGTGAATCCCTGATAAGACTCATCGTCAGCACGCTGAAAGACAACGATGAGCGACGGGAGAACGAAAACTGCAGGATGTCAGTGCAGCTAGACACAACGATTATCACTCCAAAGATGGCTGTAAGGCAAATATATAAACTACCAAGCCACCACAATGTTCCTGCTTCAGGCTTCGTTTACACAAGGGAATTTAAGCAGGTAGATTAAATCTGGGAAGACATCCCGACTATTATAACCAATGATTTCCTATGGAAACCTTCAGATGAAGGAATTTTAGCCACACATAATAAATCACAAGTAAAAAAATTGAAATTCCCTGCTGTGCAGAAATATGGGTCCTGAACTATCTTTGGTGCGCAAAACGCAGGAGTGTGCATGGACTCCTACACGAGCTGGAGAAAAAGGGAGGGGGAGGGAGTTTAGCGCGTCTAAGACTTGGAAAGGAAGACAGATGCCTGAATTTTAGACATTAGAAGTCATTAGGGGGATTTCTGCCGACCGAGGGAGTTCTGAACAGCAGCTCCAGATTGTGTGAATGGGGATTTATACACTAATGAAGCCCGGCACTCGATCGAGGAAAATCATCCTTTCACGCAATTTTTAGCAGAGTCAGCCGCGATTTTTTTTCCGCGCCAAATTTTCACGCAATTAGGTCCCTCATGTGAACGCGCCCTGATGGGCTCTTTTATAGCAGCAGTTTAACAAGCACCATTTTAAAAAAGCAGCATAAGGCCTTAGTCAGACGGGCGTTTTTTCGCGCGATTTGCGCATGCGCATGCGATTCGCGCATATATAGAACCAATACACAAATATATCATCAGCAGCATCCAGGGTTGTTTGAAAAGATGTATAAGGTTCCTTGAGTTTTATATAGAACCAATGGTTCGCTATGGTATCGGTCACATGTCCGCTTTTTATGCGGATATGCGATAAATTATAGGACATGACGATTCGCAGATCGCGCCTATCTGCGTTCGGTGTTTTATGTGCGCACCAAAATCATTTTTTTCGCCGCCCAGTCTAAGTTTAATGCGCATTTTGATGCGCACGGCGATTTTTCTCCGGTCAGACGGCGTTTTGCTGTGACGATAAACGCGGGTAGGTGCAGATTTTTCCTGCGATTTTTCACGCCCAGTCACGCGATTTGCGCATGCGCATCTGACATGCGATCCGCAAATCACGCGAAAAAACGCCCGTCTGACTAAGGCCTAAGATTGAAATAGCCTTTACATGATGCAGTCTGCATTAAGGATAACGACCAAACTTGTGACCATTCCCCCCAATATAGTATCATTATTGTCGGATGAAGATCCCTCATTTACATCAGAAAATCTGATACTAACAAAAATGATTTTTTTTGACTGCACAAAAGATGCAATCAGCCGATGAATGCCTGTTAACTTGTTTATCGGTTGATGAGGTGCAGCTTGATACCGCCTGATGACTGGGTAAACATTCAGTCTTAAGGCCCATTTGGACACAATGTTTATTGCTCAAAAAGTGCTGAAAGCCATCTTTTGAGCGAATCGTTGTGTCTAGCTGCACTGACATCGTGCGGTTTTCGTTATCTCGTCGCTCATTGTTGTCTTTCAGCGTGCTGCTGATAGACAACCAACAATGAGTTTTATCAGGGATTCACAGCGGGATACAGCTGATACTATTGTTTCAGCTGTATCCCGCTCCCTGATCACAAGCAGGGTATGAAGAACAGAGCTGTCCAGCTGCATTCTCCATACCCCGCACGGAGCGCTCGGCTGTATAACAGCTCCGTGCAGAAAACAGCTGGATGCAGAAGACAAGCGGGACCACTTCGCTTGTCTTCTGCATCCTCCACTGGTAACGCTCGGCTGTGTGACAGCTGGGCGCTCTCAGCGGGGAACAGCTGCATGCAGAGAACAAGTGGCCCCCGCACTAGTTCTCTGCATCCTCCTCACCTAACAAAGATAGGACATGTGGCTACAATGCTTGCATCTATGGTCTGTGGAGCGAGAAAAGATAGGACCTATGTTTGGTGCGTGATGCGCAGGAGTTTCCATAGACTCCTATAGGAGCTGGATAACACGTACCTCACAGCTGTCGATTGTGTGAACAGGCAGTTTCTCTGCTAATTAAGCTCGAGACCTAATAGCTGGAAATCACCCACTCACGCAATTTTGTGTGCAGTATAGCCGCAATCTTTCATGCGCCTATACTGCGCTATAACCACGCTCGTCTGAACAAGGCCTTAGAAATATTCATAACGGATCATGATGGCATATGAAAGTGCCTTTACTTGCTAAAAGACTTTAATTGAAGTTTAGCCGAAGAGTAAAATAATACAACATAAGCTTCAAATTTGAGTAAATGAGCTTTAATGGACAAAGTGAAAAGCATAAAATTCCTTATAGTAACTATTTTAGTGGTTTATATTAACTGCTTGCTAAGGGATGAATGGATCGATGATATATGTGCATGTAAGTCAAGATAATAACATCTTATAGCTGAGAAAATTACTCTTGACATTCAAAGCTTCCTTAAAAACCTGTAAGCTCAAAAGTAGTGTTAAATGCACTAAACCAGTAGAACCCTGTTTTGGGTTGGGTTCAGCACAAACCTGAACCTAGCTTTTAGCAAAGATCTAAAATAGGGTTTTACTGGTTTGGTTCGCTCAAGACTAGCCCTGAACACTAGTGTATAACATTCTTTACGGCATTTAGACAGTGTTATACACCAGTTGGAGGAGTATTGGAGAACTTTCAGTTTAGTTCAAACTAAATTGGGCTAAACCAAACTTTTTGCAAAACTTCAGTGAACCGGCCTGACGGAACTTTTCAAAAGTTCTCTCAACACTACTCAGGACTGTAAGCTTAAAAAAGTGTCTTTAAACGTAAAACAGCTGTTGCATGCATGATCCCTCTCCCATCTCCCCTATGTTTTAATATGCTGTGTCTGGAATAAAGAAGACATTTAAGAAAAGAATCATTTATGGTTGTGTGCCATGTTTTCACTTCCTTGGACTGGTATCTATTCAAGAATGTATTGATACTTTACTAGCAGTAGAAAAGGGAAAGGGAGGCTCTGAGACATGGTGGGAACTGGTGAGGGAGCTGGAACGGCATTTGTTCTGTGTGCAGACCAGAAAAAACACTTTGCCTTGGCCAGGATATTGAGGTATAGGGTCAGGGTAGAAATACGAATTGGCAATTTGTTGCAAGGAGCATAATTGGTGAACCCTTCCTGTCAGCTGTGCAGAGCATGTCAGTACCTGCATCCAATTTGTGGCAACTATAAGTAGCTCTCCTGTCGGCATAGACCAATTCTTCAACACCCAGTGGAATCAATGAATTGCTGAGGCTCTGAAGGCTAAAGGAGATCCACCGTGCTAGTAGATGGGTGTAGTTAATAAAATGCCAATGCAGTGTAAATACCCCAAAATGATGCCATTAAAAAAAGAGCTTGACTCACACAGCTAAACAGACTAAAAAAAGCTAAAAAAAAAGTTATGGCTTTTGGAATGCAGCAATGAGAAATTAACAAAATTGCTTGATACCTGAGGACCAAAATAGGCCGGTCTTTAAAGGGTTAGTTAGAGTGTTGTAATAAATAATTTAAAGCCTACATTTGCTAGTTCTTCCAGTATGAATACCAGTAATCTCCCATGAAATCAGTTTGACGATCAGCCTGTCTGCTTTTGCCCATACACATTCGATAGCTGTCTGCCACATGTCTTGCCTGACACCTCACATACACATGTATGTTCAGGCAAATGTGCATGTGTTCTGCATGTAGAGAGAGGGGAGAAAGCCAAAGCCACTTTCAAACACTGTGGCTTATCTCTTGAAAACAAAAGTAAAGGACAGTTGAAATTGTAGCCCTCAACATCTGTGGTTGGGGGGAGACGGAAAACACTTCCCAATTCTGTGGGTTTGGCTGATATACAGCTAACATACATGTCCATCTTAAAGGACATGATAGAAAGTATCTCTATAGTACTGACCATATTGGGAATTTGGTTCAATTTCATACTACTATCAAGTACGCTATAACCAGGGGCGTAACTATAGAGGATGCAGGGGATGCGGTTGCACCCAGGCCCAGGAGCCTTAGGGGTCCATAAGGTCTCTCTTCTCCATATAGGGAGCCCAGTACTATGAATAAAGCATTATAGTTGGGGGCCCTGTTACAGGTTTTGCATTGGGGCCCAGGAGCTTCAAGTTACGTCTCTGGCTATAACAGTTTGATCTGTTGGGGCAGCAAAATTGCTAATTGGTATGAATTTCTGATAAACTCCATCCAATAAAGTTTTGCTGGTGCAGAATATCTGTATAGTACCCAGTTGCAAGAAAAATTAAGTGAACCCTTTGGATCTACTTGAATTTCTGCATTGATTAATAAGATGGGATCTGATTGCCATCTAAGTCAAGGTTATAGACAAATAACAAACGCACAGTTGTACTGTTCATGTCTTTTACTAAGCACATTGAGTAAAGATGCAGAGTACAAAGAGAAAAAGTTAGTGAATCCTTGAATTTAATAACCTTTAGATTCAACATTAGCAGTAATCATCTGCACTAAAAGTTGTCTGTAGCTGCAAATAAGATTTGCACAGTGTTAGGCCTCTTTCACCAAGTCACGGCTAAATCTCGCATTTTTTTGCCCACTCCCACTCCCTTTGCTGGCTGATAGAAGACTATGGGAGCTGCCATCAAGGGGAGGGCGGTGGGAGGGAGTTTAACAGCTTCTATGGGAGCTGCCAACTGATTGTGGCCACAAAATAGGGCAAGACCTATGTTTTCCGGCCACTCGTAAAAGCGTCCGGCCAGAATCTGCAGAGTATGTGCTATCTTCTCTAGCCGGCTGATTTTATGCACCAGAAAATCGCCCATCTGAACGAATGCATTGGAGTCCAATGCTTCAGATGGTGACCATTTTTGGCCGATGTTTTACCATTGCAAAATAGCCGTGATAAATCGCTCGTGTGAATAAGGCCGTAAGGAAGTATTTTTCCCTTCAAATATGTTTCATACATCAATATTTCTAGAATGCCTTCACGCACAGCCCACTTTAGGTCAAGCCACAGCATCTTGATAGGTTTAACGTAAAGACTCTGACTTGGCCAGCCGAAAACACAAATCTTCTTTCACAACTATCCTTTGGCTGATTAACTTGTGTGCTTTGGGGTATTTTCTAGTTACATCACTCAATCTCCTTAGATTGAAGTCATGGACTGTTGCCTTTACCTTCTTATATAAAATGTTTTGTTACATCTTAGGCTTCTTGTACATTGGATGACTGTTGGGTGCTCTAGTGCCCGACAGGCATCCAAATAATAATCACTCTTGGGCCCCCTGCACATGGGCGGAAATTCTGCGCCGGGATTTTCCGCAGAATTTCCGCCCCTGCCCGCCTGCATAGGATTGCATTACAAAACGCAATCCTATGCAGACGGGCGCGATTTGTCTGCGTGAAAACACATGCGGAAAACAACTCGCGGAATGGTCTATTTCTGTGCCCGCATGAAAATGTCACTCCCATCCCCCCGGCTCTGCTCTGCACATGCACCGGCACATCACAGAGCCGCGGGAGCA
Source organism: Eleutherodactylus coqui (assembly GCA_035609135.1). Classification (NCBI taxonomy): domain Eukaryota; kingdom Metazoa; phylum Chordata; class Amphibia; order Anura; family Eleutherodactylidae; genus Eleutherodactylus; species Eleutherodactylus coqui. The sequence continues at coordinate 123,339,002 of CM069414.1, read as the reverse complement.
GGTGAGACCGGCACTGGTCCCTGCAGGGGCGCGGGTCGGGTCCTGCTGCGCGAATTCTCGCTGGGGATCTGACCCGGCCGTCTGCAGGTGGCCTTGCACTTTCACACAGGAGTAATGATCACCCAGTGAATAGAGTAGGCTGCTCGGGCCACCCACCTACATTCAAAGTAAACAAGCAGTCGTTTATAGATGAATGACTGCCTAGTTACAAAGGCCAATCGATTTTTATGCCTGCATAAACTGAAAAACTAATGACAAGTGTACAAATTATTGTGAGTCATTCAGTCACTGGCAATACCGTTCAGATTCTCGTGATCCGGCGGAATCTGAACGATAATCATTCCATGTAAAAGGGCCTTTAGAATTGATTGTTCCTTCAATGATTGCAAGGGTTATAGGCACTGAGGCAACATAGCGGTCTAAAACTATGGCATTCTCTCCACCATTCTTCCTACTTGGGTTTGATCTTGGTGTACAGGGTTCATTTTCCTCCGAACATAGCTTTGCGCATTTGTGCTAAAAAATTCCACTTTTGCCTCATCTGTCCATATTTGTCACTAATCAGGCTTTGTGTAACTTCAGTTTTATTTAATGAGCAAAGCACCGGTGAAATCTACACTTGCAATCTCATTATTTGAAACACTTTTTGCCAATTAGCTCTTGGAGAAGTCATTAACAAATTGGTTCACTTATTTCTCTCCGCACCGTGGGTGTTGACTCAATAAAATACAACTATTTGCACGCTATCAGTTTAGTTAGATGGTGTTTGCCTACAGTTGTGACTTAGATAAGAATCAGAGCACATTTTACTAGTGATCTTTTCAGAAATCCAGGTAATTCCAAAGGATTTATTTTCTTACAATGGCAGATAGATAAATTAATTATATGTATTAGAGATGAGCGAGCACCAAAATGCTCGAGTGCTCGTTACTCGAGTCGAACTTTCAGTGATGCTCGAGGGTTCGTTTCGAGTAACGAACGCCATTGAAGTCAATGGGCAACTCGAGCATTTTTGTATATGACTGGTGCTCCGCTAAGGTTTTCATTTGTGAAAATCTTAGCAAATCACCAAAGTCATGTAAAAAAACACAGAAATGGATAGGGCAGCGAGGAGCAACATGCAGGGCTGCATTTTGGGCTCCGAGGTCTCACTATTAAGCCACAATAGTGGCAAGAGTGAGACCCCCCCCCCCGCACTGTCAGCATAAAGATCATTCTCCTCTGCCACAGCTGTAACAGCTGTGGCAGAGAAGAACGATGTTAGCCCATTGAATTCAATGGAGCCGGCAATACAGCGGGCTCCATTGAAAGCAATGGGCTGCCGGCGAGCGCGGGATGAATTTTCGGGAAGGGCTTAAAAATATAAGCCCTTACCTGAAAATCATCCTAAAATGTGTAAAAAAAAAAAGTATACTCACCTTTCCGCTGCAGCCGGAGTTCAGCCGCGTCTGGCCGGCACTTCTCCTGAACTGCTTTCTGTAGTATTCAGCAGGTGGGGATTTAAAATCCCCGCCTGCTGAATGAGCTGCCTCTGATTGGTCACAGCCTCACCAATCAGAGGCAGCTCTCACTCACCCATTCATGAATTCATGAATGGATGAGTGAGAGCTGCCTCTGATTGGTGAGGCTGTGACCAATCAAAGGCAGCTCATTCAGCAGGCGGGGATTTTAAATCCCCGGCTGCTGAATACTACTCACAGCAGTTCAGGAGAACTGCCGGCCGGCCGCGGCTGAACTTCGTCTGCCGGGACAAGGTGAGTATATATATTTTTTTATTTTTACACATTTCTGGATGAATTTCAGGGAAGGGCTTATATTTTTAACCCCTTCTTGAAAATTCATCCCGCGCTCGCCAGCAGCCCATTGCTTTCAATGGAGCCGGCTGTATTGCCGGCTCCATTGAATTCAATGGTCAGTGCTTGTTTAATCGAGACGAGTACCACGTGGTGCTCGTCTCGAGTAAAGAGCATCTCGAGCACCCTAATACTGGAATGAGCATCAAGCTCGGACGAGTATCCTCGCTCATCTCTAATCTGTATACATTATGGTTATGGTCTCAGTTATAGTTACATATTCTACCACCATTGTGAAGACTTTATTATCCATCCAGTACTCCATATGCTGCTCTTATTACAGAAAAGTAGCAAGATAATTACATTCTGAAATAACATAACATCAATTGTATCACATCATTAGTAGAATCCCATTTTCACTTACCCCGCATAAACCAATCCAGATCCTATTCTTATTTTCATTTTCACTCAATTCCCCCCCTCCTTTTCGTCTTGAGCTTCGGCGTTAAGAGTCACTTTATAAACACTTAATAAACATGCCCAACATAACTCATAAATGTAACAGATCTGGTTTTATCTGGGTTATTTGGTATATCACCTCTGAAAACATGCTGTAATAATTCTTCGACCATGCAGTATTTCAGCTCTCGTATTCTGCTTAAATTCCTTTCCTTCTCCTCTCTTACAGAAAAAAAGGCCTGATCCATTTGGAAGAAAATGGTTGGCAAAAGAAATCAATTGATGTAGAATTTCTTTTTGTATATGAACCTGGAAGGGAAAGGAAAAATGTTGCAGCCTGAGAATTAACCTTTCTCTGTAATATAAACCTTCAAAGACTCTTATGGAAGACCTTCACCAGCATCTGTGGTAGCTACAAGTTAAGAACTTCCAGTCCCTCCACTTATGAACGTGACCTTTTCCTACTTTATAAGGGGAGACAAGCCTTCCCATTCAATTTCCTTCGCAAGCATTAAACCTAAAAGCTGCTAAAACTGTACCCTCTGTTCATTGTAATGTGTATAAAAGGACTCGGAGGTGTCAAAGTGGAGTTTCTTTTAAACATTTAAAGATTTCCGCTCACTGTAATGGACTTTGGCAAAATCATGAATGGTTAATTTACTGGTGACTAATGTTGCTCGTCTTGATCGTCAGGGCAATAAAATAGGCTTGATTTTTGCCAATTTGGATCGGGCAAGTCCAAAGTGATCATTTCCCATAATGTCTGCTGCAGAGGTCAGCATGCAGCCAATCAGCAGCCAGGGCACCTTGATGATGTCACCCAAGGTATCCCTTATCTTGCATATGGGCAGCAGTTTCATTGAATGGTGCTTCACATGACCTAGCCATATATAACATAGGCACAGTGCAACCAGTGCCCATTTTATAGTTGAACATAGGACAGAGAAGCTGCATCGTGTTTTTATGCCTATATAAAACATGGACTGTTGTTAGTGAGGATATATTATTGCTAGTGTTAAAGCTTGTATGTTCTGCAGGAAGCGAGGCAAGATTGCTGCCATTACTTAGAAGTGGTTCTGCATTACATCTACTAAAATAGGGAGTAGGGTGTCGCAGACAAACATAAGGGTTGAACAATCATCATCAGCTACTACTAGTTGCAGCAACATCCACATTAGGCCCACAGCTAGGTCTGTTAATGGAACTTCTGGAGCCTGGGCATTCTTTGAAACCACACGTGATGACAGAAGTGTGGTCATCGTGTATGAACAGTCGCATGAGCTCCCACCACCTGCTGCTTCAGAAAGCCCATTTGGACTCCCTCATCCTGCTCCCTCTTCCGCTGCCTCTTCCTCCAACTCCTTCCCTGTTCATGCAGTAGCCTCTGAGCAGAGAGGCAGTTTTGTGTAGGGCAGTAGCACGTCTACTTCAGGCCTCTCTTCCGCAATTAATGACCAGGCTGCAGGTTTCAGAACAAGGAATGGGAAACAGGGATCAGAAGTTAAGCCACGACATAATCGACATTGATATCTACCCCATATTCCAACGTGTCCAGGGTCAGAAGCCAGCGCTCCATCTTCCAGCTATGGGGATGAAAAAATAATACCACCTCAACCATCTTTGAGCAGAGTCTGAATGCAGGCATTGTACATCTACTTGCAATGAAAGTATTGCCCTTCAGGCTAGTGGACATAGAAACCTTCTGCAACATGTTGCTCCATGCCATTGCTATCCCATAGTACCAGGTGCCCAACAGTTATTTCTTTGCCCAAAAAAGCCATCCCTGCATTATATCTCCTTAACATCACACTGGGTCAACGTCCTGCAGGTGGGGAAGGAGGCTGAAGATGGTGGTCCACATGTCATGATATCCCAAGAGTTGTGGGAAATTCATTCTTGTCTGTCCCCTCCTCCCTTTCCTCTTTCTCCCAAAACAAAACCCTTCTAAAGCACAAGAAACATCTGACGCTCTACAGCTTTTCCTTGGAGAGGGTCCGTGCTTGGCTGTTCGGTTCATCTGGTAGAATTTGTTCTTTGCCAACTTTATGGCATAGCTTTTTAAACAAGCAGCACACCTTCTGCCTCCTTTGGCATAATTTTAGTAGCTCTACAGCTTTTTCTTGGAGAAGGAGGTTGAGTAGAAGGCACGTGCTTGAGTATTGTGTTCACCTTGCAGGATTTGTCATTGTTGAATTTATGACATTGCTTTTAAAGCAAGCAGCACACCTGCTGTCTTCCTTAGCATAATCTTTGATTTAGAAGACCCTATGTTGGCCTTCTTTTGTTTTCAGTGACAGCCTTGTGCTACAATTGACCCCCACATGACTATACACTGTTCTGATAAAATTTTAGGAAGAGCGTGGCTGTATTCGCATGCAATTTGGGGGGCTTTGGCTGCATTGGGGGCCTTCTGGAGGTCAAATTAGTGAACCTGATTTTTACTCTCATTGATCTTAATGGGAGTCAAAATCGTCTGTCTCCATTCACAATGATTTTTATAAAATTGGTCAGATATGGACACAAACTGATTATTCCACTAAGCGCTCATCGTTACTGATGACCAATTAAATGTTTGTATTGCTTTTGCATGTATCATTCACTTTTAGGTAGAAGCTCCTATGAGCTGGGATAACTGCCAATTGTAGACATTTTTAAGGGAAATAATAATGGATCTGTATGTGTAGATATGTGTTATTACTTTTGATTTGCGATTAAGAATTTGTTTTAAGATGACAACCCACAAAAAAATCAACATTGACTGACAATTTTTTTTGTGTATGGGGGCCTACCTACTGCCACCAGATAGCAGATGGATTTCAACATGCTAATCCTTCGGCTACCCATACACATTCGCCTGACAGCTATCTCTCCTTACGCCCACATAAATATGCACAATTAGCCAAGCATGCATGAGTCTTTTATGTATTGCAATAAGGGGGGAAAGCCACTGCCAAATATCTAAGGCTGCCTGTCAATGGGCGAGTTTTCATTGCGAGGTCTGCATCAATAAATCGCCCGTGGATCTCGCATGACACGCATTCCATTGGCTAACTATGGAAAGCGCAGCCTGACGTCCACGAGCGGAGAATCGTAGCGATTCTTTACTCATGGGATTAAAAATTGCGGCATGCTGCAATTTGCAGCGATTATCTGCGGTGAGCCTATCTATTAGATAGGCTTATCGAGGAGACCTGTCAGTGCTCCCCCCTCCTCCCCCATGGTGGAATATTGCTAGTGATATTCCATCATGGCTGTGGACAGACAGCCTTTTAGGCAGTAGTTTATCTCTCAAGGACAAAAAGATTAGGCATTTGGATGTTGTGAGGGGAGAGTCAAACTACTAGCGACTACTTATCTGCAGTATGTGAGTGAGTGCTTCTGATGCTCCTTCCCTGGTAACGTCATCGCTCCGCCCAATTGTGACACCATCGAAGGTCCTACAACATATATAAAACACAAAGTCTGACCGACAGAAGAACAGCACAGTTGGGGCTCTTAGAAGGGGAGGACAAAAATAACACAATGAGAATATAGCTAAACTGTTATTATCTCAGAAGACAGAACTCAGCAGTCCTGGCAGAAGACAACAACCTCCCACCACCACAGAGATCCAGTGGGCTGAAGGACCTGTGGTGATGTCACTGCTGTGGAAGGAGCCAAGCTATGTGTGTGATGTGTGGGGTGTAGTAGAGCTGTGTGTGTGCATGTACCATGTAGCAGAGCTGTGTGGTGCAGTGTGCCACCAGAAACAATGGTACTATAATTTCCTACACAACTCAGTAGTCCTAACAGAACACATTGACCTACCATCACCACAGAGATCGGGTGGGCTGAAGGAACTGTGGTGATGTCACTGCTGTGGGAAGAGTCAAGCTGTGTTTGTCTTTTGTGGTAATCAAGCTACTGTGAGTGTGATGTGCCACCAGAAACACTGGGACTATAATGTCCTAATAATTACTACTCACATTAAATGAACAGCTAGTTCCGCCACAATCGGTGGGGTCGGCTATCTAATGTGTTTGGCCACTTTTAGTTCCTACAAAATATAAGTTGCTGCCAGAGGGTTCTGGATTATTCCAATGCCTCCATTTAAAGAAAAAACATACACAACTAGTTAAGCTGATAGTGCATGTTTAAAGTAAGCAAAGTGAAAACTGTTCCAAGGCTGCAACATGCGGGTTTACATATTTAGCTTTTACATATTTCAGAGGCCAAATAATGTACTTAGATCCTATGATTGCTTCTCTTCATTGGTTAATGGCTGGCAAGCATGAGCAAGAACAAGAATTCATACTCTGGCTTTTAATCTGTTGTAACGAATTACATACATGTAGAATATGTTCATCGTTCTTCTATTAGGGTGGCTTCATTCGAGCATATGCACAATTCTGCATGCCTCAGCGCAATGCATTTGCACAATGAATGAAGTAGATTTGCAAGCGTATCGGCGCTACTTTTTGTGCACTCAGCATCTGTTCACAAGTCGACATGACACCCCCGCCATGATTTAAAAAGTCTTATGAGGTCCCGATGTGTTCCGTTTTTCACAGAATTGCGCGTGTATTTGCACACCTCCTATAGATTTCTATGGAGCCTTCCCTGTAGAATACGCAGAAAGATAGAGCAGAACTTTTTTTCTTTTGCTTGCATGTGAAATGCGCTTGCTAAAATGTTCATAACATCAATGGGTTCTATTTCCTGCGCATTGCATGCATATATTTTATGCAAGCAAAAACACGCGAAATTCGGTTGTCTGAAGTCGCCCTTATTTTCTTAAGGAGCATTAAATAAGACATGTGAGAAGCAGTCAGTATGCTGCAGACTGAGCAAGCTTTCACAACATCTGCTCTTCACATGGATGGCGGGGTTAACAATGTGTAATGTTAAAATCATGCACACAATATTTCAAGCTTTCTGGCTGACCCTTCATGTAAATGGTATATTTTGTGATCACCTTTCTCATGTAATCTCTATAGAGAAGTGAATAAAGCTAAGCAGTAGTCATGGAGCGAGGACCTCTGCTGTCACAGCTCATTAAGCTTTCAATAAAATGCCTGGGTGAATACTGGAGATCCTGATTTTTCTTGTAGCGATAAACTTACATAAGAAATACGTTTAGTAATGATGGTTTTGTAAATTATTAAAATACAGTCATGTGAAAAAGTAAAGGAACGCCTTGGAACGGGTTTTTGTACTTAGTTATGTGAACATATCAATACCTGAACTTTATTCCTACAGTGATGGCTTCATTCATATGGGCAAGTACGATGAAGGTCAGTGACGATCCGGCCCATATCACACTCGTTTACTCACAATTTTTCAGCAATTTTCAGGCATGTACGATGCGTTTTGGTGTTAAAAATGTGCAATGTGCAATGCAAAAAAAAAAAGAACACAAATCGCCCAAAAATAGGACATGCTGCAACTTCTGGGAGAAAAATGGCGCATGTGTATTAACTCATTGAAATGCATGGGTTCTTTTCACATGGGAGTTCTGTCCTTCGTGCAATCGGACAGAAATCACCCATGTGGGAATAGTCTTGGGGGCTCTGTTTGCAAAACGTGGAGAATAGAACCCATAGATTCCAATAGGTTCATTCTCACTTCTTTTTTTGCAGGCACGAAAAAATATTTTGTGCATATGTGTGCACCAAAGAGCCCCATAGATGTCTATGGGAGGTGCCACCGCAAACACATACATTTGCATGCAGGGGGATGCGCTAAACTCTGTGCATATCCACATTCACCAGCACCATGTTAGGCTAATTAGCCACTTAAATTAAGGCAAGCTGATTCCCCCACCCATGTGAATGAGGGGCGCCTGCACAAATGCGCTTAGTGTTAGTGCAGACATGTGCACAAAATACATTCGTTCACTGCACAAAGAAATTGCGCAGGATCGCGGATTTATTGTGACATGCACTTGTCTGTCGAAGCCCTTAGGATGACTTTCGAATAATACGGTAGCTGTTTTTGCTATTCTGTCCAGCCAAAATGTCAGAAATAAATAGAAAGCTGCTAGAATGGAAACCTAAACTTCCAGCTTTAGTGTCCATTTCAGAAATAACAGCCTATGGAACCATTAAGGGCTCCATCTAAATGCTGTTTTTGGCGCATGAAACCCTTGGATGGGAAGGCTGGACAGGCACTTGTATGAGGTGTGGATGTCACTTATACAATTTGTTATGGTAACAATACAATCTAGCACCATAGAGTAACAAATATTTGTTTAACATGGGACTCTAAGGGTGACCAGAAGTCAAGAGATGGCATCTGTCAGAGGCTTCTGTCCAAGACTCTCAGATAAAAAGGGAGCCTATGGCAATGGATTAATAACAGCAATAATGATAATCTTTATATAGCGCCAACATATTCCACAGCGCTTACAAGACAGGGGGAATAGAAACAAAACCATGGTTACATGTAGTAATCAATTTATGGAGACAGTAGGGTTAAGGGTCCTGCTCCAATGAGCCAATTGATGGAAACAGTAGGGGTGAGGGTCCTGCTCTAATGAGCTTACATACTACAGATAATGGGGTGATAGAGAAGGTAAAGGGGCTGGAGATGTGCACGGTATGGCGAGTTGGAAAGTGTGGGGGTCTATACACATAGACAATAGTCAGACTTAAGCCATACAGTGGCTGAATCGGTATGACTGCAGGGGCGGTTGATGATGGCTAGCAGGGATTGCAGTCTGTGGAACAGGGAGCATGTTGTCAGATGGAGTATAGAGGGTTTAGTTTAGGAGATATGGTATTCCTCCCTGAAGAGGTGTGCTTTTAGAGCACACCTGAAGTTTTGTGTGTCAGGGATTGCACAAATAGTTTGGTGTAGTGCGTTCCAGAGGACTGGTGCTGCTCTGGAGAAGTCTTAGAGACAGGAATGAGAGGTACGAATTAAAGGGGTGCTTAATCTGATTTCATTAGCAGAACAGAAGGCGTTGGCTAGGCGGTGGATTGAGATGAGGGATGCTATGTAGGGCGGCGCGGTGCTGTGGAGAGCTTTGTGGATGAAGGTAGTGAGTTTGAATTGAATTCTGTATATGACGGGCAGCCAGTGCAGTGACTGGCACAGGACTCCGAGTAGTGGCTGGACAGGAAGAGCGACGACCAGCACCAAGTTACAATAATCGAGCCGAGAGTAGAGAAGGACAACAGTGAGCGTTTTTAGCTTGTCCACGATGAGAAAAGAGTGGATTCTTGCAGGTGTAGCTGACATGTCTTAGCAAGAGATTCGATGTAGGGGGTAAAAGAAAGATTGGAGTCAAATATATCCCCCAGCATGCTGTCTGGGAGTTACTTAATCTGTCTAGGCACCTGTAGAATTGTGTACATTGTATATTTTAATGTTTAATATCTTGTGCCATACATTTCAGGATATGTGTCAGTTTAGAGTCAAGTAAGGCTGCCTGTCCACGGGCATTGAGTTTTACCGCCGCGGGACAACACAAAAGTCACCATGATTTTCCACAATGAACCTATAATTATGATAGGTCAATCGCAGAAAATCGTGGGATACCGCAATTTTTTATATACGAGCAGAGAATCGCAGAGCATTTCCGCTTGTGTACATCGGGCTGCACTTTTCATAGTTATCCTATGCAAATCATTTCATGCGTTACCCGCGGGCGGATTATTGCTGCGGATAACGCAATGAAATATCGCCCGTGGACAGGAGGCCTAAAGGAAAAACATATCTGTAAACCTGAAACATTTAATTCGCTTTGCTCAGTGATGTATCATCATACTCAGATTCTACGATCTCTGATGCTTTTACCCTGTTTCCCTGAAAATAAGACATACTCTGAAAATAAGACATAGCATGATTTTCCAGAAGTTTTGAGGATGCAAAATGATTTTTCAGGCTTTTTGAGGATGCTTGAAATATAAGCCCTACTCCAAAATTAAGCCCTGCTAACAGTTAATCAAAAAATCAATTTAAATAGTGTCCAGGCAGCTATACATGTAAAAAAGTTTAACCTTTTTGAATAAAAATTAATATAAGACACTGTCTTATTTTCGGGGAAACACAGTAGTAAGAAGGTTCTTGATGCCTATAAGTCTGGTAAAAAGACCAAATAGTTGGAGATCGATTATTCCACTGCTCAGAAGATCATCTACAGCTGACAATGTCAATTGACGACCAACTTGCCCAGATGCTTCTCTCCCAGCATGCTTAGCCCCAAATCAGAATGACACATGGTGAAAGAAGTCTTAGCATTTCATCACAAGACATACAGATAGCTTTTAGTACTACTGAGAAGGAGGCTTCTCACATTAGATCTACATAAGATTATGTTATTTGACTACAGTTCCAGAACACATGTAAGGCAAAAACCAAAGACATCAGCTGAGATGTTTTGGTTTGGGGATGCTTTGCTCATCAGGACCTGGGCAGCTCACCATTATAGATGGTCAACAATTTCCTTGTACCGCACCGTGCTCGAGGATAATGTGGGATAATCTCCCGGAAGATTGAAACAGCCAAAAGTTGACCTTGTAGCATGACAATGACCCGAAACCTACCAGTTAATTCACCATGAAATAGCTAAAAAAGTAAGGAAATGAAGGGTTCTTAAACCTGCGCCTTCAGCTCTTTTTACTTAGGCATATTACAAAAACAACAATATAAACACAAGACATTGGCAGTAATTGTACATATCTATACATACATACTGTACATGACTACACAGAGGAGATTTTCCTTAGAATCTGAATCAGATTGTGCAACGGTCAATGAGATGTGTCAGCATTTAGGAACAGAAAACAGAAAATAGTATGTCTTGTATATCAAATAGTAGAACAATCAAAACCTCGTATACATTGAAGGATATCCACTGATGGACTCGAGTTGCTAAAAATGTTTCTTTTCTAGTTGCCATGTGCGTTTGTGTTTTGGAAGAGATTTTGAAAAAGGACATTTTATATTCTAATCTTGAGTATGTTGTCACAAATCTGTTTATTTTGTAATTCGGAGGCAATAAACTTAAGCCTGGTTTAGAAACGACGATTATCGCTCAAAAAAATCTTTTGAGCAATTTTGAGCGCTAATCGTTGTGTGCTTACAGCGCAAGGTGATCACTCAAATGTTGAGTGATCACCTTGTGCTCCGAGAGGGGGATGCAGAAGACAAGTGGGGCCACTCGTCTTCTGCATTCAATTGTTCCCCGCTCGGAGCACCCGATTGTTTTACAGCCAAGTGCTCCGAGCGGAGGATAAAGAAGAAGACAAGTGGGGTGGTCCCGCTTGTTTTCTGCATTCAGCTGTTCCCTGCTCGGCTGTTATACAGTCAAGTGTTTCGAGCGGGGTATGAAGAACACAGCTGGACCGCTCTGTTCTTCATACCCTACCTGTATGAGCGGGATACAGCTGAAACAATAGTATCAGCTGTATCCCTCTGTGAATTCCTGATAACTGATTTTTCAGCATGCTGAAAGATCAGCGATCAGCGACGGCTTAACGAAAACCGCACGTTGTCAGTGCAGTTAGACACAACGATTATCGCTCAAAAGATGGCTTTGAGCGATTTTTGAGCGAAAATCCTTGTGTCTAAAAGGGCCTTTAGAATAGGTTACAGTGTACAGAAGAAGAACTGACTCAATTGTTCTAAGTAAACCAAACGGAGAGTCTGGTTCAAGTATGTGGAATAACTGTATCAATATAGAAAATAACACTATGGAGGTCAATTACGTTATACAATATATGTACGGCCCCGATATGTAATCTATGAGGCCAAGTTTTTTTATAAAGTATTGATATCATCTCATTTTTACAGTGTGCTAATTGTTACAATATAAAGATGCAGTTTAATTTGTGTATACATTGTAAGATTGGTGTCTGTGTCTAAAGGTCCATTTACACGGGATGAATGTCAGGCAAACGATGCCCGACACTCATCCCTGTGTTTCCTCACTCCCATGCTTCTGCATGTGAGCTAGCCGAGCAGGCTGGTTCACAGAGCGGCCAGCAGGGGGGTGGGGCAGTGCAGGAGATTTCTCTCCTCTCGCTCCACCGCCTCTCTCCGTTGAGATAACATAGCAGCAGTTCACTACTGAATGGCGGCTGTTTAAACTGCACGATGAGCGATGAGCTTCATCGCCGATCTTTTATGCAGCATAAAAGATTTTCAAGTGTGTGCTCAGAGTAAAGTAAACAGATGGAAATATATGTTTTATCCAAAAAATTGTGCAGTATGTTTGCACATATTTGAGATATTACAGTTGAAATGTGAAAAATTAACATGTTTTTCAAAATGTTCCCAAATTTTGGCCCTTTTAATAAATATACCAAGATTCTATTGGTCTATTTTTACCACCAAAATGAAGTACAATATGTTGCTAAAAAACAATGTCAGAATCACTTGGATATGCAAAACCTTTACGGAGTTATTCTATGTTAAAGTGAAAGATTTCCAAAATTTGGCTCCATCACTAAGGCGCAAACAGGCTTCGTTACTAAGGGGTTAACAAGGACAAATTCTTCCATGTGAACACAACACTCAAGCACATGCATTCTACTCCTTCATGGAAAAGCAGTAGAGTTACCAAAAATTACACCAAGGGAAACAGCAGGTGTGGTGCTTGATTTAAAAATTCATTGCTTGTCATAAAATTTGCAAAGGTCAAAATCTAGCAGCTTAACAGAACAGCCAAGCATGGACCTTCTCCAAGGAAAAGCTATAGAGCTACAGCTGTTTCTTGTGCTTCAGAAAATTTTCATTTTGGGAGAATGAGGAGGAAACCTAGTGGAAGTAGGAGAAGAAGGGCAGCAGCAGTTCTACCACCACCAGCAAAGCACCTTGAGGGCAGAGTGTGTTACTGAGAGTTATAGCTTTGTATTTCCATACTGACATAGTTTTCATTTGGGGAGAAGTAGGAGGAAGAAACATGGGGGAATCAGGAGAAGGAGAACAGCACCACTGCCAGCAACAGCACATTGAAGGCATAGTGTGCTCTTTGATATAAATCTATGCTCAGTTATGTGTGAGTAAAAATTGCAGGCATGCTAACTAATCAGTGAAATCTGCCATGGGGGTGCAGAAGTCAGGTGAGATCTACACTAGGTTTATTTTTATAAATGTCAGGCGATCTACATTGTCTATAGACAGTTGGATGCATCTGTCAGTTATCACATCCCCAGCTGTGCTCAACACCCTTTCTGATAGCAGACTGTCAGTGGAGCAGGCAAACATCTCTAAAGTATATTGTGCAAGCTCTGGCCGCTCATCCAGCTTAGGCACACAGAAGTTAAAGGGGCCAGCACCATGTCTGAGTACATCCACGTGGAAACTGACATATTCTTGGACCATTATGGATAAGTGCTGCCTGTGACTGTCAGTCCTACCCTGTGCTATTGCTGTAGGCTGTGATGGGCAGAAAAAAAACACACCTCTGTTAGATTTCCCCTGCCATCAGTGACGGTGCTGCTGCATTGGCTTACTGCTCATCTGCCATGAGCAACAGAGATGCTATCAGATTGCTGATGCATCTCATAGGGGAGGGCCCTGCTCAGGCTGCTTACCAGTCTGTCCTGATACTGCTACCTTTTGAGGTCCCACTCCACTGCTGGAATCAGATTTGTCAATTTGGCCTCGTAGCGGGGATCAAGGAGGGTGTCCAACCAGTAATAATGTGATGTTTTCATGTGGGCTATGTAATGGTCCTTCTGCAAGCATTACAGCATAAAAGCACTCATATGCCTGAAAGTGCCTAGGAGTAATGGCCCACATTCTTCGGGGTTAGGCCTAAGAGTGTCCTTTGGCTAGTCCTGCCATTCACATAGAGTAGCTGGGGTTAAAATTGATGGAAAGAACGTTGCATAGCCCCCTCTCCTGCCTCTGGATATATATATTATCCCCTCCTATTCCTCCTCTTTTTCCGTGTCTTAATTTTCCTCCTCTATACTTCTCCCATGGGTGGAGAAATATGTTGGTGAAGAAGTTCCCCCTTTTTGTGTCCAAAGGCACTCTCTCTGCAGTGTTGAGTAATGGCAGACTGGCCAGATAATTTGGAGATTAGTATCCCTTTCTCCTGCTCCTCCTGTGACAACAAAACATCATTGTCTCTGAGGCCTTGTAGCATTTGCTCCAGCAGGCAGACAATTGGGATCAGTACATCATCATGACTTACTGATGAGTGCATCATCTTGACTGACCATTTTTGTCCCTTCCTCAAAGCAGATTAAACAGCACACATATTTGATCTGCAGTCACTCCACAGGTGTCAAGTGACCAATCTCCATACAGGGCCTGCTAATGGCGTACACCATCTGCTATTCTGCGATCGCTCACTGCTGCTGGCTTAGCCGCAGCCACATATACAAAATGGAACTGCAGCATGTAGGTACATGGCAGATGAGGTGGTTGGGTGACAGCCCGAACTGTCACACCTCTGTGAATGCCAAAAGTGTGAACACAGTTTCCTGTCCTCTTCAAGCAGTGAATGTAAACATGAGTAATTGCTTAGGAAGTACTACACTACCAGTTTTATCACATGGGCCATGTAAGGTACATGTGTAAGATTGCCAAGGTGAAGGGCTGCCAACAGGTTGGCCCCTTTGTCACACATGATCTTGCCTGGCTTCAGATTGCATTGGGTCAGTCACATGTCAGCCTGGGCTTGTAGAGCCATCAGCAACTCTTGGGCAGTGTGGCTGCTCTCCCCTAGACATATGAGTTTTTAGACAGCTTGTTGGCTTTTACTACATACAGCCGTGTATGGAGGTCAGGTTTGGTCACATACAGATATTTGTGTCAATGTATATCAGTATGCCCCACCTGCAGGACCTAGACCCACTGTGGTGTTAAAGGGGTTTCCCAGGGATATACTATGGATGACCTACCATTAGGATAGGTCATCAATAGTTGATTGGCAGGGGTCTGTCGCTCGGAACTCCGACTAATCAGCTGAGCAGGCACAAGCTGTCAGCGCCAGAAGAACACAGAGGGCAAAGCGGAAGCCTTCGTGCCGACCTCCGTGCAGTGGTCGGCGCTTGTAACTGCAGGCACGGCTCTCATTGAAATCAATGGGAGCCATGCCTGCAGCTACAAGCGCCAGCGACTACATGGGAGGTCGACACGGAGACTTCCCCTCCAAATATACATAGGTTAGAGCAGAAGCCTCTGTGTCAAACTCCTTATAGTGGCCAACGCTTGTAACTGCAGGCACGGCTCCCATTGATTTCAACAAGAAACAAACAATGGCCACTGCACGGGGGTCGGAGTGGAGGCTTTCACTCAAACTTCTGTGTTATTGCGGCACTGTCAGATTGTGCCCACTCAACTGATTGGTCGGGCTTCCGAGCGATGGACCCTGGCCGATCAACTATTGATGACCTATCCTGATGATAACTTGCGCTGTTTATATTTGCTGTTTCCCTATTTGGGTTTCTTTTTCTGATATATTAACAAAAAAACACTGCCAACTAAATAAGTCGCAATCCCTAGGCATCACAATATGCGAGAACAAAATAGGATATGTTAAACACGATATGCTAAAATATTCCCCACACTAAAGCGTATTTTGTCTGTCTGCTTTGCTGCTATATACAGTGACAGCAGCAGAAATATCCCCTCTGCCAATGTACAGACCACCCTTAGTATAGACATATAACTGTTGGTTACACTGTGCCTATGTTATATATAGCCAGATCATGTGATGCAAGCATTCATGGAAGATGGGGGACTAGAGATGAGTGAGCACGCTCGGATACAGCAGTTACTCGAGCGAGCATCTCGAGTAACTGCTTACTGGTCCAAGTGTGCTCAGGGGGGTGGCGGGGGTGAGCGGCAGGTGGCGGGGGTTAGCGGGGGGTAGAATGAGAGAGATCTCTCTCTTCCCCCTACTGTCTGACGCTCCCCCCCCCAAGCACGTCCAGACTAGTAAGCAGTTACTAGCGATGCTCGCTCGAGTAACTGCTGTATCCGAGTGTGCTCGCTCATCTCCATGGGGAACACATTTAGTACATCATCAAGGCACCTAGTTTCTGATTGGCTGCACTCTGATCTCCATAGCAAGCATTTTTCGGAATTTGATTTTCTCCAAAAATTGTGTTGGACTTACCTGATTCAATTTGGCGAAAATCGGGTCAATTCTATCACCGGCCAACCAAAACAAGGAAGACTATCGATGAGTATTTCAATTTTTTGCTTATTTTGACTGCTATCTTGGTGCTATTACAGTTTATAGAAACAATTTGTCATCACATTTTGTGGAGGGTACGATCAAAGTCCATTTTATTCCATTTTTAAACAGAAACTGCCATTTTGTAGATTAATGTTGTAGAATGTGATTGTTAAGGCATATAAATGAAAAAAAAATGATCAAAGTTCAGTTCAGAGCTGTGCAAAAAAACACGGTTACTGGGGGAGCAATGCAAACAACACATGTTCAAAAATTATGAATCATTTTTACATCCTTTGTACCTGTACAAGTGTCCTTTTTACACTAAAAAAAACAAAATAATGGGAAATGACGTCTATAGAGCCCCATGCTGTGCAGCATCACAATGCCTAAAGTGGACCTTGAATTTGTCAAAAGTCACAAAACATTGAATAACGCTGGTCTACATATGATGTTTTTTTGTGCTGACCTAACTATTTATACTGATCCTATACAATTTGAAGGTACGGATTCCAAATATGGAGTCAGAAATGATGCGTCAGGTCAAATAGTTTTTTTTACAAATGACTAATGTTTGTTTACACATTGTTCAGTTTGACTTGAGGAATTACTAAAATTGTGAAGAATATAATAACCCATATTATTGATCTAGTACAAAAAGATAAGTTGTAAATGAAAAAAAAAGTTCAATAGTTCTGTAAATAACTCATTATTTGGCACAATTTTTTTATTTTCTGGAATAGACATGATCAGAGTTGTCACATTGCAAACAAAAGCAATAGTCCGCCTCATGTTTCTGTTCCACATGATTTGATATCTGTGTTCAATGGTCTTAACTAGAGATGAGCGAACGTGTCCGTTACGGACACATCCGCACCCGGACACCGGCTTTGCCGAACACTGCAGTGTTCGCGCGTAAGTGTCCGGGTGCCGCCGGGGGGCGGGGAGATGCGCGGCGGCGCGGGCGGCAGTAGCGGGGAACAGGGGGGAGCCCTCTCTCTCTCCCTCTCCCCCCCACTCCCCGCCGCACCCCCCCGCGCTGCCACGGCGGCCCCCGAACTTTTTCGCCCGAACACTGAAGTGTTCGCAAAGTTCGGTGTTCGGGCGAAAAAGGGGCGGAGCCGAACGTGTTCGCTCATCTCTAGTCTTAACCCCTTGGTGACGAAGCCTGTTTGCGCCTTAGTGACGGAGCCAAATTTTGGAAATCTGACGTGTCACCTTGACATAGAATAACCCCGTAAAGGTTTTGCATATCCAAGTGATTCTGACATAGTTTTTTCGGCACATATTGTACTTCCTTTAGGTGGTAAAAATAGACCGATAGAATTTATGCATATTTATTAAAAAAAGGCCAAAATTAGGAAAATTTTGAAAAAATTATAATTTTTTTCACATTTTCAATTGTAATATCGAAAATATGTGTAAACATACTGTACAAATTTTTGATAAGATATATATTTCCATCTGTTTACTTTATTCTGGATGCACATTTGAAAAACTTTTGATTTTTTCTAACCATTTAGGAGATGTACAAATTTAACATTGATTAGCAACATTTTGAGGAACAAAGGTTCATAGGTGTCAGTATGATAGATACTCCCACAAATGACCCATTTTAAAAACTAAACCCCTTAATGTATTCACTAAGGTGGGTCAGGAGTATTTTTATGGCACAATTTTTTTCAGGAATTAATGCAATTTAGAGAAGAAAAAATAAAATTTCATATTTTTGCAAATACGTCATTTTAAAGGCAGGTTTTTTTCTATAGTGCACATGAAAATGAGGATTGACACCCCAAAATGGATACCCCTGTTTGTCCTGTGTTCAAAATCATATGCATTGTGGCCCTAATCTTATGTTCATATGCACAACGGGGCCCAAACTGAAAGGAGCAGCCGGTGGCTTTCAGAACAGACATTTTGCTTAAAGGCATTTTAGGCCCCATTGCCCACTTCTGGAGCCCTTGAGTTGCCTGCAGTCGCTCCTCCCCAATCTGGGCTGGGTTGAGTGGGTGACTGCATATAAGTCTGCAGTGGACAATTTAGCTCCTCTGGTTTATAGTCTGGCTTGCTGCATATTGTTAGGGTCTATGGCCATTGTGCCGGCCTTATGGCAATTGTGCCTGCTTAGCGGCTATCGTGCCTGCTCTGCACCTTATCAGGTATTGCATTTTTGGCTCTTTTCCAGTGAATAAAGGATACAAACTGGGTACAACTGAATAAATTCCAGGCCCTATTGCCCACTTGTCGAGCTATTGAGCTGCCAAAATGATGGAGAACCCACAGAAATGACCACATTTTGAAAATTAGACCCCTTAACAAATTTATCTAGAGGTGTACTGTGTATTTGACCAAACAGTATTTGAATTAATCTAAGAAAAGCAGTAGGAAAAAATTATGATTTTCATTTTTTGGCAATTGTGTCAATTTAAAAACAGGTTTTTGTTGTACAGCACACATATGAATAAAGACTTTCACCCCAAAATGGATACCCCTGTTTGTCCCGTGTTCAAAACCATAACTGTAACCCCAATCTACTTATAGGACACATGGCAAGGCCTGTAATGGAGGGAACACCTGTTGGATTTCAGAGCACAACTGAATAAATTGCAGGCCCCATTGCTCACTTGTGTGGAAAAAAAATTGACTTCCTAAAAATACCCCCCCCCTCCGCGCCCTTTTTGGCGTTCCCTAATTCTTAGATAAAAGTAATAATTTAAACTGTGTGATATGTCTGAAAACAGGGGTAACTATGGGGCCTGGTTGGGATGGACACATGGGGCAATTAAACCAAGCATTCCTCCTCCACCCATGCTTTCTGGGGGCTATTTCATGACCTCAGCGGCAGGAATGGGATGTAAAAAGTGGCGCTCTGTGAGGCTTCGTAATCTTGCTTAGATGCGACTGTCTCACACAGAAGGCGCTCAACAAGCTGCTCCTGGAACTGCAGGAAGGCGAGAGTTCCCAGGGACTTCTTATAAATTACGTATTGCAAGCAGTGATCTGAATCAGGGGCGTAACTATAGGGGATGCAGGGGATGCGGTTGCACCCGGGCCCAGGAGCCTTAGGGGGCCCATAAGGCCTCTCTTCTCCAAATAGGGAGCCCAGTACTATGAATAAAGCATTATAGTTGGGGGCCCTGTTACAGGTTTTGCAGTGGGGCCCAGAAGCTTCAAGTTTTGGGTACGGGTACAGATACAGATAGAGGGGGGGGCCCAGCTCACGTTTTGCATCAGGGCCCTTGAGCCTTTAGATACGCCACTGATCTGAATAATGCCAGGCTCACACGGCTGTATGTGGAATCCGCTTGCGGAGGCCCGCAGCAGATCCCAGCTGTGAGCCTGGCTGTGGCGCTGCGTTTGGCCACATAATGTACTGCGGATAACTGTGTACTTACACAGGCAGTCATGCTCAGTACACAGTTTTTTGTTTGTATTTCCTGCACCGTCGCTTAGCGAAGACGCGAGTACCCGAAGCCCGTACACAATGTAGTTGCGTATGGGCTGCGGGTATATCCATGACCATGACTATGTTGCAGATATCCACAGTAAGAAAGAACCTGTTGCGTTCTGTTTTCTGCGAGTGGATTATGTAATTTCAACCCGCTAATGTGAGCGGAATTGTGTAATCCAATGCATTTGATTGATCCGCGTATTACCGCGGATCAGACGCATGCAGAATCTGTAATTCCTATTCGGTCGTTTGAGACCAGCTTAATTCTAGATGGCTACCTTTTTATCACATGACCGGGAACCGATCAACAAGGCCACCGGTCCCTGCTCCAGGCTCTTGGCTGCCTTTTGGTAGCTAGAAGCAAGGAGATTTTAAATTTCCCAGGCCCCCCCCAACTTCTGCGCATGTGTCTGATATTTGCCGGCTATCGCATGCACAGAAGCTTGAAAGGTCCACGGAGGAGGACTGCGTCGGAGTTCAAATACGGAGGCCTCTGGTAAAAAGTTTCATGTCCTCTCACCGATCACATTGGTGAGGGGAGATGAAACTTCAACTTTTTTCACTTTTCCGTGATCGCCGGTATCCATTGGATACTGCTGATCACGGGCCCGGGGACCTGTCACCGCAATCCCCAGTGTCATCTCCTGCCTCTCTGCTACTTTTGGGGGCCAGGAGCCGGGAGATTTCAAATTTGTCAGGGGTCCTGGCCTTTTGCACGTGACGACATACGTCTGGCGCGCACGTGCAGAAGAGCAGCGTCGGGTCACAGAGGACAAGTTCACTGCGGAACATCACAGAGGACCGGGGTGAGTAATCTCAGCTGCCCTGATGGTTTCGGTCCATAAGGGCAGATGAATCTTTAACTTTTGTTTACTTTTTATTGACTTTATTGTGATTGGCGCTATCCGTCACTAAGGGGTTAATGTCCTGGAGGAAGCACTGTCTTTGCTCTTCACTCAGAGCTCCAATCTTTTTTTTTTTTGGGGGGGGGGAGATGAAGTTTAAATGTCATGTTTGCTCCCAGTCTATAAAAGGAAGTCATCAACGTTTGAACAAGAGTTCATCATTTTCGGCCCTGGTATTGCCAAGAACGTTTGTCATGACGTCATATCAACAGACCAAGCATCCCATTCTATGTTTTTCACAGTATGCATAAATTCTCTATCTTTTACTAGATTTATATTTTGAGGGCCATCAAACATACCAGCTTTCAACTTGTCGTGTAAAAGATCAGGAAATTTGGAACCCATATACTTCAAACACTCACCAGCTTTATCCAAAAATCAGTGTGTTAAAGGGGTTTTCCAGGCAGCACTGGTTGTCAGTGCTGGAATACACCAGGGTGGGAGCACAGCCCACTGCTCTAACGGCTGTGTAAGGCGCTGGCTGGAAAACCCCTTTAACAAACTGATAGATCAATCCCAATTTTATATGCAGTGGGGGAGCAACTAGTGGTTCATTCCTAATATTTTTGTCACCAGTCTCGTATTTCTCACGAACAGGCTACTCTTTCCTTGTCCATTGTTCAGTGTTTGATCAGCTATCCAAAAAGCACAAGAAACTAGGAGATTTGGTATAACTATTTTGTTGTTCTAAAACTACCAATCACATGACGATGATACTCATCCTTAGTAAATAACTTACATGCTCCGCCCCTGATCACAGGACAGTGACATCATCAAAAATCCTTCACCGCTAGTGAGGGAGTTAAATACTCCGCCCCTCATAATATGACGGTGATGTCATCAAAGGTCCTGCATCCTTATGCCGATTAGGGGCAGATTACAAACCCTCTTGCTATAAAATAGTTATGAACACTTAGCCGGACAGCAACCGTGTGCGTACAGGACCTGTGATAAAGTCATGTTATCAGGGGGCGGAATATGTAATTCCCTCACTGGGGATGAAGGACATTACCATCATGTGATCGGGGTTGGAGCATGTAAGTCACTCACAAACCCACTCACTCACGCATGGATGGACAGCTCGTCATTAGTAGTTTGATTTCAAAGGATGTTTTTCTCTGTTGCGATACATGAACATAGTGCCAGAAGCTAACACAATCTTCTCCTTCAGCCTTAAACCCAATAATTTTTCTGAGGGCTTTGGCAGATCCAGACCTCGTACAAGATTGTTCAACTCTGCTTGAATGAAAGGGTGGCACATTCCGACATAAACTCTTAATGCTATGAAATGAGCATCGCGGGTTTCTTTGGACACTTGGGCTTATTCATCTTTGTTCAACTTTCCAATGTAGGTACAGGAATTTCATCGCTATGAAAAAGCTGTCTAAAGGCCCATTGAGACACAACGGTTAACGCTCAAAATTCGCTCAAAAGCAATCTTTTGAGCGATAATCGTTGTGTGCATTTACATGGCAAGATGATCACTCAAAATTTACTCAAATGGCAGTTTGAGTGACACTTTTGAGCATTCACTTTGCATAAACTCTTAAAGGGGTTGTCTCGCGAAATCAAGTGGGGTTATACACTTCTGTATGGCCATATTAATGCACTTTGTAATATACATCGTGCATTAATTATGAGCCATACAGAAGTTATTCACTTACCTGCTCCGTTGCTAGCGTCCTCGTCTCCATGGTTCCGTCTAAATTCGCTGGCAGCTTGCTTTTTTAGACGCGCTTGCGCAGTCCGTTCTTCTCCTTTCAGCACGAGCCGCTTCAGTGTGCTCCCCGCTACAGCTCTTCTGCGCATGCGCAGACGAGCTGTCACTGCTCGGGAGCGCGCTGGAGCGGCCATTCTGTACCATCCTCTGTTAGAGGAAGGTGCAGAGCCGCCCAGCTGTTCCGAGAAGCCGCCCAGCTGTCCCGCCGTCCAGCTGTCCCGCCGTCCTGGTAAGTGATGGGCCGGGGGGGCTGTCGCTGCGATGATGGGGGGCTGTCGCTGCGATGGGGGGGGCTGTCGCTGCGATGGGGGGGGGGCTGCCGCTGCGATGGGGGGCTGTCGCTGCGATGGGGGGGGGGGCTGCCGCTGTGATGGGGGGGCTGCCGCTGTGTCGGGGTGGCTGCCGCTGTGATGGGGGGGCTGTCGCTGTGTCGGGGGGGGGGGGGCTGCTCCGGTTACCTGCTGCCTGGCGGTGGGTGACTGGTCGGCCGTGTTCACTCCAGGGGTCCGGTCGGCGGCTGCGGGGCGTCTGGTTGTCAGGGAGACACAGCTGGTAGCGTCTCGGGAGCGCGCACGTCGGGCTACAGCAAGCGACGGGAAAAGAGCCGGCGGCCATCTTGGGAAAATTTTTATAAGTTGCTGAAACGCTGGAACGGTAAGTACAAACCAGCTAGAAAAGTCATTTACAGGGGGGCTTAGTAATGTATGCTTAATTAGGGGGACTGGGCAAAAAAAAAAAATCCACTCCTGCCTCGAGACATCTCCTTTAAGTAGCTAACTAGCTACCTAAGAGCTTATTAGTCTGTAATGAAGGCTCCGGCTGCATACAGCTGAGCGCTCCGAACGGGGTATGCAAAAGACAGCTGAAGCACTGTCTTCTGTATACAGCTGCTATATTCTCAGCTGAGCGCTCTGAGCGGGGTATGCTGAAGCGCTGTCTCCTGCATACTTCCGCTGTGTTCTCGGAGCTGGATACCAACTGAAACAATACTATCAGCGGTATCCCGCTCATCGCTGATTTTTAGCTTGCTAAAACTTAGCGATGAGCGAATAGTGCACGAAAAGGCACAATAGCCACGCGTTTACACACAATGGTTATCGCTCAAAAGATGGCTTTTGAGCAAATTTTGAGCGATAATCGTTGCGTCTAAATGGGCCTTTACAGCTGAGGGGAGATTTGGGTAGTCAATGGAATATCTTGTGATGTGAGGTATGAGCTGTGTAATTTATAATGCAGAAGTGGAATTTGTTGACATGGTTCTAAGGTTTCCGTCACACCACTGACACCAAAGCTGAGGAGTTTTCTCTGACATTTTCTCCACTGCCTGAAATTTTCTGCACATGTCCTGAACACTTAATGTTGTGCCCAGGGTTTGTCTTAGTCACCCAATTTAACTCCAAAATATGTTTCGGAAACTTTTTCAATAAATTCTGATTTTGGGTAACTACTTATATAACAGAAGATATCTGGAATGTTCTTGTATTTTCCATGAACCATTTTCCGAATGGTTGACATCTTCATTAAGAAAAAAAAAGTTGCTTACACTAAATGCTTTAACTATAGTTATCTGCTAAAGATAACTCATACCATGTAACTTATTAGCATGTAAGACATACCTGTAACAATAAAATGTTAATTAATTGTTTAATGTGAAAAGTGTTGCATAGCATTTACCTCTGGCCTCTTCTTGGCACAATGATGGTCTCCTTCTTATACACACTTAATGCAGATCAAATTATTTGTGCCACAGGAAATCCATGATTACTAGTAGAGTTGAGCGAACGTACTCTGCCGAGCTTGATGCTCGTTCAAGTATTAGCGTACTTGATAGTGCTCATTACTCGAACGAGCATCAAATTGTGTTCGACCCCGCCCCAGTTTTTGGCTCCTCCCCGCTGCGATGTGCCTGTTTTGGCCCCTCCCCGCCGCGACGCAGCGCGTGTCATTCAAAAATTTTTGGTCTGGCAGGAAGGGGGAGAGAGAGAGGAACCAAGAAAAAAAAAACCTTGGGACCCGGCGTTCCACGTACAAAAATGCTCGAGTCTCCCATTGTAGTCAATGGGGTTCGTTACTCGAGTAGAGCTCTCGAATTTTACGAAAAGCTCGACTCGAATAACGCAGACCCGAGCATTTGGGTGCTCGCTCATCTCTAATTACTATTACAATTTGCCACAATTAGACAATGTTCCAGATGAAGATTAAGGGAAAAATAAAACCATTTTCTTTTTATTATAGAAGTTTCAGCCATGTTTTCAGCTTTACAAATGTTCCCTGCATGTATCAGTGTTCAAAATTCCATCTCATTGTATATATTTTCACAATTTTGACAAGTTGTAAATACCTTTAAATTAAAGCAATCAATTTTCTATAAAAGTGGACTTTGCTTATACTTTCCCCAAACCCTTCAGTTATGACCTTGTACTTGTTAATGGGGACTTGGGTGATAATCAATGGCCAAACAACTTTATAGTAAGGTGTCCATGCAACTTTTTGAATAGCTGTTGGGTGGACGCTTGTTCAGTCGACAGCTATTTTTCTTGACTCCTTCACATGATCACCCAAGCATTCATGTATTTTAATTGCCAAGGATAGAGAAAGTAGCTACCAAACAGCTCCCATAGTGGCTTATCTCTGGGGTTTGACCAAAGTATCGGGCGTTGAAATTCAACATGTCCAATCCTTCTTTCCCAAACATCATCTGTCAGGAAAAAAAGTCTGGAGATCTTCATTCACATCTAAAAGCCGCACAGTCCCACCAAAATCATCAGGTTCCTACAATTGTTGTCTAATGTGTAGTGGACCTTTACTCATAAAAAGCTATCATGAAATGTCTATGAGTCTATCCCCCAAGTCAAAAATAATACCTCTCATTAAACTCTAATAAGATACCGTATATACTCTAGTATTAGCCGACCCGAGTATAAGCCGAGACAATAAGTTTCACCACAAAAAAACTGGGAAAACTTATTGACTCGAGTATAAGCCGAACTATACTCGAGTATATAATAGGTAAAGAAAATCCCTCCATACTCACCTCCCAGCCGGCCTCTGTGTCTGTGCGTCAAGCTTCTTGAATTCTCCCCGCTGTCATCCCCCCACTGTCCTCTCTGCTCGGCTCTGTCAGTACTGTGTAATTAAGCGCTGTGATTGGATTGAGCGCCAGCCAATGACAGCTGGTGCTCGATCCAATCACAGCGCTTGCTTACACAGCACTGACGGCAGGGGATTTGAAAGCCGAGCAGGGAGATGATAGCAGGGAGAATTCTAAAGCAACTTGATTGGCTGTGAATGATCGAGCACCGGCTGTGATTGGCTGACGCTTGATCCAATCACAGCTCTAACTTACAAAGCCCTGACGGCGGGGAATAACAGAGCCGAGCAAAGAGGACGGCAAGGGATGACAGAATTCAAGCACCTGCCGCACCGCCGCCGGAGACACAGACGCCGGCTGTGAGGTGAGTATAGAGGTTTTTTTTGAAGCCTTCCCTGACTCGAGTATAAGCCGAGGGGGGCTTTTCAGGACAAAAAAATGTTCTGAAAAACTAGGCTTATACTCCAGTAAATTATATAAGGCAGAATTCTCCACTTCATTGGGCTCGGAAAATAAAAAAATCCCCTTCTTCACACATATGAGTTATTGCTTGCAGATATGTTCTTCATTTGCACTACTGATCTCTACTTCCATCATCAACATGGCCTCTATTTGATCTACAAGCATATGGATGAAACAAGTCATCAATTAACACCGCGGATTTATTTTGCAACAGTGTAAATGTCTTCAATTTGTCTTGTTCTGTGACAGACTTCATTATGCAATGCAGAGGGCTTAAGAAGGGAATATGCGCACTGCTTGATGACACGGACTTTATGGGGCTTTGTGACAGCTGCTGTCCAGTAGTATCTGGGTAGAGTTGCTAGGTCAAACTCCTGTTCGAATCCTGATGACTCTCTCCTATGCATTTAGAAAGCTGGGGGAAGAAAACCGGTTTTTCTCCTTGAAATGCATGCCATTTGTGTTAGATAGCTAATCTTGAAAAGAAAGGTTAATTTATGTGTTGATAAAGTTCCTGCTATTAAATGACCACAGGGAAGCAACTTAACCCCCTGCTATCCCAGTCATTTGTGCTGCATTTCCAATTTTCATGGACACCCACGGTGCAATGAGGAGGGCAACAGATTGGTCTTAGAGGGATGTTTATTATAGAGTAAATCTATAATAGATTTGCTTATAATAAAACATACGCTTATTTATTTCAATTCCTGAAAAGTTGTCCAAATCCACTAAAATATCCCGAACCCTTCCATGCTGAGCGATTTGACAGTTACCTTTAAAAGTGTTGCTGTTTGGTCAAGGTACATGAGTTTATTACAGTTTAAATCTGTCAAACACCTCTCTCCAGCTTTGTAAGTAACAATAACAGCATGTGTCTTAACCTTAATAACACTTGATACTGGAGTTTCACCTATAATTTAGCTTTGAACATTTAGTGCCAAATTATTACAAAGGCATTTTTCACATTTTCAAATAAGTCGAGTCTCTTAAATATATATTTTTTTTCTCTTTTACAAGCGTATAAGTTGAGCTTCAGCCCTTACAAAAATAACTGCTGCAGAAGTAAATCAGGAGTTTTCACACCATTTCCTTAGGAGTAGATCTGGAAATGAGAAACAGAGGAAACATTTAAAAAAATTATAAAATCTACAAACACCGGCGCTATTTTGACATTTCATTTAATCATGGTAAAAACCTTTTCTTCCCAGTTCATAAAGGACCTTTTATCCTCCTGATTATTTTAATCTACCTATGGGATATTATTTCTGTTACTATTATTGCTCCTTGATTTTGATTGATAGTATTTAGAGATGAGCGAGCGTACTCGGTTCGGGTGTTTTTGGACTCGAGCACCGCTTTTTCCGAGTAACTGACTACTCGGACGAAAAGATTCGGGGGGTGCCGGGGGTGCGCGGGGGGTTGCAGAGGGGAGTGGGGGGGAGGGAGCTTCCCCCTGTTCCCCACTGCTACCCCCCGCTCCACAACGCCGCCCCCCGGCGCCCCTTGAATCTTTTCGTCCGAGTAGTCAGTTACTCGGAAAAAGTGGTGCTCGAGTCCAAAAACACTCGAACCGAGTACGTTCGCTCATCTCTAGCGAGTACGCTCGGTAAGGGCAGTTATTCGAGCGAGCCTCACTCATCTCGAGTAACTGCCTTCTCCTCCGAGGGTGCTCGGGGGGCAGTGGGAGGCAGGGGATGGCGGGAGAGAGTGGAGGGGAGTAGGGGGGAGAGTGAGAGAGATCTTTCTCTCCCCCCTGCTACCCCCCGAGCATGCTCGGAGGAGAAGGCAGTTACTCGAGATGAGCGAGGCTCGCTCTAATAACTGCCCTTACCGAGCATTCTCACTCATCTCTAATAGTATTGCCTTAAAAATCAGAGTGATCGGTTGCACAACGGGTAAATGCTAAAAGCCTCTCATGGTGACATTTACAATAGCCACTACTGCTCATCGCACAGCTTTCTCAAAAGTCATAGCTAGGCAACAAGGATTCACTCTGCTGAATCGGGAGGTTAGTCCTCACTGATGGCTGTGAAATTCCTTGGAAATAGTGTTGGGCGAACAAAAAAGTTGACTCCTGTTTCAGGTCGAACTTTGCTAAAAGTTCAGGTATGGTGCAAACTCAAACCTCATGCAGTTTGTCTTGGCCGAAACCACTAAAACTCTTCGAAAGAGGAGAAGGAAGAAAGAAAAAGAAGCACGGTGACTCAGTGGTTAGCAGTGTTGTCTTGCAGAGCTGAGGTCCTAGGGTCAAATTTGA
Organism: Eleutherodactylus coqui; assembly: GCA_035609135.1. NCBI lineage: Eukaryota > Metazoa > Chordata > Amphibia > Anura > Eleutherodactylidae > Eleutherodactylus > Eleutherodactylus coqui. Next base: position 123,310,739 of record CM069414.1, on the reverse strand, counting down.
CCAAGGTCAACAACTGCATGGGGTTTGTAAGTTCTCCTTCTGTTTGTTTGGGTTTCTTCATAATAATAATCACCTTATAAAGCACAAATACTTATTGACAAGAAGAAACACAAACATAGGAAGAACATTTTGGGGTGTCTAGAAGGAAAGAGTAATTAAATATATTTTCCATATTCACACTGATAAAGGATATTGGGTTCGAGCATTTTATTGAGTACTATTGCTTAAAACAGTTGACCAGTTGCAAATTATTGATGGGCTTATCTGCAGGATAGTCCATTAGTAGTAGACAAGCAGGAAGCAGACAGCTTCATTCTCACTCCAGTTCGCAGGTTTGGTATTGCATGTCAAGTTGCCACTGAAGTGAATATGAACTTTGCCTGTAATACTTAGTCTGGCCTCTGCTGAAAGAACAGAGCTATCTACTTCCTGCAGAAATTAGCTCAGTGTGCAAGCACACTCATCCAGAAAATAGCTGATTGGCAGTAGTCCTGGGCATTGGACTCCTACAGACAAACCCAAAAATAATTTGCAACTGGACAACCCCTTTAAGGCCAGATACACATGAAAAATTTGCAAGCACAATACACAGAAAATAGAGCCCACTGATTTTAATGGGTTAATTTACATGCACGTATTTGGTGTGCGCAATTTGGTCACCAAATAATACACAGCACGATCTATTTTCCTGCGCATTTGAACTCCTTACACTAACTGGCCATTTCAATGGCTGGGAGCACCAGTGCATGTTTTTTTTGTGCGACCAACTGCGCCTGACTTGTACATGCAAAAAGTACAGTAGAATATGTTGATGCACGCACAAATACGCAACGCCCATTTGCAAACGCACCACAAAACTTTGCGCGAGTTTGAAAAGAAAAAAAGAGGAAGATAGGTCTTGTCCTATTTTTGTCGCACATAGAAAAAAATAATGTTTTGCCTTTCTGGTTAGCTAGATAATAGAACACTTTACGGCAGCATTGAATATGTAATATCAGCTGGATAGCAATTTAGAGTCTTCTTGGGAACAGTAACAGGGGAGGTATAGAGGACCTGCTAGGCCAAGGAAAATCCTGGTGGTAGTGATGATACTAATGAGTAGTAATGAGTGAATTTTTGAAAAGCTCAGTTGGACTGGTTCAACAAACTTTTGGAAAAAGGTTTGGTTCTATCCGAATTAATTTGAACATAACTTGAAGTTCACCAAAACCGCTAAAACTAGTGTATAACACTGTCTAAGACACATAAAAGCCATATGAGAGTATTATGCAGGGCTTTTATGACTCTTAGACAGTGTTAGGCTGGGTTCACACAGGGTGGATTTGCCGCGGAAATACACTGTGGCGAATCCGCCTGCGGCCGCTAACCCCAGGTTTAGCCAGCCATGTGGATGAGATTTTTCAAAAATCTTGTCCACACGGGACAGCCAATCCGTCGCGGCAAAGCCGCCAGAAGCCAACACTGCAGTGCGGGATCCCCGGCCGCAGCATGTCTATTTTTTTTTTCCATTGTGGTCACTCTCCTCTCTATGGGAGCACTGGCCATAATGGAAAAGCATGCGGCCAAGCCACTCCAAAACATGCAGCAAAGTGCCACGGGTTTTGAATCAGTGCTTTCTTGGCAGAAATCTGAGGTTTTTTCGCTGCGGCAAAACCGCAAGATTTCCACCTGGAATACGTCCCGTATGACCCCAGGCTTATACACCAGTGTTCAGGACTAGTGTTGAGTAAAAAAAAAACAGTAGAACCCTGTTTCTGGTAGAGCCTTTGCTAAAAGCTCGATTCAGGTTCATGCAAAACTGAACATTTAGCAAAGTTCAACCCGTAACAGGGTTCAACTGATTCAGTTCACTCGACGCTGCTGATGACCTGTGCCACCATACTGTTAGGTGAGGACAGTGAGATGCCATATAAGGAGCAGGTTTGACATCAATGTGAAAAGTGTGGGAGAACCACATGATGTACTAAACTTGAGTTCAAAGATATTTGCAAAAGTTAGACCAAGACCTGGCCTCCAATGGGAACAGGCTTTTCCTTCTGCAAGGAGGCAGGGAAAGCCTTGTCTGAGGAGGTGGTGAAGAGGCAGTCATGGATTCACGAGGAGTTTACAACCAAGAATGAATCTTTGAGTGGATAATGATATGACTGCTTTACCAAGCAAGGCCTGAAGCATGAGTGGATGGTGGGCAGGGGGAAAGGTCAACCTGCTAGTGTCCTGTGTGAGCCACTGCTGAAACAGTGATGGCTGAAATGTATTATCATCACAAGTAGCTAGCTCTGGAGAGTCTTTGGGAGCTGTGGAGATAACCAGCCTAATGAGAAAACCAATGGTGGGGTGAGCAATATGGTGCTTAAACTCAGGAGAGACTGTAGATAGGTTCTGTTGTGGGACTAAGAAGGAACTTGTCACATTGGGTAAGAATGGGAGCTATAGTGAGGCCTGGTTGTCCTGCATGCCTGAAATGTGGCCCAGTAGTACTTATGAATAGGAATGAGCAAGCTTGGAATCATAAAATGGTAGAGTTGTAAGGGATCCCCAGGGTCATCAGGTCCAACTGCCTGCTTAATGCAGGATTCACTAAATCATCTCAGACAAATATTTGTCCAGCCTCTGTTTGAAGACTTCCATTGAAGGAGAAGTCACCACCTCCCGTGGTAACCTGTTCTACTCATTGATCATCCTCACTGTCAGAAAGTTTTTTCTGGCAACTAATCTGTGTTTCCTCCCATTCAGTTTCATCCCATTGGCCCTAGTCTTTTTTTGTGCAAATGAGAATAGAGCTCATCCTTCTGGACTCTGACAGCCCTTCAGATATTTGTAGACAGTTATTAAATCTCCTCTCAGACTTTTTTTGCAAGCTAAATATTCCTACATCTTTTACTGCTCGTCATAGGACAGAGTTTGCAGACTGCTCACCATCCCAGTAGCTCTTCTTTCAATTTGGCCCAGTTTGTCAATGTATTTTTTTTAAATTGGGGTGTCCAGAACTGGACACACTATTCCAGATGAGGTCTGATCAATTAAGAGTGGAGGGGGATTATTACCTCACATGATCTAGACTCTAGACTATGCTTCTCTTAATATATCACAGAATTTTGTTTCCTATTTTGCTGCTGCATCACACAGTTGACTCATGTTCAGTTTGTGATCTATTAGTATATACAAGTCTTTTTCACATGTGCTGCTAAGCCCAATTTCTCCCATTCTGTATTTCCCTTTTTTGTTTTAAGCGCAGATGTAGGACTTTGCATGTCTCCCTGTTAAATACCATTCTGTTAGTTGCTGCCCACTGTTCAAGCTTGTCAGGATTTTTTTGAATCCTCTCTTTCTCTTCTCTGGTGTTAGCTATCCTTCCTAGCTTTGTGTCACCTGTAAATGTGATCAGTTTCTCCTCAATTCCCTTCTCCAGGTCATTTTTAAAAATGATGAACAACACTGGGACTAGGACAATGCCTTCTGCTACCCCACTTGAGACATTTTTTCCAATTGAATGTGTAGCCAGTTGTGAATCCACCTAACATTTGCCTTGTTAATCCCATATTTGGTCATTTTTTTCAATAAGTATGGTAGGAGATACTTTGTCAAATGCTTTACTAAAGTCAAGATATGCTATATCTACCGCATTTCCCTGATCAATCCAGTTGGTGATTCTGTGATAGAAGGAAATTAGAATAGTCTGGTATCATAATTTGTTTATTACAAACTCATGCTGGCTCCGGTTAATTATTCCATTCTTATCCAAGTACTTGCATACATGCTGTTTAATAATTTGTTCAAAGATCTTTCCCATATAGATGTCAGGCTCACAGGGTTGTAGTTTCCTTCTTGGATATTTCTTTCCTTAAGAATATTCATTCCCGCCTCTTCCTGAGTCCATTAAAATCTGCCTTTCTGAAATCCTCTCTTTTCTCAAGTCTTGCTCCCCTTGTTATCCAAAATTCAATGATAGCATGATTGCTGCCTCCTAAGGTCTCAGCTACCCTTGCTCCCTTAATCATTTCCTCTCTGTTGGTAAGAATTAGGTCCAAGATAGCAGATCCCCTTATCTTATCTTCTATATTTTGGAAGATAAAGTCAGCAAGAGCGGATAAGAATTTGTTGGACCTATTACTTTTACCTGAGAGAGATCCTCAACAAATGTCTGGATAGTTAAAATCTCCCATGATCACTATGTCGTACTTTGATGAGAACATAGCCATTTGAAGTAGAAAGAGTTCATCCATATCTTTTACTTGTCCAGGTGGCCTATAGTAAATGCCTACAATCATGTACTTTCTTTTGCTCTCTAGTATTCTTACCAAAACAGTTTCTACGGAACTATTATTTTGCATGTAAATGAGCCTCCTGGACCAGGTGGCCTGTTCTCTGCATTTGCTGCTTTGTTCTTCTGTGGGGCTGCAAGCTGAATACAATGTAACCGTCGCTCCTGTGGAGAATACAGTACCATGAACAGCAAACACAGCATGCGGTCTGTGTTATCTTCTCTTTGGCTGAACGGTGGATTTTATGCTCACCTAAAAATCATTGTTCAGCTGAAGATTGAAAGATGGGAGCATTTACACACAATAATTATTGCTCAAATCATGGCTTTTGAGTGAATCTTGAGCAATAATCATTGTGTCTAAATGGGCCTTAAGTCTGTTTCTTATACATAAGTTGTAGTCTTCAAGTCTTGTACTCTAGCTAAATGTATCATCCCACCATGTTTCCATGATGCTATGACATCATATTTCTGTTCCTCTGTTAGGAGCTCTAATTCTCCTTGTTTGTTTCCAATGCTCTGTGTATTTGCGTAGAACGTCTTACAAGTTCAGTGTGCCAATCCTTTGCAAAAAAAGTTTGATTTTGTCCAAATTAGTCTGAACTGAAGTGAAAGTTCACTAAAAAAAGGTGTACAGTACTATCTGAGAGCTATAAAAGACCCGTACAACACTCTAAGAGTCTTATACGGGGCTTTTATGTTCTTAGACAGTGTTAGATGCCAAGTTCAGGTAAAATGTTGAGGGAGCAAAAACAGTAGAACCCTAGTATTGAGAGGACTGAACATGCATAACTCTGTTTTGGATACAATTTTACTAAAAGCTAAATTGGGTTTGTACCAAACCAAACTTTTATCAAAGTTTGACCTGAAACAGGGTTCTACTGGTTCAGTTTGCTCAACACTACTCCTGAACTGAAAAGTACTGGGTAAAGTAGACAGTGGGAGAAAGAAAGTAGAAAAAATGTATGTGCTTACCGCTCCCTTCTTCTTTACCCTGCTTCAATGATACGGCTGGATCACCATCTCTCGAGGCAAATCGTGTAGTCCTTCACGATAATCACAGAAAGTAAGTCCAAAAGAAGTTAGCCATCGATGATGTAAATGAACTAAGCCTTTATTGAGAAACATGTGCACAGCATTGAGTTTAAAGGAATGCGTTTCGGTCAGTAGCAGACCTTAGTCACCCTCAGGGTGACCAAGGTTTGCTACAGACCGAAACGCGTTCCTTTAAGCTCAATGCTGTGACACGTTTTTCTCAATAATGGCTTAGTTCATTTACATCATTGATGGCTAACTTCTTTTAGAGAGTGTGAGAGTTAACATAGTAAGAGACCGTGGGTTCAAAGTCAAAAAGCTGTCCTACTGTCAGGCTACATTCACACGAGCATGAATCTTGTGCGTTGCGAGACGCAAATATAACCTCCATTCTTTTGAATGGAGTCATACACCTGAACGATTTTAAAAATCGCAACGTTCTATTTTTTCATGTCCCTTGGTTTCATCGCCCATTGTTGACAGTCAAATACATTGCATGTTGTGCGTTGTGCACACAAGTGCGATATGATGTGGTGCGTGAAACAATCAGAAAGATGAGAATCTCATAGAACTGATGCGAGGCATTTTTGCATGCACAGGAAAAACGCACGTTTACAAGCGTAGTATTGGGCCAGGTTGCTCGGTCCGATATCGCACTCATCCGTATGAAGGTAGCCTCAGCCCTCATGTCCACGGGGAAAATCAGGCCCGCTACAGATTTCACATGGAGAATCTGCAGCGGGTCCCTCCTGCCCCGCGGACATGAGCGCTGAAAATCAGAGTTAACTTACCCGCAGCGGACCGGGCAGGTCTTCTCCTCTTCACGGCCGGATCTTCTTTCTTCGGCTGTCGGATGTGCTCGGCACGCCGACTGCGTGCCGCGCGCATGCGCCGGGCACATCCGCCGGGCCGAAGAAAGAAGATCCGGCCGTGAAGAAGAGAAGAACTTTGCCGGTCCACTGCGGGTAAGTTATTCTTATTTTTGGTCTCCTGCAGATCCGGACGGCTTCCATAGGCTTCAATAGAAGCCTGCGGGAGACCCGCACGAGAATGGAGCATGTCCATTTTTTTTCATGCTCCATTTTTTTTTAATTGACTTTTATTGACCATCCGCGGGTATTTCTCTACCCGCGGGTGGGCAATGCATCCCTATGGGATGCGGATCCACGTGCGGGTGATCCGCTGCGGATCTAAAATCTTAATTTGCCCGTGGACATGAGGCCTTAGAGTGAGTGAGTAGAATGAACCAATAAGCATGTTGTGCTACTTAACGTTATGGAAATCAAAAACCTTACATTCTACTGTATCTCTAATTGTGTCCAGTGAAGCTGAACTTTTTGAATTTTTTTACGCTCTGTGAAAGTCTTCTTTTTTTAAATGGAACCACTTGAGAACCCCACGAAGCATAATAATGCAACTGTATGATATTTATCACTTTTTCATAGTTCTCAGTTTAGACTTTATCTAGACAAGGAAGAATCCGAAATCTCTGAAATAAAATAGCAGATCCTGGGCTTATTTCATGAAAACCAAAGGAAAGTGATAGGAATTAGTGTTGTTGATTCACAAAGAGGAAGAATGTTTGCAACCTAACAACACAAAAGAAACATTTGCCCATCCAAATATCTCTTTTAAACAAGTTGTTGCCAAAACAATTACAGTAATTTTACCATCATGCTTTTTTGCTGGAGTGTAAATATCTCCCTCATTAGTATGCTAATTGGCGTGAAAGTGTAGCTGCTGGGCAGCATTAGACTATCTATCATCTATGGTGTATCAAAATACCAAAGGGTCTATTTACCAAAGTAAAAAGTGTTCAAGAGCTTGGACTGAAAGCCGCAACAATAACATCAAAAGGTCCAAAAGCACAATACACGTCAAGTGGAATTTTCCATTTTCTGTATCATTCTATTTGCCTGCTTGTCATATAATAAGACGATATTGACGAATTCTTAATACGCAGGTAATTTTCAACTCTTACATGCGCTGTGAGGGGCCTTGTGGGCATTTTAGGGTCCATATTAGGTATGTTTACAAATAGGAGATTTCGTAAAGCAATTTCTTTGACTGAAAACTCTTTGACATGATCTGAGTGAGGTTCATTCTGCAGCATATGCAAAAAGTTACTACATGGAATCTTAGGAATATTTGTAGGTTATAAGAGGGTTTCTTGCATTCTAACTTTCGGCTTCAGATGAGGATATGCGCAAATATACTTGCCTCAGTGCAATGTATTTGCTTAGCGAACAGGATTGTGCACACAGGGCCTGCTCATATGCGCACATGGATTCCTTCCTGTCCGGATTTAAACAGGTATTTAGCCTAATGAGTTCTCGGTTTGTGCTTTTCCTGGTAGGTTTGTTCAGTATATTGCTCATTCCGTCGCATTTTTTGCGTGCATTTACTGCGCAAATGCACAGAAGGATAGAGTAGGTCCTTTCTTTTTTTTTAAACCCCATTGAAATCAATAAGGAAAAAAAATGGTTCGTTTTTTTTTTCAGTTTCTCTCCTCCAAAATTGAGAGACTAAAACCCTGAACTAAGGAGAGCAGCCTTCGGTCGGTCTCATACGACTGGATTTGAATTGCGGATTCTGCGATCGCGGTCTGTGCAGACGATCCTCTGTGATACGCGGGCATTTAAAGGCATGTATAGATAGTCCCCTACTTGCGAACATTCAAGTTACGAATTTCGCTAGATACGAACTATCTGTCCTGCACAGTATGATGTCATGCTATGGCACAGTATGATGTCATGCTATGGCATTACATCATACTGTGCAGGGACCGGGCAGGCTTCTATCAAGCCTGATAGAAGCCTGTCCGGTCAGATTGCGGCTGCTAGGCAGCCGGGGGCCTTCTGAAAGGCCCTAGGGCTGTCTATGTAGAGTGCCTATCAGGCCATGCGCTTGATGGGCACTCTGCATAGGCAGCCCTGGGGCCTTTCAGAAGGTCCCCGGCTGCCTAGCAACCACACAGCGTCCCGCGATCTCATCGTGGGACGCTGTACCGGCCCCCTGAACGTCAGAACTGCTAACACCTTAAATACCGCTGTCAGAGCGGTATTTAAAGTGTTAACAGTTCAGACGAGCGGCGTGGCTCATCGGAACTGCTGCCGCTGGGTGCCCGCTGTGAGAACAGCCGGCACCCGATGTTGTATGGAGCGGGATCCACCCGCGATCCCCTCCATACAACCATTTGTTCGACTTGCGAAGAAATCGACTTGCGAACAGGCTCCTGGAACGGAACCTGTTCGCAAGTCGGGGACCATCTGTAGTTTAGAATTGTCCTTCACACTTGTGAGTATGAATTGCGTATTCTGCAAGCGGAATATACGACCATAGAGCCCATTGTGCTCTATGCTCGCGGATATACCCACAGCCCATTCGCAATTCCATTGTGTACGGGCTACGGATACCCGTATCATCGCTAAGCGACAACACAGGAAATACAAACAAAAAAACCTGTACTGCACAGGACCATCTGCGTGCCTCCGTGGTCATACGCGATACAATTATGCGTCGTACCCAATGTCACCAGCCGGGCTCATAGCCGGAACCCGCTGTGATCCTGAACCCAAGTTGCAGCATTGTATGACATGGCGCAGCTGCAGTCACAGACATCAGAGTTTTGCTCAGACACATCCGTAAGATGTCTTTCACACAAATCGAATTATTCTGCCAGGATGCAGCAAATTTTGCGTCTGCAAAAGTCCTGATCCAAATCCACATGGCGAAATATGGATTGAGATGTGGAACTGAAGGCAGATTTAAGCCATTTTCAAAGCTGTATCAAAATTTGTAGGTTAATAGCTTTGACAGATGAGCGTATGCGCAAATACGCTTGCCACAACGTAGCTTATTCGTGCATGAACAAGAGTTGCCCGCAGTGCTGCACCCTTCCCCTTCCCTTTTTAATCTGCCATAGACATCTATGGCAGCTTTCTGCGTAAAATGCAGAAAGATAGGGTAGGTCTAATCTCTTCTTGCGCAGTAATGGTGCGCGAGAAACACACTCCTGAGTACAAACCCACACATTTTGCAGGCATGAGTTTCAAACACGTTCGTCTGTTTAAGGCTTTTTTCCCAATGAGCTGATATACTTTGTGATCTGATGCATTGGATTCCAACGCATCAGATCCCATGGCTGTAATCTCATGACGTAAAGGTGCCCGGCCGGCCAATATTGTACCGAGCGTTTTAATGTCGGGCCCAAAAGATAGTCCTAGAACTATCTTTTTGGCCAAAATATGTTCTATGGGAGCCCATGACAGTGGTTGGAGGTGGGAGGGAGTTTAGCAGCTTGGAGGAGAGAAGAGGCGAGTCTGCGAGGGGGAGGGAGGGGAAAGGGGCAACAGCATAGTAGCTTCGGCGTATATGCGCCGGAGCCCATGCCATGTGAATAGGCACACAAGCGTTAGATTTGTGCACCCATTCAGGAGCTTTAACACCACAGATGGTAGCGTATATCGGCCAGCCATAAAAACAGCGGCCAATATACGCTCGTGGAAAAGAAGCCTAACAGTGTAAATTTTGATGCAGAATTTTGCACAGGGCCACAAGTTCTGCTGCGTCCGGACAGAATAATTCCACCTTTGTGAAAGCAACCTTAGGGCTTATCTACGCAAGCGTATATCAGTCAGCATTTTCATGGCCGGCCGATATACGCTTCCAAGTAGTTCCTCCCTTCCCTCCCGCTCATTGGCTCATTGGCTCTCTGCCTCTCTCCTCCACTCCGGCATTTGCAATGAGAGAGGGCGTGGCAGGGGTGGAGATAATCTCAACTCTGGCCCGCCCACTCTCATTGCTGGCTATGGAAAAGGGGCAGGGAGGGTCGGGAGCTTAGTTCTGCTCCGCCCTGTCCTGCCCACACCCATTGCAAACTGCTCAGAGGAGAGGGGCTGTAAACTTTATAGCATTGTGTCAGGTGGCTGCGTAATTATGCACATGTTCGTGTGTAGTTCATTTGCATTCGTGCACCCCCTAGATTCCTACGGAGATCTTTAGTGTGCAAATGTGCCCAAAAACAGAATATGTCATGTATTGTTTCGCCCAACAGAAATGCGTGCACAAAAATGAGTAACATGAGAAAAAGCTATTGAAATCAATGGGTTCTATTGTCTGCAGATTGCACAAGCGTATTACCATGCGCAAATACGCCTTATGGCTCCTTTAAAGACACCCGCCGTTTTGGCACATATTAGCACATGCAAAAATTGCGTGTGCAAAACACAGAGAATAGAACCCATTAATTTCAATGGATTATTTCTCATTTCCTTCTTTGGCGTACGTGCAAAGAAAAAGGCTCTGCTGTATTTTCCAAGGGAACCGCCGACATCTATGGAAATGCACAAATGCGTATGCAAAATGCAAGAACGTGCCCATTACGCTGCGCAATTCCATTAAGAGAAGAACACATCTGGACCTCATTAGGCTAAATATCTGTTTAAATCAGGATGGGGGCGTTGATGTCCATGTGAACAGGCCTGCGTACACAAAACGTACAGTACTATGCGCCAATATGCTGATAAATCAACCTTGTCCACCGTGCAAATACATTGTGCTGAGGCAAGCATATTTGCATATACGCTCTTTGGAAGCCACCCTAATGCGAATTCAGATATCTTGCCAGCAGAAGTAACCCATTTTTAGATCTATGTCAAGCATGCCGATATTTTTCACACAGCAGAATATGCCGCAATTTCTTGTGGAATACTTCAGTACATTTAGAAGCCACCTTCAGGCCGCTCTCACACATGCGCTTCGCAAAACACAGTGATTTAGATCGCAGTGTTTTACAGCGATTTTACTTTTGTTTTCGGACGCAGGTTCCTGCCACCGACAGTGGGTTTTAGTGCACCTCATCATTGTGATGGTTGAGGAGGTGCGCTAAAGTGGCAAAACAGAGCAGACAGCGCTTAAAAATGGCGGGGCTAGAAAGTCTGTGAGGCCCCATAATCGCAGTAAAAAGCGCATGTGTGAGAGAGTCCTAAGACTGGCTTCACATGTTCTTTAGTGCATCTACGGCACGGGGATTGCATTTTTGAGAGCACATGTGCTTGTTTAACTGTACTTTTTGCATGCCCAAATCGTGGGCATTTGTGTGCACAAAAAAACACAATCATGCTCCCATTAATTGAAATCGCAACACACACACATTATATATATATATATATATATATATATATATATATATATATACACACACATGTATATTTTATATATATATATATATATATATACACATATTTATTTACACATACACATTATATATATATATATATATATATATATATATATATATATATACACACATACATGTATATTTTAAATATATATATATATATATATATATATACATACACATATTTATTTACACACACACATATATATATATATATATATATATATATATAAAATACTTGATATAGACTTTAATATATATATATATATACCCACGCATACATACATACATCTATATATCTATTCTATCTAAATGTTATATAAACAGAATATCTATATATATAATCAATGAATTATTTAATAACATATTTATTGTAACATCTGACTCTGCAAACAACCAGACATTAGTTGCCACTAAGCTGCGCAGTGGATTGAAAATGGTAATACTGTATATGGCTTTGCCTCTGATACAACAAAAAAAACAAAGATGATGTTGAATCGGCGAAACAATGAACACATTTAATACATTTCACAGTGTTACATTTTTCTTAAAATGTGTAAAAATTGTGTGTATGGTGCATTATGCCAGATAATTAAAATGTAGATTTCAGTATCTATGCTTTCTTTTGTTACCCCTCTAAATACTTTCAAGCGAGTTGTCTTTTCAAACATGTGGTCAGCTGTTGTATTCACATATGGTCAAATGATCAAAGTCTGAACTCCTCTCTAATTGTCCCCTGCTGCTCGTCTACTCTGTCCATGATCAAGGCCCCAGCAGGTGATGAGAAAGGCATGAGAACAGCCTAGGAGGAGAATGCACTAGCGAGAGGCCCAGCTCGAATAAAATAAAGACTTTCAGTACATCACCCTGACAGTATAGGGCCAGGGAAAAATGTCTGGATACCCCCGATTGTTGCTCGATAATCTACGCTGCATTTTTCGCCAGCACATAAATCACTGAAAGTTGATACATTGTTGCAATCTCTTCCACTGAAAAGCATATAATGTTTGTTTACTCGCCCAGGCAGGAAGCTGCTAAATGCAACACTTTTATAGTATTTCACGTGTTTGTGGAAATCATTGCCATTCTTTTCACTTCTGCCTGGCATTGTTTGTGGAGAGTTAACTTTGCCAGATGGCTTCTTTATTGTCATTGGTGTGTGTACACCTCGCTATAGGATCAGTTCAAGACCAAATGGTGTGAAGAGTGTTAATGCTTAGAGGATTTAGTTAAAGCAAATCCACACTTTGTAGAACATTCAGTTGGGTCTATTCAGAGGAGTCTGGAAGTATCTGGATGCTGCTATTCGTACATGATCTTGGCAATCAGAAATAAAAAATATTTGCATTAAAAAAACTTTTTGATTTTTTTTTGGCTTCACATGGACATATGCGCAATTTGTTCTTGCCTTAGTGCAACATTTTTGGTGCTACGAACAAGGATTTTTTTGCGTACATTTTCATGTATTTTAACTCCACTTTTTTTTCTGCCAGCAAGGCATGTTCATTTGCACGCAGCAAACAAGCGCATCAATAGAAATAGCTAATTAGTTCCAGATGTGTTCTTTCTACAGCGCAGTGTTTCACCCTGCATTGACTTCTATGGGGACCTTTGGTACGAAATACTCAGAAAGATAGAGCAGGTTCTTTTGTTGTGCGGCAAAAATGTACATGCAAAAAATGCGCATGTGAACGAATCAAATGAAATCAGTGGGTTCTATTCACTGAGTATTGCACGCACAAATACGTACGCATATACATCCCTGGGAAGATGGACAATGGTCAGATTTACACAATCTATATATGCAGTATATTATGCACGCTAAATTTGCATGGCTGTAGAACCCATTGATTTTAATGGGTTCGTTTATATTAACGTATTCTCTATTTTCCTGTATATTTGTGCAGGGAAGGAACACATTTTGAACTAATTACATTTCTATGAATGAAAGTATAATGGTGTGTTCTTTTGCAAGCGCAAATAGTGCACATTTGCATGCAGAAAGTACAGTTAAACACACACATGCGTTCCCAAATACATAACCCCCATTGCGAAAATGCACTTACGCCCGTGTGGAGCCGGTTTAAGATGACTGACAAAAAAATAGCAGTTTCTAAAATGACCTCATAATGGCAAAGTAAAAACTTGAAATCTGTGAATTCCCATTTACTAATATGGCTCACCTGTTCATGGTGACAATACAATACCCCCCTACATCCAATCTCTGGCCCTAACATGTCAGCTGCACCTCAAGAACATCACAAGAATCCGCTCTTATCTCACTGTGGACACGTTAAAAACGCTTACTGTTGCCCTCATCCACTCCCGGCTCGATTATTGCAACTCGTTGCTGATCGGCCACCCCTGCACCAGACTCTCCCCTCTCCAATCCATCCTGAATGCGGCAGCCAGGCTCATCTTCCTGTCCAGCCGCTACTCAGACGCCTCTGCCCTCTGTGGGTCACTGCACTGGCTGCCCGTTAAATACAGAATTCAATTTAAACTCGCTACCTTCATCCACAAAGCCCTCCACAGTGCAGCGCCCCCTATATCGCCTCCCTCATCTCAATCCATCACCCAGCCCGGGCTCTCCGCTCTGCTAACAAAACCAGACTGCACGCCCCTCTAATTTGAACTTCTCATTTCCGCCTCCAAGACTTCTCCAGAGCAGCACCGGTCCTCTGGAACGCACTACCAAAGGCAACCTGGACAATCCCCGACACACAAAACTTCAGGCGTGCTCTAAAAAGGCACCTCTTCGGGGAGGCATACCGCATACCCTAAACAAACCCCTCTGTTCTCTGCCTGATAACATGCTCCCTGACCTACTGACTGCAATCCCTGCTAGCCATCATAAACCGCTCCTGCAGTCATACTGATCCTGCCGTCACACGGCTAAATGTCTGATCATTGTCTATGTGTATAGCATCTCTCACTCTCCACCCCGCCATACCTGCACATCTCCAGCCCTTTACCTTCTGTATCACCCCATTACTTGTAGTATGTAAGCTCGTTGGAGCAGGACCCTCACCCCTATTGTTTCCATCAACTGATTACTTTGTAACCGTGGTTCAGTAATGTTTGTACTTTTGTCTTTCTGTATCCCCTGTCTATGTAAGCGCTGCGGAATATGTTGGCGCTATACAAATAAAGATTATTATTATTACAATAGTGCAAATGCTAACAAAATGCCACATTTATGTCTCATGTACACAGCTTATAGAACAGCATCTGTTTTCACTTGTACACTATCCTACCAAAAGTAATTGGACACGTGGGGGCTCTCGTCTACAACCGTGTTTTCCCCACATATTACACGTCAATTGCACGGCCGCGTAATACGCGGTAAATGGAGTCCATGAATGTCAACGGACTTTCATTGATACATACATATGTAGACACTGCATATCGATATGAACAAGAAATAGATTGCAGCATGCTCTTTATCTCTGCGTAGCACACACGTGAGCCCTATACATTGCATACGCAGCGTATGCAAACACTATCCATACACAATACATTGCGTATGGGTGGCGTTTTCATACGCAACCCTGCTATGAAACAGAGTGGTTAAGTTAAAGAAAAGTGTCACCCTGCACATGACCGTCTGAGCGTGATACTCGCAGCCATACGCGGTTTCTGCCATCAGAGTCAGCGTTTACAAACATTGGTAAAGTGCTGTGGGGAGAAGAGAAGCGCTCTACCGATATGTTTGTGGACATGAGACCTAAGAAGAATCAAAAGTAGTACTTATTAACATATATTAGTTCTTAGTGAGGCCCCTCTGGCCCTAATGACATCAGATGCTCTCCGTGGCATACTTTCTACTATTGTCTCATACACTAGTATTTCCCTCCATTCATCCTGCAAACAAAGTAAATGGGCATTGTTCATATTTGCTGACTCGACGTTCCAGTTCATCGACAAAGATGTACAGTAAAACACGCATATGCACACGCAATTGCACAACGCCTAACATGTAAATGCGTTTATGCCTGTGTAACACCATTGTTCAAATTTTTAACAAGTACATGGCATGGTCTTGGTCTTTTGTTTGTAGTGACAAGAACCATGAACACGGAGGTAAACCCTGACATGCTCCACACTAATGTGCTGCCGACAATGTGACAATATACTGGGAATGGTCAGCAATAGAGATGAGCGAGTAGTGCCTTAGCCGAGTATCTCCCCGCTCATCTCTAAAGATTTGGGGGCCGGCGTGGGTGACAGGTGAGTTGCGGCGAGGAGCGGGGGGGGGGGGGGGGGAGTGAGAGAGGGAGAGAGAGATCTCCCCTCTGTTCCTCCCCGCTCTCCCCCACCGCTCCCCGCCCGCCGCCGGACCCCAAATCTTTAGAGACGAGCGGGGAGATACTCGGCTAAGGCACTACTCGCTCGAGTAATGTGCCTTAGCGAGTATACTCGCTCATCTCTAGTCAGCAATAATTTCAAGAAGACAACACGGCTTGTCACAAATGCAATGCTGGTTTACATTGGTTTGAGGATATGGATGTTCCACGATTGGACTGGCTGCAGTCCCGACCTGAACCCTACTGAACATCTTGGGGACGAACTGGAAAGTCAGGTGAGAAAATATGAACACTGTCTGTCTACTTTGAGAGAATGTGCCAGATGTTTGCAGGATGAATGGGAGGAAATACCAGCTGAAGAGTATTAGATGTTAGTATAAAGTATGCTATGGAGAGTATTCAATGTCATTAGGTCCAAAGGAGCCCCACTAAGTATTAATATATGTAGATAAATGCGACTCTTGATTCTTATTAGGTGTCCAATGACTTTTGATGGGATACTGTGCAAGTGACACTATGACCTGTATACATGTGGCATAAATGTGGCATTTTGTTAGCATTTGCAATATTGTATTGTCACCTTTTTGCAGTGTGCATAATCCGAATTTTGATAGCCTCTCTGGGTATTTCAGTCCTTCCATTCCATTTATTAGTTTAGTTGCCTTTGGACCCGCTCAAGGACTGCAATGTCTTTCCTGAGCACAAGTGTCCAGAACTGTACACAGTATTCCATGTGGGGCCTCACAAGTGCCTTATATAGTGGAAGAATAATGTTCTAGTCCCTCGCCCCTATACCTCTTTAAATGCATCCGAAGACTTTATTTGCCTTTGCAGCAGCTAACTGGCATTGATTGCTCCAGGATGACATCTTTATCATTATTCCAGGATGACATCTCTCAGAAACCCCTCAAATATTTTTCCAATTATTCAAGTAAGACTTACTGGCCTGTAGTTACCAGGCTCTCTTCTTGACCTCCTTTTGTATATTGGAGCCACATTGGCAATTCGCCAATACAGTGGTACTGCCCTGGTCTCAATAGAGTCCCTATATATAAGAAACAGCAGCTTGTGTATCCCGTCACTTAGTTTCCTTAGAATCCTTAGGTGCATTCCATCTGGGCCCGGTTATTTGTTAATTTTAATTTTAAGGCTCTGCACTTGCTCCTGTGTTAAGGCCAATATACACGGAGTGATGATCTCTCAAAAATCGCTAAACAGCGATCGTTTGAGCGATAATCGTTGCGTCTAAATGCGCAGCCATAGTGCACTTTTCGTGCACTGCTAGCTGATCGTTAAATTCAGTGCAACCTAAAAATCGTCCTTCAGCCTTATCAGCAGTTCTCCACGGGTAGTACTGATAGCATTGTTTCTCACTGGAGAACAAAAGAACTGAAAGCTGATAAGAGACCTTGGGCTATTAACTGCTTTCAGCTAAGGCTTCATTTGCACATTTAAGTGCTGTTAAGGAGCTACTTAAAAGTTTATGCAAAATGATCGCTTGAAGCTGTCACTCAATCATTCATTTTATCCCCTGGTATCTCGTGTGACATTTCTTTTTCTCTTGTAAATACTACTTGAGAAAAACTTTTTAATAGATTTGCCTTCTTCGCCATCATCTTCTATGGTTTCTCCTGCATTATTTGTTAAAGGGCCAGTGCTCTCAGTGCAGATCCTTTTACCGTTTATGTTATTGAAAAATAGTTTAGGGTTATTTTTGCTCTCTTTGGCAATCAGTCTCTCTGCCTCCTCCTTGTCAGTTTTTATTTTTTCCTTTCATAATTTGTTTTTTTTTCCTATATGTTTTTAGCGCTTTTTTATTGCCTTCCTGTTTTAGTAATTTAAACGCAGTTTTTTTTCACTTATTGACCCCCTTATAGCCACAGTGGTTTGCTTCTATTCGCAGTTCTTTCATTTTTGAAAGGTATGAACTTCCTATATTATATTTGGATAATTAAAATCCCCCATAATAATTACTTAATTGCGGTTTAACAAATTCTTCTTTTTGTTTTATTAATAAGTTTTCAGTTTCTTCTGTTATTTTTGGTGTCCTATAGAAAACTCCTATTAGGATTTTATAAGTTTTTCCTCCCTGTATTTCTACCCATAGAGATTCTCCATGTTCATCTCCTACACCTATATCTTCTTCTAGCCTCGGGATTAAGTAAGATTTAACATACAGACATAACCCCCTGCCCCCCACCCTCCATCTGGTTCCCACAGTCTCATCTGAAGAGATTGTAACCCTGTAAGTTTACCGCCCAATCACATTTTCCCTTATTCCTACTATATCGTAGTTCTCCTCTGTCAATTATATCTGTAAACCCCTCTCCACCCGCTCAACCCCCATTTCCATTACCTAATCCCAGAACTCTGCCTACATTGTCTCCACCCCTGCTTCTCTTGTTGCCCTCCCCCAGTCTCTAGTTTAAACACTCCTCCAAACTTCTACCTTCTAGCCATCTTCTGCCCCAACACAGCTGCACCCTTCCAATTGCAATGCAGCCCGTCCCTTCTGTAGAGCATGCAGTCAGCCCAGTTCTACAGGTTCTTAAAACCCTACTTCCTACACAACTGTGAAGCCATTTGTTTACCTATCTAATCTTCTGCTGCCTTTCTGGTGTGGCTCGTGGTACATGTAGTATTTCTGAGAAAAATACCTTGGAGAACCTAACCCTGAGCTTAGATCCTAGATCCCTGAAATCATTTTTAAGGGTCCTCCATTGACCTCTTATTTTGTCATTGATGACATCGGGCACCATGGCCACTGGATCCTCACCAGCCCCTGTGTCAAACTCAAGCACAAGGAAGGCAACACACCATTCGATGATCCCAGTCTTTGTTGCAGATTGCCTTTTCTGTCCCCCACCTCTAGGACCTGTTTAGCCTGCCCTGCTCTCCCCTTCCCCTTCTTACTGGAGCAGCCATCTCCCTAGCAGCCAGAGGGCATGTCATGTTGCAGCAGTGCTAACCCTGTAATGGCATCGCCTCATGTGCCATCTGGGCTAACTTGTTTGGGTGTGCCAGTTCAGGACTAGCCTCCCTGGTTCTCTACTCTCTACCTCTACTAACTGTCACCCAGCTAGCTGCCTGTTCATCCTGTTCTCCTGAATTTCCCTCCACCCCTACATCTACCACCAGTGAGTGCCTGCTCAGTGAGCAGCAAACCCGTTTTCATGTTGTCAGTGGATCTATTGTAAGTCGCTCATTTACATCCAGAATTTGGGCTTCCAAATGCACAACATACTCACATCTCGCACAGCAGTATGCACCCTAGATCAGCTGGTCAAGGACTGCATACATGGCACAAGATGAACACTGGACTGCATTACCAAGCATGGAGCACATTCTAGTGGGGATCTACAATTTGACTTAAAAAAAGAAACAAAGATCAACTAGATCACACTCCTCATGTGCCTCCACCCATTTGTGCATCCTCACGTGTCTCCATCTGTTTGCACTTCCTCACGTGACTTTTTTTTCTATATTACACTCAGGCTCATCCTGTTTGCTCGCTGTCAGTCACACTGATTCTAGTGCCCACCGTTCGTTCACAATCACTGCTCGTTCGCTCTCACTTACAAACACTCACTTAAGGCCCATTTAGACACAATGATTATTGCTCAAAAGATGTCACTCAAGCGACTTTTGAGCAATAATCGTTGTGCGATGACCTTGCGCTGCCAGCGGAGGATGCAGAAAGTGTCCCCGCTTGTCTTCTGCATCCAGCTGTTTCCCGCTCCGAGTGCCTGGCTATTATACAGCCGAGCTCTCGGAGCGGAGAATGCAGAAGACAAGCAGGGTGTCCCGCTTGTCTTCTGCATCCAGATGTTTTCTGCACGGAGCTCCCGGCTGTTATACAGCCAAGCGCTCCGTTCCGGGTATGGAGAACAGAGCGGGACCTCTCTGTTCTTCATACGCCGCCTGTCATTAGGGAGCGGGATACAGCTGAAACAATAGTATCAACAGCAATCTTCTTTCTCACAGCACCTCTCCAGCCTGATTGGGCTGCTAATGACGTTGCACGCCAGGGGCAGGTTCAGTATCAGGACCAGCTCCTCTCTTACTGGCTTCCGGTCTCACTGGCTGTCTGCTACTCCAGAACCAGCTCTTCCTTCCCCAGTTCTCCTGGCAGCTTGGCGGCTCTAATCCGATGTGCCCCTTGCTTCCTGCACCACTGGTTCCCGTCTGACGTCACTTCTGGTTTGTGGTTCAACAAGGTAGTTTTTGATACAGATTTTTTTTGTCATCTTAGGCCAGCTTCACATGGGCGTAAATGCATTTATGTGTGCATTTTCGCTGCGTATTTGCACAATGAGCGTTGCATTTTTTGGGTACCTCTGTGATTGTTTTACTGTATGTTTGTACATGTAAAAAAAATACACACACGTGCTCCCATTGCTTTCAATTAGCAATTAAGTTAAATTAATTTAATATGTGCTATGTATGTGCACAATACGCTTTTTTTTTTCACGGACAAGCGTGGTAGAATCATAGCCATATGCAGTCTCTGCAGCTATTTACAGACAATGCAGCATATTACTAATACGGCCGTGGACGTAAGGCATCAATAAAGTAGTGATCCTCCGCTTCGAAAGATCCGCAAGTCTTTCCCATTGTTTTCAATGGGATACCTCGCATCACATCGCCTTACAATGTGCTTTACTCTCCCATTAAAACAATGGGCGATGCTTTCCAAGGAATGAGAAAAAATAGGACATTCCGCGATTTGTATATTTATAGTGATAGAAGGAATTGTTTGTATTTATGGGTTTGAGGGCTTAACCCCTTAGTGACCAAGCCTGTTTGCTCCTTAATGACTGAGCCAAATTTTGGAAATCTGACATGTGTCACTTTAACATAGAATAACTCCATAAAGGTTTTGTATATCCAAGTGATTTTGTCATTGTTTTTTCGCCACATATTGTACTTCATTTGGATGGTAAAAACAGACTGATAGAATTTGTGTATATTTATTAAAAGCGCCAAAATTTACAGAAGTTTGAAAATAATTGTCATCTTTTTTTTCAAATTTTCAATGTCAGATATGGTATGTCTGAAAACAGGGGTAATTATGGAGGCCTGGTTGGGATGGTCACATGGGGCAATAAAACCGTGTATGCCTCCTCCTCCCATGCTTGCTGCAAACCCAACCCTTTTTTTAGGGTATTTCTTGACCTCAGTGGCAGGGATGGGGTGTAAAAAGTGGCGCTCTGTGAGGCTTCATAAGTTTCCTGAGGTGTGGCGGTCTCAAACAGAAAGCGAGCATTCCAGGGGACCTTCTTGTGAATTACGTAGACATTACAGGTAGTGATCTGAATAAAGCCGAGCTCACACGATCATATGTGGAATCTGTTTGCGGAGGCCCGCAGTGGATCCCAGCTGTGATCCCGGCCGTGCCCCTACATATGACCGCATAATGTACTGCGCATAACTGCTTACTCTCGCAGGCGGTCATGGGCAGTACACCTTTTTTTGTTTAGATTTCCCGCACCGTTGTTTAGCGATGACACAGGTACCTGCAGCCCGTATACAATGTAGTTGCATATGGGCTGCGAGTATATCCGTGACCTTAGAACACAAGGGGCTCTATGTTGCAGATATCTGCGGTAAAATAGAACATGCTGCGTTGTTTTCTGCTAGTGGATTACGTGATTCCAACCCGCTAATGTGAGCGAAATTGTGTAATCCAATGCATTTGATTGATCCGCGTATTACCATGGATCAAAAACATGCGGAATCCGCAATTCCTTTCCAGTTGTGTAAGATCAGCCTCATAGTAGATTACTACCTTTTTATCATGTGACCGGGGACCGCTCATCGAGGCCACTGGTCACTGCTCCAGGCTTTCAGCTTTGGTAGCAACGAGATTTTAAATTTCCTGGGCCCTAGCCAGCTCCTGTGGATGTGTCCGCCATTTTGCCAGCGAGCGCATGCACAGAAGTCGGGGAAGGTGCGTGGAGAATGATCGTGTCGGGATTCAAATGCAGAGGCTTCTAGTAAGAACTTTCATCTCCTCTCACCGATCGCATTGGTGAGGGGAGATTAAACTTCAACTTTTTTTTACTTTTTTGCGTGATTGCCATTATCCATTGGATAACAGCGATCACGTGAGCGGGGGCCGGTCACCACGGCCCTCGTCACAGCACCAGGCTCTCGGCTACCATTTTGCTGATGGGCGCATGCTCAGAAGCTGGGGAAAGTTCTGTGGATAAAAGATCCTATTAAGGGACATCGTTGGACGCCTTAGGTAAGTATTTTTACCTCCTCTCATGGATCAGATCCGTGATGGGAGGTGAAACTAATTTTTTTTTACTTTTTCAAGATTGCCATTATCCATTGGATAACGGCGATCACGTTCCAGGGGCCACATACCGCAGCCCCCGTGAAACCTCCAGGCTTTTGGCTATGCATGGTAGCCAGGAGAAAATAAATTTTAAATTACCCCGGCAATCCTCGGCTTTTGCAAAAGCGTTTGCCATTATGGCGACGGGTGCATGCGCAGAAGCAGGGGTACAGTCCAAGGATAAATCTGGGAGACTGAGGTACATAATTTCATCTCCCCTCATGAATATAATCCGTGAGGGAGGATAAAAGTTAAACTTTTTTTTACACTTTTTTTTACTTTGGATAACGGTGCTCATGTGACCGGGGACCGCATACTGCCAGCCCCGGTAATATCTCCTTGCTCTCAGCTACTCATGCTAACCAGGAGTAGGGAGATTTTAAATTTCCCGGGCTCCCCGGCCTTGCGCTCATGCGCCTGACATTTTATGTCTGGCGTGCACGCGCAGAAGATAGTCAGGTCTTTGCAGGACCAGAATGCTACAGGACAACGCGGAGGACGTAGATGAGTACTGTCAGCTCTCCTCATGGATCCGATCCATGAGGGGAACTGAAACGTTAACTTTATTTAACTTTTTTCTTTAGACATTGGATAACAGTGATCGTGTGAGCAGGGGTCGCTCACCGCGGCTCCCCATGATAGTTCCAGCCTATCGGCTGCCTCCGGCAGCCAATTGCAGGGAGCTGTCAGCTGCACAGACCCCGCGGCTTGAGTCCACAGCATAAACATTATTTCCCTCCATAGGAAGGTTCTCGTACTAATAAGCTGCATTATAATTCTTGTCATAAATTCTCTTAAAACGACAGTAATCATTTATGGCAAACCAAAATGTCATCTACATCATCTCTCAGGCCTCCCACTGGTACATGTTTCACAGGCCATCATGCCTGACACCTGTTTCACCATCTCTAGACTGACCCCTTCACTCCATAGGAGCTGCATCCTTTCAGCACAGAGCACCTTGACATCATAGTTGCAATTAGCACTGGGATCTCTCACACGAAAACATGTAGCATTACCATTGCATCATGTTTAAATATCTCCTCATCGAGTGCCTGCTGCACCATTACAACCATCATGCCATACATTTTACATGACATCATAGACATGACATCATGACCTCGTAGCACTGCAATAACATAGCAATTACACTGCAAGGCTTTGCACTGAACTAACTGTTGCTATACTTGAACTACGGTTGCTCATGTTTACAGTCCCCAAAGGTCCATGACCCCCACGATGGCCAGGGATTTACCCAATACAGTCCCAAGGCAATTATCACAATCAAGTTTTGGTGGGGCCACTTTCGGTAATTTGCTTACACTTCCATCTTCATCTGCACCATGTTTGTTATGCAGACCTTTCTCAGCATTCGTTGCACCTTTGCTTCTAGGTGATTATAGGAGGGAAGACTCCCTCTCCTCCACACACTGCGGGGTCCTTCACCCCAGTGGTCTGGCTGGTCTTCCATCTTTGGCCTCTGTGTCATCAGGGCTCTTCCTGTCCAGTTACTCAGGCTGGCAGCTGTTTTGGCCAACATGAGGAAACCGCTTCCGCCACTTTAAAAGTCTTAGCTTTTGCTGCTACCCACAATCTCTCTGTCTCTCTGCTGTATTACTTACTCCCTGTGGCACAGCTCACGCTCATTTATATCTGTGAGCTGTTTCTTTAAATGTTCATTAAAATTCTTTAAATGTTTCCTTAAAAACCTCTTGCTGAAATATTGATCAGATATTTATTTATGCCAATGCATCAAGTATATATATTGTGCTGCACAGTATATATACATATAGTCTTCTCTTTTACACATTGGCTGTGGTGCATTGCGGTATCCCTAGATTGTGGTTCACCGATTGGACAATGAGCTGGCAAATGACCATTAGTTTTCTGGGAGTTGATAGATTAGTGCCTGATGGTGTTCCATGTAGTTCACAGACTGGATGGTGACAGATGAGGTGCTACACTGTGTGGTAAGCTTTAAAAAGTCTGTTGCGGCTTTGCAAATAGTCACCTCGTATGGGAACTGGTGTTGGAGATGAGCAGTGCTGAACTCAGACCTGGGTAAGACTGCAGTTAGGTTTTGATTGGAAATGAACAGAAACCCTGTCCTTGTGGACCACTGAGATGGCTATAGTGTGAACTGATTGTCTTCAGGCCTGCTGATAGAGTCCTGAACTATTCTTTACTGGGTGGAGGAGACAATGGGAGGAGTAGTCTAGCGGGAGGCCCTTGAGAGTGTCAGGGTCCTGGCCTGACAACTAGTTTATAGTTGGAGTCATTGTGTAAAAGATCTGAGTTGTGGTCTAAATTGTCCCATAGTGAGACTGCCTACTGGATGTATCTGTAGAGGAGTATGTATGTGAAATGCAGGGAACTGTGACCAGAAGATGGAGACCTTGAGAGCAGGCCTCGGGGGAGAGAGACATTGGATGCTTGGCACATGTCAGATGTTTGTGACTATCTGAAATAACATAGTCTGGGTATAGTCTATGTGCTACATAAAGGGGCCTGGCAAAGTTAGTTTTCAAAACTGTTTAATGTTTTATTCATTAGTTTGTTTGCACCTTTGAGGAACTTGTGCCACCTTGTGTGTACTGAAACCACCACGATTATTGTGCCTCTTATAGTGATAGTAAGCAAAATTCAGTAAGTGCCATTGTACTTGCAATTATGATTAGTAGAGCTCACTGTCGGATTGTATTTGGTCTGCGATTATCTTATTTCGTAAAGGGGAACTTCCCAATCAAAAAAGTCATTCCATTAGCCCCTTCAACTTAATTCTAAAGAACTATAGGTACTTTGAGTGCCATTCTATGATGCCACTGTAATATGGCAATCTAACATTGGGGTGGAGAAGACCAAGGGATCCCCTTTACAGGTGGAGGGAAAGTGATTTAGACTTCTATATAGGAAAAGGGTTTTTTTTTACAGATAGATCAGTCAAACGTTTAAACACTCTAATCCAAAAAGTAATAATGGCAAGGACAAAGACAGCATTTACAAATGGGTTAGATGTAGAGATGAGCGAGCACCAAAATGCTTGGGTGCTCGTTATTCGGGCCAAGCTTTTTGTAAAGCTCGAGAGCTCATTTCCAGTAACGAACCCCATTGACGTCAATGGGAGACTCGAGCATTTTTCAGGGTGACCGATGCTCGGTAGCTGCCAGACTTGTTTTCAAAGGGGCCGCTGAAGTGCTCGCATACTGATAGCTCAGAACTAGAAAGCCGGGGATAGCCAGGAGAAGACGCTGAGCCTGTCAGCCAAATGAAGGTGAGTATGAATTTTTTTTGTTTTTTTTTACCACTTTTCTTAGTTTTTCAGGGAAGGGCTTATCCAATAACAAATGGCATTGGGGGTTATAATAATAATAATCTTTATTTGTATAGCACCAACTTATTCCGCAGCGCTTTCAGGCATGGATAAATGCAAAGCAATACAACAATTGCAACAATTACAATGTGAGATACATTGGGTTAGACACAAATGGGTTGGGGGTGGTACAGGAGGTTCAGGGGTTGGGGAACTCAGGCAATAGGAAATTTTATGTACAGATCATTTATCAGAAGGCAAACAGGGTGGAGCACCATAGGGAGGGGCGAGGGACTAGGTCAGGAGATTTGGTATGCTTCCCTGAAGAGGTGCGTTTTTAAGGTACGTCTGAAATTTCGTGCATCGGGAATTGTCCGGATGCCTTGGGGTAGAGCGTTCCAGAGGATGGGTGCTGCTCTGGTGAAGTCCTGTAGGCGAGCATGTGAGGTTCGTATTACAGGGGTGTTTAGTCTGAGGGTGTTAGCCGATCGGAGTGAGCGCGCTGGGTGGTGTACTGACAGTAGGGAGGCGATGCATGGTGGCACAGCGCCTACAGAGCTTTGTGAGTGAGGTAGAGGAGTTTAAATTTAGTTCTGCAGTGGATGGGCAGCCAATGCAGCGACTGGCATAATGCAGAGGTGTCTGAATAACGACTGGATAGAAAAATGAGCCTAGCTGCTGCGTTTAGTATGGATTGGAGCGGAGCGAGTCTAGTGCGGGGGAGGCCGATGAGTACCGAGTTGCAGTAGTCAAGCCGGTAGTGGATGAGGGCGACCACGAGCGTCTTTAGCGTGTCCGTGGTTAGGAACGACGTATTTTAGCAATATTTTTGAGGTGCATGTGGCATGTTTGGGCCAGAGATTGGCTATGGGGGGCAAAGGAGAGGTCAGAGTCCAGTTATAATTAAACTAGCAAATAATGATATATAA
Source organism: Eleutherodactylus coqui (assembly GCA_035609135.1). Taxonomy (NCBI): domain Eukaryota; kingdom Metazoa; phylum Chordata; class Amphibia; order Anura; family Eleutherodactylidae; genus Eleutherodactylus; species Eleutherodactylus coqui. The sequence goes on along the minus strand of CM069414.1, from coordinate 123,284,373 downwards.
TGCATCAAAAAAGGTTAAACTTGATGGACCTGTAACTTTTTTCAACCTATATAAATACAAACCTGGCCCCCTAGATTGCTTTGTGTGCCATATTACAGTTCTGTACTAAATACATGCTTTAAGAAGGACATTATAAATGCTGTACATGCACTGGATTTATGTCACAAACACCCCCAATATCATGTAATTATGTTGGAGATTACTTTACATTTGCTGGGCATTTTATGTGCTAGTAGCTGCACAGGGCTGGCATGGCTGTATGCTGCTCTGCTCTCTTGTTCCATAGTGTACTTCAAAGGTTCAGTCAATGATTAAAGCCTTCACATGAGCAACAGTGACAACTATAGGATAATTAAAGGTATTACTCAACAGTGTAATAGCAAGTAATCACCATTTGTGGAATTGTATCCAAAGCACCAAATAAAATATCAGACAGTGATCATTTCCATTAACAACAGAAGATTTCAAAATAAAACCATTACATCTGTATAGAGATTATTATATGGGCTTATGCACACCGCTTCATTAGATCCCCCCGTTGAACGGAGTTTTAATACTGCACACATTAAAGTCTTTGCAGCTGTATTTTACCTTCGTATGCCTTTGATTTTATACAGAAGTTATATCTCTATTAGATTCTGTATTCATTGTGGCATGCTCAATTGCTTGCTGTATTTTGGATATATACCTTATTAATGACTTTGTAACATACTTAAAAAATAAGATCAACAATAGAGATGAGCGAGCATACTCGTCCGAGCTTGATACTCGTTCGAGTATTAGGGTGTTCGAGATGCTCGTTACTCGAGACGAGCACCACACGGTGTTCGGGTTACTTTCACTTTCTTCCCTGAGAAATTTGCGCGCTTTTCTGGCCAATAGAAAGACAGGGAAGGCATTACAACTTCCCCCTGCAACGTTCAAGCCCTATACCACCCCCCTGCAGTGAGTGGCTGGCGAGATTAGGTGTCACCCGAGTATTGAAATCTGCCCCTCCCGCGGCTCGCTACGGATGCATTCTGACATTAGTTCAGGGAAAGTGCTATCGTGTTGGAGCTGCTATAGGGAGAGTGTTAGGAGTATTTTAGGTTTCAAGAACCCCAACGGTCCTTCTTAAGGCCATAAATCTTCTCTATATGCGCTCAATGGGGCCGGCGGCAGCAGCGCCGACCCCATTGAGAACATATAGAAGACAAATCCTTCTTCTCTGTCACAGCTGTGACAGCTGTGGCAGAGAAGAACGATGTTTGCCCATTGAATTCAATGGAGCCAGCAATACAGCAGGTTCCACTGAAAGCAATGGGGTGCCGGCGATCGCAGGATGAATTGTCGGGAAGGGGTTAAATATATAACCCCTTCCCTGCAATTCATCCAGAAATGTGTTACAATAAAAATATATACCGTTGTATAAGGCGACCGGGCGTATAAGACGACCCCCCAACTGTCACCTTATACGCCGGCAATACAGTGGAGCAAAGAATAAAAATCATTACTTACTTCTTCTGACGTTCTGCGCCGCTCCTGCAGGCTGTCGCTCCCTCCTGGTTCCCGGCAGAGCATTGATTTCTCTACGAAGAGCTTTAAATCCCCGCCTCCAGAAACACACGTGCCTTCAGCCAATCACAGCCAATGACAATGATGTCATTGAATGGCTGTGATTGGCTGTGTTTCTGGAGGCGGGGATTTCAAGCCCTGCCTCCAGAAAGCAATACTCTGCCGTGGACCAGGAGGGAGCAACAGCCTGCAGGAGCGCCGCAGAACGTCAGAAGAAGTAAGTAATGATTTTTATTCTTTGCTCCACTGTATTGCCGGTGTATAAGGTGACAGTTGGGGGGTCGTCTTATACGCCCCGTCGCCTTATACGCCGGTATATATTTTTATTGTAACACATTTCTGGATGAATTGCAGGGAAGGGGTTATATATTTAACCCCTTCCCGACAATTCATCCTGCGATCGCTGGCAGCCCATTGCTTTCAGTGGAACCTGCTGTATTGCTGGCTCCATTGAATTCAATGGGCAAACATCGTTCTTCTCTGCCACAGCTGTTACAGCTATGGCAGAGGAGAACGATCTTTACGCTGACAGTGCGGGGGGGGGGGGGCACTCTTGCCGCTATTGTGGCTTAATAGTGGGACCTGGGAACTTGAGATGCAGCCCAACATGTAGCCCCTCGCCTGCCCTATCCGTTGCTGTGTCGTTCCCATTACTTTGTAGAATTGCCCAGATTTTCACAAACGAAAACCTTAGCGAGCATCGGCGAAGCGAGCATCGGCGATATACAAAAATGCTCGGGTCGCCCATTGACTTCAATGGGGTTCGTTACTCGAAACGAACCCTCGAGCATTGCAAAAATTTCGTCCCGAGTAACGAGCACCCGAGCATTTTGGTGCTCGCTCATCTCTAATCAACAACAACAGAGAAAGCTTTAACCTACAGACACCACAACCCCTCTGCATACCGTGTTTCCTCAGAAATAAGACACTGCCTTATATTATTTTTTGCCCCTAAAAAGGGCACAGTGTCTTATTTTCGGGGGAGGGGGGGGTTATACTTCACCTGGTCTGCGGCGTCCTGATGGTCTTCGGCGGCAGTGCTGCAGTAAGCTGCGTCCTCCTCATCTCACAGTGGAGCTTTTGAATGACATCACTGGATGGCTGTGATTGGCTCATCAAGTGCCTGCTGTGATTGGCTGCAGCCTCTCAATTAGCCAATCATAGTGGTCGCTTTGCTCCGTCACCAGCAGAAGCTCTGCTGTGAGACGAGGAGGACACAGCTTACCGCAGCGCCACCGAAGACCATCGGGACGCTGCAGAACAGGTGAGTATTGTGCTTTTTTTTTTATTTGAGGGGCACCTGAGCCAAGTCCTATTTTCGGGGGAGGCCTTATATTTCAAGCCTCCCCCGAAAACCAGATAGATCTTACTATCGGGGTAGGACCTATTTTCGGGGAAACACGGTAGTTACTCCATCTTCTTTCCCTCTAACCCGTTCCCCATCATTGCTGATGACAAGCTCTCCACCTTACTCTCCAAGTCACTCTTCACTACCTGTGCACTTGACCCAATTCCATCTCACCCCATCCCTAACCTTACCACCCTGTTTATTCCAGCCTTAACCCACCTTTCCAACTTCTCACTGACTACTCGCTCTCTTCATTAAACACGCTTCCAAACATCCATCCTAAAAAAACATCTTTTAATCGTTCCTCTTAGTCCAGCTACCTACCCATCTCACTGCTCCCCCTTACGTCAGACGTCTTGGAGCAGCATGATCACCTTGAACTGTTTTCCTGCCTTTCCAACTCTGTTTTTGACCAACTGCAATCTGCCTTCCAACCCCACCACTGATCAATTTCGGTGAAGTGATGCGAGATGCTTTTGACACACTTGGGTTTTTTTGGCCTCGCCCATGTGAAGATAGCCTAAATCTGTAGTTGATCCTCGGATTTCTGCTCTGGTTTTGCAGTTTTCAGAATCGGTATGCAAATTAATCCAACATGCTGCAGTTTGAAAGTAGTTTCTGTGTGAAAATCCATTTAACCCCTCAAGGACTGCCCCCTTTTTTTCGATTTTTGTTTTTTCCTCCCCTCTTTTAAAAAAATCGTAATTCTTTTAATTATTCATCGACATTGCTGTATGAGGGCTTCTTTTTTGCGGGATGAGTTGTATTTTTCATTGGTACTATATAATGTACTGAAAACCGTAAAACAACATTCTTAGTGGAACGAAATGGAAAAAAATGGAATTCTACCATCTTTCGGTGCGTCTTGCTTCTACGGCGCACACACTGCAACAAAAATGACCTTATAACTTTATTCTATGGGTTAGTATGATTACCACAATACCAAATTTATATCTTTTTTTTTTTGCTGTACTACTTTTTAATTTTTTTTCAAAGATATTTAATTTTTTAAAATTATTTTCTGCTGCCATCTTCTGACAGCTGTAACTTTTTAATTTTTTCATCAACATAGTTGTGTGATCTCTCATCTTGTGCAGGACGTCCTGTAGTTTCCATTAGTACAATTCTGGAGTGTATACAACTTTTTAATCACTTCTTATTACCTTTTGTTCTTGGAGATGGGGTGACTAAAAAAAAGCACATTTCTGGTGCTTTTTATTTTTTTCTGATGACATTCTTTGTGTCGAGTAAATAATGGGCTACTTTGATAGATCAGACTTACGGAGCGATACCAAATATTTTTTTTTGTTTTATTATTTAGATTATTTTATTATAAATATGGCAAAAGGGTTTTTTAAAAACTTTTATTAGTTTTTTAAAAATTTATAATTAGTAAAACTTTAAAATCTTATTTTTACTTTTTTTTTAGTCCCCAGAAGCTGAAACACGTTCTCCATTATTTTTGTGAACTGCACTTGTATTAATAAAGCAGGAATTTGTGATATACAAGCATTATCCCGACTATGAATTCTACTTGCACAAAGAAGCCAGTTTAACCGGATGGCTAATCAAATCTTGTAACATACGCCTGCGAGAGGGAACAGGGAGTTGGGGACCAGCTAAGGTGAGACAACATAAACTTTATTATTTCACCCCACAGGTATGGCTTGATAGGAATACTGCCATGACAGCCCTGGGGCCTTTCAGTAGGACACTGGCTGCCATGACACCCACTTGGCTCCTTGCGATCTCATTGCAGGGATGGGCGGCATATGGGACCACAGAACATCTGTGATGAAGACTCAGATTGCAAATATAGAAACCGCCCTAACCAAAGTATCAAACGATCTACTGACGGCCAAATCGAGGGGCAACTACTCCCTACTCATCCTTCTCGACCTTTCTGCAGCATTCAACACTGTCGACCACAAACTTCTCCTCAGTATGCTTCGCTCCATTGGACTAAAGGACACTGCCTTCTCCTGGTTCTCCTCCTACCTATCTGACTGCTCCTTCAGTGTCTGCTTTGCTAGCTCTACCTCCCCTCCTCTTCCCCTTGCTGTTGGGATGCCCCAGGGCTCAGTCCTTGGCCTCCTCCTCTTCTCCATCTACACAGCCCCCATTGGGCAGACCATTAGGAGATTTCGTTTCCAGTACCATCTCTATGCAGATGATACCCAGTTATATACCTCCTCCAAGGACATCACAGCAACATTTCTTCAGAACACCACTGACTGTCTGTCCGCTGTGTCTAACAATATGTCCTCTCTCTATCTAAAACTGAACCTCTCAAAAACTGACCTACTGGTGTTCCCGCCCACGACTAACCGACCTCATCCTGACATCTCCATCCCAGTGTGTGGCACCACTATAACTCCCAGACAGCACGCCTGCTGCCTTGGGATCATATTCGACTCCGATCTCTCCTTTACCCTCTACATCCAATCTCTCGCTGGAATATGTCAGCTGCACCTCAAGAACATCGCTAGAATATGCCCTTTTCTCACCGTGGACACGTTAAAAACGCTCACTGTTGCCCTCATCCACTCTCGGGCCTATTATTGCAACTCGTTGCTGATAGGCCTCCCCTGCACCAGACTCTACCTCCTCCAATCCATCCTGAATGCGTCAGCCTGGCTCATTTTCCTGTCCAGCCGCTAGTCGGACGCCTCTGCCCTGTGCCGGTCACTGCACTGGCTGCCCGCCAAATACAAAATACAATTTAAACTCACTACCCTCATTCACAAAGCGCTCCACAGCACCGCCCTGCGCTACATTGCTTCCCTCATCTCAATTCACCACCCAGCCTGCGCCCTCCGCTCTGCTAATAAAATCAGACTAAGTGCCCCTTTATTTCGAATCTCTCATTCCCGCCTCCAAGACTTCTCCAGAGCAGCACCTGTCCTCTGGAATGAGCTACCAAAAAATATTAGGGGAAATCACTGACACACTAAACTTCAAGCGTGCTCTAAAAACGCACCTCTGCAGGGAGTCGTACCACATCCCCTGAACCAAACCCCTCTGTACTCTGCCTGATAACATACTCCCTGTCCCACAGACTGCAATCCCTGCTAGCCGTAATCAACCGGCACCTGCAGTCATCCCGACTCCGCCACTATACGGCCTGACCATTGTCTGTGTGTATAGCATCCCTCACTCTCCACCTCACCATACCGTGCACATCTCCAGCCCCTTTACCTTCTGTATCACCCCATTACTTGTAGTATGTAAGTTTGTTGGAGCAGGACCTTCACCCCTACTGTTTCCATCAACTGATTACTTCTTGTAACTCTTGTCTTGTGTTATTTGCCCTGTTTTGTAAGCGCTGCGGAATATGTTGGCGCTATATAAATAAAGATGATTATTATAAATGTTTCCAGTCCGTAATGTTAAACTTCAGGGCTTCCTCACATGGCCGTGATTTTATCCCGCTTTACGGCCATGAAAATCACACAGCAAAACGGGACATAACGAAGCAATTGATTCAATGGCTTCATTTTCACTAGCGGGATTCTCGTGCGTTAATATTACGTGTGAGAATGATAGGCATTGCCGTATCTTACATCCTGCTTTTTTCTATTTACCCACATGCAATAGTGCAAAATTTGAACAAAAAAAAAGAATTTTGACTGGTTCATGCACAAACACGCTCCATAGCAGGGAGTGTATTTGTGCTTGCGCCAGTCTGTTTACGGTCTCAAGGCTTAAGATGGCCGCGTTTAAGTAATGTGATGACGCCGTGCAAATACACTCATGTGAGACCGCCCCTAAACAGTGCAAGATTAGGGTTCCAGAGCAATGCACACAAGTAGAAGGTACTCTGGACCCTGCAAGGAAGTCCTTCTTGTAGAGCAGCGTTCCTTCTATATACCGGTAAGGAGGTCAGCATCCTGTGCGTACAGGGATGTCTGTGTAATGGGCCTTTCACACATATGGAATAATCTGCAAGATGCACCTGCAGATACACCTTGAGGCCTCCTTCACACGACCGTATGCGTTTTATGTTTACCCGTATGCACAGTCTAATTGCATGAATGAAGATTTGACTTGATCGAGTTATTTGCAAAAATGTTGTTGGCAGCGCAGGCTTGAATGTGGTGCTGACTATGATGATACCATATGTGGACGAATGAACATTCAAACGATCATTCTTCCAATCATAGAGTCTGAATCATTCTCTGTGAAGGCCAAGCAGATGAGTACCAATCTCTGTGATTGGCGCTCCACATCACCATCAACACCTTCACGCCTCGTTCACACGAGCGTGTTTTTAGCGCAGAATTGGCGCGTGAAAAAATTGCATCTATTAGATTCAATTAAGGAATTTTAGATACGCAAAAAACTGTGACTGCAAAGCTCACATCTAAGGTCTGGGCTGCAAGAAGACATAGGACATGACCTATCTTTAGTGCATGATGCGCAGGAGTTTCCATAGACTTCTATGGGAGCTGAATAACACGCACCACGCAGCTCTCGATTGTGTGAATGAGCAATTTCACTGCTAATTAAGATCAAGTCTTAATAGCTGGAAATCGACCGTTCGTGCTATTATTAGTGCAGTATAGCTGCAATCTTTACACGCGTCTATAATGGGCTAAAAACTCGCTCGTGTGAACGAGGCCTTAGGGTATGCTCACAAATGGCAGATTTTAGTGCTGATAATATGCAAAGTTTTGTTGTTTTGTAATGAAGAGGTGTGTGGGAATGGATTTTTTCCTCAGATTCTGAAAATGACCTTCGAAATTCCGTATTAGGTAATTTTTTAATGACATTCATATATGACAACGTTTGTAATTAGAGATGAGCGAGCACCAAAATGCTCGGGTGCTCGTTACTCGAGACGAACTTTTCGCGATGCTCGAGGGTTCGTTTCGAGTAACGAACCCCATTGAAGTCAATGGGCGACCCGAGCATTTTTGTATATCGCCGATGCTCGCTAAGGTTTTCATTTGTGAAAATCTGGGCAATTCAAGAAAGTGATGGGAACGACACAGCAACGGATAGGGCAGGCGAGGGGCTACATGTTGGGCTGCATCTCAAGTTCACAGGTCCCACTATTAAGCCACAATACCGGCAAGAGTGGGCCCCCCCCCCCAACAACTTTTACTTCTGAAAAGCCCTCATTAGCAATGCATACCTTAGCTAAGCACCACACTACCTCCAACAAAGCACAATCACTGCCTGCATGACACTCCACTGCCACTTCTCCTGGGTTACATGCTGACCAACCCCCCCCCCCCATGACCCAGTGTCCACAGCGCACACCAAATTGTCCCTGCGCAGCTTTCAGCTGCCCTCATGCCACGCCACCCTCATGTCTATTTATAAGTGCGTCTGCCACAGGAAAAGCAGGCACACACTGCAGAGGGTTGGCACGGCTAGGCAGCGACCCTCTTTAAAAGGGGCTGGGCGATAGTCCACAATGCTGTACAGAAGCAATGAGAAATCCAATCCTGTGCCACCTCCATCAGGAGCTGTACACGTGGGCATAGCAATGGGGAACCTATGTGCCACACACTATTCATTCTGTCAAGGTGTCTGCATGCCCCAGTCAGACCGCGGTTTTTTATAAATAGTCACAGGCAGGTACAACTCCGCAATGGGAATTACGTGTGCACTCACAGCATGGGTGGCTCCCTGGAACCCACCGGCGGTACATAAAAATATCCCATTGCATTGCCCATCACAGCTGAGGTAATAATGTCATGTTTAATGCAGGTGGGCTTCGGCCCACACTGCATGCCCCAGTCAGACTGGGGTTCTTTAGAAGTGGACACAGATGCATTTACATTGCTCCCTGGAACCCACCGGCGGTATATAAATACATGCCATTGCAGTGCCCAACACAGCTGATGTAGCGTCAGCTGTAATGCAGGTGGGCTAAAAATTAATTTGATTACACTGTAGGCGAGGGCCCCCAAATATTGGTGTATCAACAGTACTAATGTACAGCAGAAAAATTGCCCATGCCCAACCAAGAGGGCAGGTGAAACCCATTAATCGCTTTGGGTAATGTGGCTTAATTGGTAACTAGGCCTGGAGGCAGCCCAGTTAAAATAAAAATTGGTTGAGGTGAAAGTTTCAACGCTTTAATGAGCATTGAAACATATAAAAATTGTTTAGAAAAATTATATGACTGAGCCTTGTGGGCCTAAGAAAAATTGCCCGTTCGGCGTGATTATGTGAGGTTTCAGGAGGAGGAGCAGGAGGAGGAGGAGGAATATTAGACACAGATTGATGAAGCAGAAATGTCCCCGTTTTTGATAGGGATACAGAACGATGCTTCCATCCGCGGGTGCAGCCTACGTATTGCTTAGGTATCGCTGCTGTCCGCTGGTGGAGAAGAGAAGTCTGGGGAAATCCAGGCTTTGTTCATCTTGATGAGTGTTAGCCTGTCGGCACTGTCGGTTGACAGGCGGGTACGCTTATCTGTGATGATTCCCCCAGCCACACGAAACACCCTCTCTGACAAGACGCTAGCCGCAGGACAAGCAAGCACCTCCAGGGCATACAGCGCGAGTTCAGGCCACGTGTCCAGCTTCGACACCCAGTAGTTGTAGGGGGAAGAGGCGTCACGGAGGACGGTCGTGCGATCGGCTACGTACTCCCTCACCATCCTTTTACAGTGCTCCCGCCGACTCAGCCGTGACTGGGGAGCGGTGACACAGTCTTGCTGGGGAGCCATAAAGCTGTCAAGGGCCTTAAAGAGTGTTGCCCTGCCTGTGCTGTACATGCTGCCTGATCTCCGCGCCTCCCCTGCTACCTGGCCCTCGGAACTGCGCCTTCTGCCACTAGCGCTGTCGGATGGGAATGTTACCATCAGTTTGTCCGCCAGGGTCCTGTGGTATAGCAACACTCTCGAACCCCTTTCCTCTTCGGGTATGAGAGTGGAAAGGTTCTCCTTATACCGTGGGTCGAGCAGTGTGTACACCCAGTAATCTGTAGTGGCCAGAATGCGTGTAACGCGAGGGTCACGAGAAAGGCATCCTAACATGAAGTCAGCCATGTGTGCCAGGGTACCTGTACGCAACACATGACTGTCCTCACTAGGAAGATCACTTTCAGGATCCTCCTCCTCCTCCTCCTCCTCCTCTGGCCATACACGCAGAGACGGCGCACCTTTCCGAGCAGGTCTAACAAGTGTGGGTAGCTTTTCAAAAAGCGCTGAACCACCAAATTAAAGACGTGGGCCAGGCATAGCACGGCACGTGCGTGAGGCTGCCGAGTTGCAGAGCCACCACCAGGTTACGGCCGTTGTCACACACGACCATGCCGGTTGGAGGCTCAGCGGCGCAAGCCAGCGGTCGGTCTGCTCTGTCAGACCCTGCAGCAGTTTGTGGGCCGTGTGCCTCTTATCTCCTAAGCTGAGTAGTTTCAGCACGGCCTGCTGACGCTTGCCCACCGCTGTGCTGCCACGACGCGCGACACCGACTGCTGGTGACGTGCTGCTGCTGCTGACACATCTTGATTGCGAGACAGAGGTTGCATTGGAGGAGGAGGAGGAGGAGGAGGGTGCTTTAGTGGAGGAAGCATACACCGCCGCAGATACCACCACCGAGCTGTGGCCCGCAATTCTGGGGGTGGGTAGGACGTGAGCGGTCCCAGGCTCTGACTCTGTCCCAGCCTCCACTAAATTCACCCAATGTGCCGTCAGGGAGATATAGTGGCCCTGCCCGCCTGTGCTTGTCCACGTGTCCGTTGTTACGTGGACCTTGGCAGTAACCGCGTTGGTGAAGGCGCGTACAATGTTGCGGGAGACGTGGTCGTGCAGGGCTGGGACGGCACATCGGGAAAAATAGTGGCGACTGGGAACTGAGTAGCGCGGGGCCGCCGCCACCATCATACTTTTGAAGGACTCCGTTTCCACAACCCTATACGGCAGCATCTCCAGGCTGATAAATTTGGCTACGTGCACGTTTAACGCTTGAGCGTGCGGGTGCGTGGCGGCGTACTTGCGCTTGCGCTCAAACACTTGTGCTAGCGATGGCTGGACGGTGCGCTGAGAGACATTGGTGGATGGGGCCGAGGACAGCGGAGGTGAGGGTGTGGGTGCAGGCCAGGAGACGGTAGTGCCTGTGTCCTCAGAGCGGGGTTGGATCTCAGTGGCAGGTTTGGGCACAGGGGGAGAGGCAGCGGTGCAAACCGGAGGTGGTGAACGGCCTTCGTCCTACCTTGTGGGGTACTTGGCCATCATATGTCTGCGCATGCTGGTGGTGGTGAGGCTGGTGGTGGTGGCTCCCCGGCTGATCTTGGCGCGACAAAGGTTGCACACCACTGTTCGTCGGTCGTCTGCACTCTCAGTGAAAAACTGCCAGACCTTTGAGCACCTCGGCCTCTGCAGGGTGGCATGGCGCGAGGGCGCGCTTTGGGAAACAGTTGGTGGATTATTCAGTCTGGCCCTGCCTCTACCCCTGGCCACCGCACTGCCTCTTGCAACCTGCCCTGCTGCTGCCCTTGCCTCCCCCTCTGAAGACCTGTCCTCAGTAGGCGTAGCAAACCAGGTGGGGTCAGTCACCTCATTGTCCTGCTGCTCTTCCTCAGAATCCTCGGTGCGCTACTCCCTCAGACTTAATGCCCTTACTACTACCTCACTGATAGACAACTGTGTCTCATCGTCATCGGCCTCCTCACCCACTGAAAGGTCTTGAGACAGTTGCCGGAAGTCCCCAGCCTCATCCCCCGGACCCCGGGAACTTTGCAATGGTTGGGCATCAGTCACGATAAACTCCTCTGGTGGGAGAGGAACCACTGCTGCCCAATCTGAGCAGGGGCCCGAGAACAGTTCCTGGGAGTCTGCCCGCTCCTCAGAATGTCTCATTTTCATGGAGTGAGGAGGCTGGGAGGAAGGAGGAGCAGCAGCCAGAGGATTCTGAGTTGCAGCAGTGGACGGCGCAGAACTCTGGGTGGACGATAGGTTGCTGGAAGCACTTTCTGCCATCCACGACAGGACCTGCTCACACTGCTCATATTCTAATAAAGGTCTACCGCGTGGACCCATTAAATGTGCTATGAATGTGGGGACGCCAGAAACGTGCCTCTCTCCTAATCCCTAAAATAGTACTCACAAAGACCGACACACATAATACATAAAGAAAAATATTAATAACTCTGGAAGTGTATCTCAGAGGATTCTTGAAAATGTAGATGCCATATATCGACCTGAGACCAACTGAATGCTTACTATTTGGTTATTATGCAATTGCTGTTAAGATCCTGAGAGGCATATTAAATATTCACAAGAGGTCCCTGAGGAGCTCAAGTCGAGCGAAACGCGTCGGACCAAGGACCAGATATTGATTAAGCCTTCTTGGTGCTAATACCAAGCACAAATAATCTCGGTCTTGGGCACTACCAGTTTCCCAAGACTGTAGATACTACCGTTGCGGGGGTGTATTATCACCCTAAAACGGTTATTCGTTGCCTCGAATACATACCAGTTAAGGCATCACACTATACCTAGAAAGCACGATATATTGCATCTACATTTTCAAGAATCCTCTGAGATACACTTCCAGAGTTATTAATATTTTTCTTTATGTATTATGTGTGTCGGTCTTTGTGAGTACTATTTTAAATTTTAATTGCTTTATTAAAGGTTATGTTTTAAAGTCCTGACAGTGAAGAGTTGCACATAACATTTTGGACTTTACTTGCCCCCAGTGACAAATCTCTCCTAATCCCGCAGCAGTCGGCTGCGATACACCTGGATCAGGAGCTCGGCCTGTGCCCACACCCGGACTAGGGCCTCCACGTCCTCGGCTGCGCCCACATCCTCTAGGCCTACCCCTACCCCTCAGCATGCTGTATTACCAGTAATGCAGAAACACAACGCTGTAATTAAATGTGCCGCTTATTGGCCTGTGGTTGGAGGCTGAGTTCGCTTACGGAACGCCAGGAAATAATTTGGCGCAGGCCTGCTGTAACACTTAGCTGGCTGCGTATGATTTTGTTGAAGTACTACACCCAGCACACACGGACCCAGAACACTGAGCACAGTGACAGGCAGGCCAAATAGATTTTTTGCCCAATATTTTTTTGAAAAGGCCAACTGCGTATATTCAATCAATAATATATGTCTTCTGGCCCTGCCTACACAATTCTGTCCCTGGAGTATTACTGCAGGGCGCAATGCTCTGCACGGCCGATATACCAAAAAAAAAAAAAGTGCAACACTGCAAAAAGCAGCCTCCACAGTACTGCACGCGGTTAGATGTGGCCCTAAGAAGGACCGTTGGGGTTCTTGAAGCCTACAATCACTCCTAACACTCTCCCTGCCTAACCACCACTTCTGTCCCTGTAGTATTACTGCAGGGCGCAATGCTCTGCACGGCCGATATACCAAAAAAAAAATAATTGTGCAACACTGCAAAAAAGCAGCCTCCACAGTACTGCACACGGTTAGATGTGGCCCTAAGAAGGACCGTTGGGGTTCTTGAAGCCTACACTAACTCCTAACACTCTCCCTATAGCAGCTCCGGCACCAACAGCACTGTCCCTCAGCTATGTCACAACACATCTGAGGCGAGCCGCGGGAGGGGCCGATTTTTATACTCGGGTGACACCTGATCTCGCCAGCCACTCACTGCAGGGGGGTGGTATAGGGCTTGAACGTCGCAGGGGGAAGTTGTAATGCCTTCCCTGTCTTTCAATTGGCCAGAAAAGCGCGCTAACGTCTCAGAGATGAAAGTGAAAGTAACCCGAACATCGCGTGGTACTCGTTACGAGTAACGAGCATCTCGAACACGCTAATACTCGAACGAGTATCAAGCTCGGACGAGTACGTTCGCTCATCTCTATTTGTAATGTGTGAAAATTAGAGATGAGCGAATAATCAGTTACTCGACAAGACCGATGCTCGATCGAGCATCAGTCTAAGGGCTCCCACCCACTGGCGATATTTTCTTTCTTGCGCTGCCTGAGCACGAGAAAAATCTCACATCGCAGCCGAGAAAGAGGCCAGTATAGAACCGGCATATCGTAAGTGCTTTCAATGGGGCTAGCCCCATTGAAAGCATAGGGAGAATGCTGCGTCCTCCTGCTGGCTCCCCGGCACTGCTATGAAGCTCTTTCAGCAGTCGGGGATTTAAAAATCCCCGCCTCCTGAAAGAGCTGTGCAGATTGGCTGAGCGCTCAGCCAATCACACATAGCTCTTAGCTATTGATTGATAAGATATAGCTATTCATGAATGAATAGCTAAGGGCTATGTGTGATTGGCTGAGCGCTCAGCCAATAGCTAAGCAGTAGCTGCTATTGGCTGAGCGCTCAGCCAATCTGCACAGCCCTTTCAGGAGGCGGGGATTTTTAAATCCCCGACTGCTGAAAGAGCTTCATAGCAGTGCCAGGGAGCCAGCAGAAGGACCCGGCTGAGCGCAGGAGAGGTGAGTATGATTTTTTTTTAAATTTTTTTTACACTTTTGGCAGATTATCGGGGAAGGGCTTACATTTCAAGCCCTTCCCCGATAATCATTCCACATGGCTTGCAGAAAGCAGTGCTTTTAATGGGATCGGCAGCAGTGCCGATCCCATTGAAAGCAATGGAATAGAATGCCGGGAACTTCTGCCACAGCTGTCACAGCTGTTACAGCTGTGGCAGAAGTCCCCGCCATTCTCCATCTCTTCTCAATGGGGCCAGCGCTGCTGCGGCTGGCCCCATTGAAAAGACTGGCGATTAGAGATGAGCGAACACCAAAATGTTCGGGTGTTCGTTATTCGTAACGAACTTCCCGTGATGCTCGAGGGTTCGTTTCGAACAACGAACCCCATTGAAGTCAATGGGCGACCAGAACATTTTTGTATTTCGCCGATGCTCGCTAAGGTTTTCATGTGTGAAAATCTGGGCAATTCAGGAAAGTGATGGGAATGACACAGTGACGGATAGGGCAGGCGAGGGGCTACATGTTGGGCTGCATCCTAAGTTCACAGGTCCCACTATTAAGCCACAATAGCGGCAAGAGTGGGCCCCCCCCCCCTCCCAACAACTTTTACTTCTGAAAAGCGCTCATTAGCATGGCATACCTTTGCTAAGCACCACACTACCTCCAACAAAGCACAATCACTGCCTGCATGACACTCCACTGCCACTTCTCCTGAGTTACATGCTGCCCAACCGCACCCCCTCCCCCCCACAGCGCACACCAAAGTGTCCCTGCGCAGCCTTCAGCTGCCCTCATGCCACACCACGCTCATGTCTATTTAGAATTGCGTCTGCCATGACGAGGGACCGCAGGCATACACTGCAGAGGTTGGCACGGCTAGGCAGCGACCCTCTTTAAAAGTGGCGGAGCGATAGCCCACAATGCTGTACAGAAGCAATGAGAAATAGAATCCTGTGCCACCGCCATCAGGAGCTGCACACGTGGGCATAGCAATGGGGAACCTATGTGCCACACACTATTCATTCTGTCAAGGTGTCTGCATGCCCCAGTCAGACCGGGCTTTTTAATTCATAGACACAGGCAGGTACAACTCCCTATTGTGAAGTCCCTGTCGACCCACAGCATGGGTGGCTCCCTGGAACCCACCGGCGGTACACAAAAATATCCCATTGCATTGCCCAACACAGCTGAGGTAGTAATGTCGTGCGTAATACAGGTGGGCTTCGGCCCACACTGCATGCCCCAGTCAGACTGGGATTCTTTACAAGTGGACACATGTAGGTTTAACTCCCTGTGGACCCACTGCCTGGGTGGGTGCCAGGAAGCCACCGGCGGTACATAGAAATATCCCATTGCATTGCCCAACACAGCTGAGGTAGTAATGTCGTGCGTAATACAGGTGGGCTTCGGCCCACACTGCATGCCCCAGTCAGACGGGTTCTTTAGAAGTGTACAGATGTATTAAAAACTCAGTGTGCACCTACAGCATGGGTGGCTCCCTGGAACCCACCGGCGGTACACAAAAATATCCCATTGCATTGCCCAACACAGCTGAGGTAGTAATGTCGTGCGTAATACAGGTGGGCTTCGGCCCACACTGCATGCCCCAGTCAGACTGGGATTCTTTACAAGTGGACACATGTAGGTTTAACTCCCTGTGGACCCACTGCCTGGGTGGGTGCCAGGAAGCCACCGGCGGTACATAGAAATATCCCATTGCATTGCCCAACACAGCTGAGGTAACGTCAGCTGTAATGCAGGTGGGCTAAAAATTAATTTGATTACACTGTAGGCGAGGGCCCACAAAAATTGCTGTATCAACAGTACTAATGTACATCCCAAAAATTGGCCATGGCCAGCCAAGAGGGCAGGTGAAACCCATTAATCGCTTTGGTTAATGTGGCTTAAGTGGTAACTAGGCCTGGAGGCAGCCCAGTGTAACGAAAAATTGGTTCAAGTTAAAGTTCCAATGCTTTTAAGCGCATTGAAACTTATAAAAATTGTTCTGAAAAATTATTTGAGTGAGCCTTGTGGCCCTAAGAAAAATTGCCCGTTCAGCGTGATTACGTGAGGTTTCAGGAGGTGGAGCAGGAGGAGGAGGAGGAGGAATATTAGACACAGATTGATGAAGCAGAAATGTCCCCGTTTTGGATGGTGAGAGAGAACGTAGCTTCCATCCGCGGGTGCAGCCTACGTATTGCTTACGTATCGCTGCTGTCCGCTGGTGGAGAACAGAAGTCTGGGGAAATCCAGCCTTTGTTCATCTTGATGAGTGTTAGCCTGTCGGCACTGTCGGTTGACAAGCGGCTACGCTTATCTGTGATGATTCCCCCAGCCGCACTAAACACCCTCTCCGACAACACGCTAGCCGCAGGACAAGCAAGCACCTCAAGGGCATACAGGGCTAGTTCAGGCCACGTGTCCAGCTTCGACACCCAGTAGTTGTAGGGGGCAGAGGCGTCACCAAGGATGGTCGTGCGATCCGCTACGTACTCCCTCACCATCCTTTTGCAGTGCTCCCGCCGACTCAGCCGTGACTGGGGAGCGGTGACACAGTCTTGGTGGGGAGCCATAAAGCTGGCCAGGCCCTTAAAGACTGTTGCACTGCCTGGGATGTACATGCTGCTCGATCTACGCACATCCCCTGCTACATGGCCCTCGGAACTGCGCCTTCTGCCACTAGCGCTGTCGGCTGGGAATTTTACCATCAGCTTGTCCGCAAGGGTCCTGTGGTATAGCAACACTCTCGAACCCCTTTCCTCTTCGGGAATCAGAGTGGGCAGGTTCTCCTTATACCGTGGATCGAGCAGTGTGTACACCCAGTAATCCGTAGTGGCCAGAATGCGTGCAACGCGAGGGTCACGAGAAAGGCATCCTAACATGAAGTCAGCCATGTGTGCCAGGGTACCTGTACGCAACACATGGCTGTCTTCACTAGGAAGATCACTATCAGGATCCTCCTCCTCCTCCTCCTCCTCCTCAGGCCATACACGCTGAAAGGATGACAGGCAATCAGCCGGTGTACCGTCAGCAGCGGGCCAAGCTGTCTCTTCCCCCTCCTCCTCATCCTCCTCATGCTCCTCCTCCTCCTCCTGTACGCGCTGAGAAATAGACAGGAGGGTGCCCTGACTATCCAGCGGCATACTGTCTTCCCCCGCCCCCGTTTCCGAGCGCAAAGCAGCTGCCTTTATGGTTTGCAGGGAATTTCTCAAGATGCATAGCAGAGGAATGGTGACGCTAATGATTGTAGCATCGCCGCTCACCACCTGGGTAGACTCCTCAAAATTACCAAGGACATGGCAGATGTCTGCCAACCAGGCCCACTCTTCTGAAAGGAATTGAGGAGGCTGACTCCCACTGCGCCGCCCATGTTGGAGTTGGTATTCGACTATAGCTCTACGCTGTTCATAGAGCCTGGCCAACATGTGGAGCGTAGAGTTCCACCGTGTGGGCACGTCGCACAGCAGTCGGTGCACTGGCAGCTTAAAGTGATGTTGCAGGGTGCGCAGGGTGGCAGCGTCCGTGTGGGACTTGCGGAAATGTGCGCAGAGCCGGCGCGCCTTTACGAGCAGGTCTGACAAGCGTGGGTAGCTTTTCAGAAACCGCTGAACCACCAAATTAAAGACGTGGGCCAGGCATGGCACGTGCGTGAGGCTGCCGAGCTGCAGAGCCGCCACCAGGTTACGGCCGTTGTCACACACGACCATGCCCGGTTGGAGGCTCAGCGGCGCAAGCCAGCGGTCGGTCTGCTGTGTCAGACCCTGCAGCAGTTCGTGGGCCGTGTGCCTCTTATCGCCTAAGCTGAGTAGTTTCAGCACGGCCTGCTGACGCTTGCCCACCGCTGTGCTGCCACACCGCGCGACACCGACTGCTGGCGACATGCTGCTGCTAACACATCTTGATTGTGAGACAGAGGAGGAGGAGGAGGGTGCTTTAGTGGAGGAAGCATACACCTCCGCAGATACCAGCACCGAGCTGGGGCCCGCAATTCTGGGGGTGGGTAGGACGTGAGCGGTCCCAGGCTCTGACTCTGTCCCAGCCTCCACTAAATTCACCCAATGTGCCGTCAGGGAGATGTAGTGGCCCTGCCCGCCTGTGCTTGTCCACGTGTCCGTAGTTAAGTGGACCGTGGCAGTAACCGCGTTGGTGAGGGCGCGCACAATGTTGCGGGAGACGTGGTCGTGCAGGGCTGGGACGGCACATCGGGAAAAGTAGTGGCGACTGGGAACTGAGTAGCGCGGGGCCGCCGCCTCCATGATACTTTTGAAGGACTCCGTTTCCACAACCCTATACGGCAGCATCTCAAGGCTGATGAATTTTGCGATGCGGACGGTTAACGTTTGAGCGTGCGGGTGCGTGGCGGCGTACTTGCGCTTGCGCTCGAACACTTGCGCAAGCGACGGCTGAACGGTGCGCTGAACTACACTGCTGGATGGGGCCGAGGACAGCGGAGATGAGGGTGTGGGTGCAGGCCATGAGGCGGTAGTGCCTGTGTCCTGAGAGGGGGGTTGCATCTCAGTGGCAGGTTGGGGCACAGGGGGAGAGGCAGGGGTGCAAACCGGAGGCGGTGAACGGCCTTTGTCCCACCTTGCGGGGTGCTTGGCCATCATATGTCTGCGCATGGTGGTGGTGGTGAGGCTGTTGGTGTTGGCTCCCCGGCTGAGCTTTGCGCGACAAAGGTTGCACACCACTGTTCGTCGGTCGTCAGGCGTCTCTGTGAAAAACTGCCAGACCTTAGAGCACCTCGGCCTCCGCAGGATGGCATGGCGCGAGGGGGCGCTTTGGGAAACACTTGGTGGATTATTCGGTCTGGCCCTGCCTCTACCCCTGGCCACTGCACTGCCTCTTGCAACCTGCCCTGCTGATGCCCTTGACTCCCCCTCTGAAGACCTGTCCTCCTGAGTAAGCGTTGCACACCAGGTGGGGTCAGTCACCTCATCGTCCTGCTGCTCTTCCTCCGAATCCTCTGTGCGCTGCTCCCTGGGACTTACTGCCCTTACTACTACCTCACTGCAAGACAACTGTGTCTGATCGTCATCGTCCTCCTCACCCACAGAAAGTTGTTGAGACAGTTGGCGGAAGTCCCCAGCCTCTTCCCCCGGACCCCGGGAACTTTCGAATGGTTGGGCATCAGTGACGATAAACTCCTCTGGTGGGAGAGGAACCGCTGCTGCCCAATCTAAGCAGGGGCCCGAGAACAGTTCCTGGGAGTGTTCCCGCTCCTGAGCAGGTGTCATTGTAGTGGAGTGAGGAGGCTGGGAGGAAGGAGGAGCAGCAGACAGAGGATTCGGATTGGCAGCAGTGGACGGCGCAGAACTGCGGGTAGACGATAGGTTGCTCGAAGCACTTTCTGCCATCCAGGACAGGACCTGCTCACACTGCTCATTTTCTAATAACCGTCTCCCGCGTGGACCCATTAATTGGGCGATGAATGTGGGGACGCCAGAAACGTGCCTCTCTCCTAATCGCGCAGCAGTCGGCTGCGACACACCTGGATCAGGAGCTTGGCCTGTGCCCACACCCTGACTTGGCCCTCCGCGTCCTCGGCCGCGTCCACGTCCTCTAGGCCTACCCCTACCCCTCAGCATGCTGTATTACCAGTGATTTGATTTCACAGGCAGGAAAAAATTGGCGCAAGACTGCAGGCCAAATATAATTTTTTCCCTTTTTTGAAAACGAAAGGCCCCACTGCCTCTAGTGAATGAATTATCTAAGTTTAATAACTGTGCTGTGTCCCTGCTTATGTGTCACAGAACGTGAGGGTAGCAGAGTTATTATAACTCTTGGAGAGCAGGTATTTTTTTTCCCAATTAAGGAAAGCAAATGGCGAACCCAGCAGTAAAGCGTAGCTGGCTGCGTATGATTTAGCAATGTTTTTCACGCAGCTCACACGTCTCCACAGGCTTAAGGACGGACACAGGCTGGACAAATAGATTTGTTTTCAGTTTTTTCCCACCAACAGGCAGCACTGCGTATATTCAATGAACCTGAGAAGTTTAATAACTGTGCTGTGTCCCTGCTTATGTGTCACAGAACGTGAGGGTAGCAGAGTTATTATAACTCTTGGAGAGCAGGTATTTTTTTTCCCAATTAAGGAAAGCAAATGGCGAAGCCAGCAGTAAAGCGTAGCTGGCTGCGTATGATTTAGCAATGTTTTTCACGCAGCTCACACGTCTCCACAGGCGTAAGGACGGACACAGGCTGGACAAATAGATTTGTTTTCAGTTTTTTCCCACCAACAGGCAGCACTGCGTATATTCAATGAACCTGAGAAGTTTAATAACTGTGCTGTGTCCCTGCTTATGTGTCACAGAACGTGAGGGTAGCAGAGTTATTATAACTCTTGGAGAGCAGGTATTTTTTTTCCCAATTAAGGAAAGCAAATGGCGAACCCAGCAGTAAAGCGTAGCTGGCTGCGTATGATTTAGCAATGTTTTTCACGCAGCTCACACGTCTCCACAGGCGTAAGGACGGACAGAGGCTGGACAAATAGATTTGTTTTCAGTTTTTTCCCACCAACAGGCAGCACTGCGTATATTCAATGAACCTGAGAAGTTTAATAACTGTGCTGTGTCCCTGCTTATGTGTCACAGAACGTGAGGGTAGCAGAGTTATTATAACTCTTGGAGAGCAGGTATTTTTTTTCCCAATTAAGGAAAGCAAATGGCGAACCCAGCAGTAAAGCGTAGCTGGCTGCGTATGATTTAGCAATGTTTTTCACGCAGCTCACACGTCTCCACAGGCGTAAGGACGGACACAGGCTGGACAAATAGATTTGTTTTCAGTTTTTTCCCACCAAAAGGCAGCACTGCGTATATTCAATGAACCTGAGAAGTTTAATAACTGTGCTGTGTCCCTGCTTATGTGTCACAGAACGTGAGGGTAGCAGAGTTATTATAACTCTTGGAGAGCAGGTATTTTTTTTCCCAATTAAGGAAAGCAAATGGCGAACCCAGCAGTAAAGCGTAGCTGGCTGCGTATGATTTAGCAATGTTTTTCACGCAGCTCACACGTGTCCACCGCCCGTAAGGACGGACAGAGGCTGGACAAATAGATTTGTTTTCAGTTTTTTCCCACCAACAGGCAGCACTGCGTATATTCAATGAACCTGAGAAGTTTAATAACTGTGCTGTGTCCCTGCTTATGTGTCACAGAACGTGAGGGTAGCAGAGTTATTATAACTCTTGGAGAGCAGGTATTTTTTTTCCCAATTAAGGAAAGCAAATGGCGAAGCCAGCAGTAAAGCGTAGCTGGCTGCGTATGATTTAGCAATGTTTTTCACGCAGCTCACACGTCTCCACCGCCCGTAAGGACGGACAGAGGCTGGACAAATAGATTTGTTTTCAGTTTTTTCCCACCAACAGGCAGCACTGCGAATATTCTATGAATAATAACTGTGTTGTGGCCCTGCCTATACAATTCTTTCCCTGCAGTATCAATGGAGGGTGGAATGCTCTGCAGAGGCGATTTTGAGAAGCCCAAAAAAAATGCAGCACAGCCAACAGCAGCCTGGACAGTACTGCACACGGATAAATATGGCCCTAGAAAGGACCGTTGAGGTTCTTGAAGGCTACACTCACTCCTAACACTCTCCCTGCCTATGCAGCACTTCTGTCCCTAATGCCAGGTGCAACGGTCTGCAGAGGCGATTTTGAGAAAAAAAAAAAATGCCACTGCTAACAGCAGCCAACACACAGCTATCAGTGGCCCTAATAAGGACCTTTGGGGGGTCTTGAAGCCTACACTAACTACCAATTCTTTCCCTACAGCAGCTCCGGTATAAACAGCACTGTCCCTCATCTAACTCACACCGCATCTGAGGCGAGCCGCGGGAGGGGCCGACTTTTATATTAGGCGAACACCTGATCTCGCCAGCCACTCACAGCAGGGGGGTGGTATAGGGCTTAAACGTTGCAGGGGGAAGTTGTAATGCCTTCCCTGTCTTTCAATTGGCCAGAAAAGCGCGCTAACGTCTCAGGGAAGGAAGTGAAAGTAACCAGAACACCGCATGGTGTTCGTCACGAATAACGAACATCCCGAACACCCTAATATTCGCACGAATATCAAGCTCGGACGAACGCGTTCGCTCATCTCTACTGGCGATATGTCGGCGTGATGCCGTTTTTTTTTCTCGCACTGCGATGCGAGACTTTAACTTTAGAATGGCATCGCAGTGGAGAAAATATCGCCAGTGGGTGGGAGCCCTTAAATCAGCATTCTCGCTCATTTCTAGTGAAAATGCAATCATACCTAACATTTACCACTTGGCTCCCCTTGAAATTTCCTCTTTTTGGATTTTCTTCAGCGTTCGTCCGTACAGTCTCTTGTCAACATCCAACAATAGTCGGCCATCATATGTGCGGTCCACTTTCCCTGATACCTCTTTTCCATCACTTTAATATCCTGATGAAAGCGCTTGCCATGTTCTTCCGTAAAATCACCAAGATTGTCAGAAAAGTAATTTAGATGAGCATGAAGAAAGTGAACTTTGACGCTCATGTTGCAAACAAGCAGTTTATGGGATTCCAACATCTCGTCGACTAAAATGGTGCAATTTGCAGCCTTTGTGTTCCCCAAAAAGTTTTGTACCAGATTTCTGAATGCAGTCCATACTCACAGTTCGCACTCACTCATGGTTTTCTCAAATATGTTGTCTGCCATTAATTTTCGTGTTTGTGGGTCTATAAAAATGCCAGCTTTGATTTTTTCAGAAGTGATTGATGGAAACTTAACACCAAAGTACTGAAAGCATTTACTGTTCCTGCTTGAAGCTGTCACAAATTGCTTCATTAAGCTTAGTTTTATGTGTAACAGTGGCAACAGTATTTTCGAGGGATCAACTAGTGGAAGTGAAACAATAACTTTTTCGCCAGTTGTGAAGGTACTTCTGACTGGCCATTGATTCCAAACCGAATGTTCAGTCCTTGGTCTGGAGTCCCATTCACACAAAAAGCAAGGCAATTTGGTGTAGCCTGCTTGTTGGCCGAGCAATATTGCAATCACCTTGAAATCCCCGCACACAGGCCATTCATGAAGCTCGTACTGCACACTATCCAGCAGAATTGTAAGGTTTTCATATGTCTCTTTCATAGTCACAGAATGTGCTACTGGAATGGATGGATGAATGTTAGTATTGTGTAATAAAACACATTTTAAACTGTATTTTCTGGCATCTAGGAAAAACCTCCACTCTCCTGAATTGTAATTAATGTTGAAGTAGTCCATGACTGTCGTAATGTCTCAACAATATACCAAGCCGCCTTCCTCAGGAAGAAGCAATTATGTCTATACCAGGAAAATCTCGTATAAGACCACAGTAAATTCTTTTCATGAAGCTGTGATCCTAACAACTCTGATGCGTCTTTAGGTAAATTTGAGCAAGTGTACATGCCACAAAGAAAAAGGTGGCATGAGGTATGAGTCATACTGGCATGCCAAAATTACTTTCTCTCATGCTTACGCTTTGTGACTGCGGCAAATCTTGACGTGATACAGATAAATGAAATGTATTTTCGTAATCAGCCATGCATTTATGTTCATCTATTCCTTGCACATTCATTCCATCCCTCCAGAGAACATTTTCATACGTTGCAAATGTTGTCATATATCAATGTCATTAAAAAATTATGTTTTTTTTTATTTTCTGATTTTCATGATTCGTGAAAAAACCTCACGTGATACGAAATTTTGAGGGTAATTTTTGGAATCTGTGGCAAAATCCATTGCGATACACCTCTTTATTCAAAAACAACAGACAAAAATTGCAAAATTGTAGATCAGATTAATTATTCCATGCCAAAATTCGCACCATTTGGAATTTTTCGCTACAGAGAATTGCCACAACAAATTGTCTAATGTGAACACACCGTACCACAGTATAAAAATATATATTGGCGGGGCTAGCTGTTGAGGGACTAGGATGCTCGTCAAACTGAGTTCCCTGCACTAGCCCGCGTTATACAGCACCCAGACCCGCAGAAGACCGCAAACCCCGACCTAATGGCGAAAGAAAGGAAGAAAAGCACTCCAGGAGGGAGTCTGAGACCAGCCGAGGGCTTATTATCGGCTTTCCTGCACAGATCGGCGGCCCGGGAACTGCAGGGAGAGCACTCCAAGATGGCGCCGGAGGCCAAATGATACCGATCAGACTTCTAAGACAATATTTGAAAAAGCTGAGAGCTTTAATAACATTGTTTGTGTGGAGAAGGCGCAAACCACGTATGCGCTTTTCGCTCCTTACAAGGAGAAAGGACAGAGGTGTCCTAGGTCTCCCTGACTTCTTCCTCTATTATAGGACGGGTATCTCTAATTGCGTGCTGGATCTGCTAAAACACAAAGCGTCGAAACTGTGGGTGGAGGCGGAACACGAGGGTATGGCAGGTTACCTACAGGCAGCTTTCTGGATTCCGTCAAACAGATCCAGGCCCTACCTATACTATCCCCATTCTGCATTCAACTTATCAAAAATTGGGCGGGCTTCGTGGCCTCCAAAATTCTAGTGGGGGTGCTGGGCCCACTTACGCCCCTAGTCTTCAATCCTCAGTTCGAGGCCACTTTCAGGGGCCCCTCTATTCTGGCATTTCCAAGCACCCCAATCCCAAGACTGGGAGATGTTATGTCGCAGTTGGATCTGAGGTTGCTCCTGGAGATCCTGGGAGACAGTGAGACTCAACCAGGAATGCGGTCACAATATTTTCAGCTAAGAGGTTTTGTGCACACACTGACGCCACGGGTGGATGCACTAGGCCCCCCATGGAGTTCGAGCGACTGTGCCTTTCTTCTTAACTCCGTAGGCATATGATCTCTAGATGCTATGGTATGCTGCTGTCTCGGAAGGCAGAGGGCGAGGAACCTGATTACACGGGGGTCTGGGAAAAAGAGCTGGTAAGGGTTTTCCCCCAAAAAAGATGGAATAGGGCGTGGCTTCTGACCCATAACCTCTCCTCGGCAGGCAGAGTTCAGGACCTGAACTCTAGAATACTGTCTAGATGGTATAGAACACCGGATCGGCTCCAGAAGATGTTTCCCCAGACCCTCTCCATTTGCTGGAGATTTATTAGTAGCAGAGACACAATGACACATATCTGATGGGGCTGTCCTTTGGTGTCAAGCCTCTGGAGGGAGGTGATAGAGCTCTACAATCATATCTGTCATACCGGGGTAACTTGCACACCAGAGCTGGCTCTCCTTTCCATGTTCCCTAGTTCGATGAGAGAAACAAAGAGGAGCCTCCTCCGATTCTTTATTATAGCAGCGAGAAGCATTATCCCAAGACTGTGGTGTTCTATTTCTGGCCCGACCCGGATAATGTGGGTGGAGGAGCTCCACACGCTCATGCATTTTGAAGAAGTGGGGGCAGAGGAACCAGAGGCTTGGGAAAAAAACTACCACACCTGGCAGGCCAGGACGGCTTTTAGATCCTCGGGTGGGCTTGGAAAATGGTTGGAGTTGGGCACCCCCTGAGGTTGGGGCTGGGGGGCGGGCCCAAGGATGAGGGGGACAGGGATTGGCTCTCGTTTTCCCCCTGTCTGACCCTTTCCCTGGTGTCTGGTCCTGGGTGTGATCCTCCCTGGTCTGTGTGTCTGTTTATTGGTTCCTATATTTTTATGCATGTGGGTCCTATCTTTTGGGTTTACTATCGGAAGTTTGGACCTGTGGAGTCTGGCAGGGGTGTCTGCTGGGAGATCCTGGAGGCTGTAGCCAATGGCTCCTGTCCACAAAAGCGCAGATGGAGGATTGGGTTGGTCTGACTCATCCCAGCACAGATGGACTTTCCTGCTTATTTCAGTAGGAGTCGTGCCGACTGAGTTTGTTTGCAAATTAGTCACCCCCGAAGGTCAAGCTATTTACTCAGTGGGACTGTTGTACCAGCAGAATGTAGTGTTCAATACGGACAATGCCAGGCTCTGTCCTACCCTTTGACTACAGTTGAATTTACCACTTTGAGTAATGCTCATGACTACCCTACCCTTTCCTTACCATATTTTCCCAATTCTTTTTATTTTTGTTATGTTAACCTATATGTTGGAAAAAGTTCAATAAAACTCTTTTTGAACCCAAAAAAAATATAATGTTAATCATTTTTTTTCCTTTTAATTTGGTTTTGGAAACTTTCCTTTTTATTTTTAATCATTTTGCCTTTTGATAATGAGTAGTACTGATATTAAATAATTATCTTTTTGGTTTTTGATCAGAACTTCTATGTTACTGTCTTATACTGTCCTTGGTGTAGCTTTAGAGTGCTTGTCCACTCTTCAACACAGTTTTGTTTTTAAATCTAAAGTCATTTAAAATTTTATGCTGATTTATCTATATATATAAAATTGAATGTATGTCTGTCTGTGTGTGTGTTTGTTTGTCCTTTATGCGCTACTACACCATTCATCCGATCGCCATGAAACTTTGGGAAGTTGTTGAGTACACTCCTGGGAAGATTATAGGCATAGTACAACTATCCTACGATAAATGGCGCGCATGTGAGCATCATCGACAGTTACGCCCCCCCCATGTAGATCGTTCAATTTCCATCACTGCCACTAATTCTCTCACTTCGCGATGTCATAGAAACGTGAAATTTGGCACGAGCATTGATTATGTCATAAATAGGAAAAGTTAATAGGTCCCAACTCGATTATTCAATTCTAAGCGCCAAAGAATTAGCGTCCAAATTTTACGTACGGAATCTAATTTTCTCACTTCCCGATGTCATAGAAACTTGAAATTTGGCACGAACATTGATTATGTCATAAATAGGAAAAGTTAATAGGTCCCAACTCAATTATTCAATTCTAAGCGCCAAAGAATTAGCGTCCAAATTTTACGTACGGAATCTAATTTTCTCGCTTCCCAATGTCATGGAAACTTGAAATTTGGCACAAGCATTGATTATGTCATAAATAGGAAAAGCTAATGGGTCCCAACTCGATTATTCAATTCTATGCGCAAAAGAATTAGCGTCCAAATTTTACGTACGGAATGTAATTTTCTCACTTTCCGGTGTCATAGAAACAGGAAATTTGGCATGAGCATTGATTATGTCATAAATAGGAAAAGCTAATGGGTCCCATCTCGTTCATTCAATTCTATGCGCCAAAGAATTAGCGTCCAAATTTTACGTACGGAATGTAATTTTCTCACATAGAAACGTTAAATTTGGCACGAGCATTGAATATGTCATAAATAGGAAACGCTAATGGGTCCCAACTCGATTATTCAATTCTATGCGCAAAAGAATTAGCGTCCAAATTTTACGTACGGAATCTAATTTTCTCGCTTCCCAATGTCATGGAAACTTGAAATTTGGCATGAGCATTGATTATGTCATAAATAGGAAAAGATAATGGGTCCCAACTCGATTATTCAATTCTATGCGCCAAAGAATTAGCGTCCAAATTTTACGTATGGAATGTAATTTTCTCACATAGAAACTTGAAATTTGGCACGGGCATTGAATATGTCATAAATAGGAAAAGCTAATGGGTCCCAACTCGATTATTCAATTCTTTGCGCAAAAGAATTAGCGTCCAAATTTTACATACGGAATGTCATTTTCTCACATAGAAACTTGAAATTTGGCACAGGCATTAAATATGCCATAAATAGGAAAAGTTAATGGGTCCCAACTCGATTATTCAATTCTAAGCGCAAAACAATTAGCGTCCAAATTTTACGTACGGAATCTAATTCTCTCACTTCCTGATATATATAAATGAATGAATGTCTGTCTGTCTGTCTGTCTGTCCTTTATGCATTACTACACCATTCATCCAATCGCCATGAGACTTTGGGAAGTTGTTGAGTACACTCCTGGGAAGATTACTGGCATAGTACAACTATCCTACGATAGGTGGCGCGCGTGCGAGCATCGTCGACAGTTATGCCCCCCAGACAAAGATCGTTTGATTTCCATCTCAAGCACAAAAGCAAAAGGCATTACGAGCAACAGGATGAGTGTTCAACTACAAAATGATGCATCCGCCGAACGTTTCGCAAGACAATTGCTGGATATTGAGAATGCTGAGGTAAAATGAAAGCTGTGCTGTGATTGGTTGCTATTTCTTATACTGCTGAGGTAAAATGAAAGCTGTGCTGTGATTGGTGGCTACTTCTTATACTACTGAGGTTGCATGAAAGCTGTGCTGCGATTCGTTGTTATATATTATACCACTGAGGTAACATGAAAGCTGCGCTGTGATTGGTTGCTATATATAATACTGCAGAGGTAACATGAAAGCTGCGCTGTGATTGGTTGCTATTTTTTATATTGCTGAGGCAGAATTGGTTGTTATTTCTCTTACTGCTGAGGTAACATGAAAGCTGCGCTGTGATTGGTTGTTATATTTTATACTGCTAAGGTAACATGAAAGCTGCGCTGTGATTGGTTGTTATATATTATACCACTGAGGTAACATGAAAGCTGCGCTGTGATTGGTTGTAATCTTGATATATAAAAACGAATGTATGTCTGTCTTCGCAGCAACGCGCGACGGGTCAGCTAGTTTCTTAATAAAATGTGATAGCATGAGACATTAGGTGGCACAGATTTGTGCTATAATTAATGCAAGTTTTTGGTTAAAATTATAGTAAATTTCTCCAGTTAGCAGTGTCTCCACTTGTGTCCACTATGGGCCAACCACTTTCATAAAAATGACATGGGCGGCAGATGGAGTTCAAAACAGTAGAAAATTTTTGCGCGAGTATGACTTAAAGGGGTTGTCTCGCGAAATCAAGTGGGGTTATACACTTCTGTATGGCCATATTAATGCACTTTGTAATGTACATCGTGCATTAAATATGAGCCATACAGAAGTTATTCACTTACCTGCTCCGTTGCTAGTGTCCTCGTCTCCATGGTTCCGTCTAATTTCGCTGGCAGCTTGCTTTTTTAGACGCGCTTGCGCAGTCCGGTCTTCTGCTCTGAGCACGAGCCGCTTCAGTGTGCTCGCCGCTACAGCTCTTCTGCGCATGCGCAGACGAGCTGTATCTTCTCGGGAGCGCGCTGGAGCGGCCATTCTGTACCATCCTCTGTTAGAGGAAGGTGCAGAGCCGCCCAGCCGTGCCGAGAAGCCGCCCAGCCGCCCAGCAGAGCCGCCCAGCCCAGCCGCCCAGGTAAGTGATGGGTGACGGACTGACGGGGGTGACGCGTGACTGACTGCCGCTGTGGCCCCGGAGCCTACCGATGGGCCCCGGAGCCTACCGCTGGGCCCCGGGGCCTACCGCTGGGGAGCCGGGGCGTAGTGCTGGGGAGCCGGGGCTAGCGCGGGGAAGCCGGGGCTAGCGCGGGGAAGCCGGGGCCTAACGCCGGTTACCTGCTGCCTGGCGGTGGGTAACTGGTCGGCCGCGTTCAATCCCGGGGTCCGGTCGGCGGCTGCGGGACGTCTGGTTGTCAGGGAGACACAGCTGGTAGCGTCTCGGGAGCGCGCACGTCGGGCTACAGCAAGCGACGGGAAAAGAGCCGGCGGCCATCTTGGGGAAACATTTTATAAGTTGCTGAAACGCTGGAACTGTAAGTACAAACCAGCTAGAAAAGTCATTTACAGGGGGGCTTAGTAATGTGTGCTTAATTAGGGGGACTGGGCAAAAAAAAAAATTTCACTGCTTCCTCCAGACAACCCCTTTAAACAAACATTATCATTTTGTTTTTGCATGTCATTATTATGGCACAAGGACTTTCATGAATTTCTCTAATAGACTTAAATGCTAAAATTCTGTTTCACCAAACCGGGATTGAATGCTTGTCTCTCCAGTGGTGCTACCCTGCCCTAACTTGACATTTTATCTTAACCTGTCGACCTCAACAGGTTGTCGTGTTCATAGTGAGCTCCTGTCTATGTCGGACGACCTAGCTCCATTACTTTTGTTCCCTCCCCACCCCCCCTTTTTTCTCTTCTTTCTTTTTCAGTCTTTCCTTTTGCTTCTCCCCACTCTCTTTAGTATGGTAGATCTTTACTTGAGTTTTATGTTGTCTGTACTGTTAAAATCGCTGCATAGTTGATGAGCTATATTTTAAATTAGAAACAATTTTGTGTTAATGTAATCTTTTATCACAACTTTGTGACAATTTTGTACACACTGTTTTGAATGTTGCAGTTTGAATAAAATCCTTACACATATCACAGTGGAGTCAGATCTGGCAGAGACCCTATACTCACCCCTCTGGATGCGCCATGAGTGTCTCGTCTGACGATCTGGCGTGGAGTGCATGACGCGCCAACGCTGAGCTGTGATGCGGATTCCCGCAATACTTCCGCTGTGCTCACACTGTGGAAGTATAGCGGGAAGGACGGCTTCCATTGACTGCAACGGAAGCCGTCCGTGCGTTTTTCCGTACAGAATAGAACATGCTGCGATTCTCTCCTGTGAGCTGGCAGGGGAGAATCATTTAACATGGCATGTCTGTGGATGGACATTGTGAAATTCCACAGCAATAATCCGTCCGTGCGCATTGGGCCTTAAAGTTGTGTGGTGACCCAACGAAATATTGCTCTGTTTGTTTGTAAATGGTTAATGTTGCTTAGATTGGTTGATGCCCTGAGAATTACAGCCAAGCCAAGAATCAAGGAAGAAAGTTTGGACACCAAAATGCATCAATTTCCTGAAGCTGACATACACTTGGCAGCGGTTATATCAAATACTGAAAGATGTGCTTAAATAGAAATACAACACAACTGAAACAAGAGAATAAAGCATATTTTAGCGAATTTATGTTTTATTATGAGACTATTTATAGACCCCACCAAAAGTTGTATGTCAGCTTACTCCTTATCAAATAAAGGGATTATTAAAAATCAAGTAATATGTTGGCAATTCCAAAAACAATGCTGTTTTATGAAATTGTTCATTTACATTGATATCATCTAGAGAAGTGATTTTTGATTTCTTCACATTTTTAACTGTCATCTTTTTCCCTTTCATGTTTAGACAAGATATTTTTTTCATTTTTCCTCAATCACAATCCGTTTTCACATCTGTATTAATCAAAGTTGACAACTTCCCACTTGCCCATTCTCCCAAATCTACTGCTTAGAGGTAATATTTGATAATTTGGTTACTCAGATTTCCAAACTAGATTACTGTAGTGCCCTCATCTGAAGTAGAATAATGAGCAAACGTGGAACTCTCCAACCTATTATTAAAGGGGTTGTCCCGCGGCAGCAAGTGGGTCTATACACTTCTGTATGGCCATATTAATGCACTTTGTAATGTACATCGTGCATTAATTATGAGCCATACAGAAGTTATTCACTTACCTGCTCCGTTGCTGGCGTCCTCGTCTCCATGGTGCCGTCTAATTTTCAGCGTCTAATCGCCGGATTAGATGCGCTTGCGCAGTCCAGTCTTCTTCTTTTCTGAATAGGGCCGCTCGTGCCGGAGAGCGGCTCCTCGTAGCTGAGCCCCGTCACGTGCCGATTCCAGCCAATCAGGAGGCTGAAATCGGCAATGGACCGCACAGAAGCCCTGCGGTCCACCGAGGGTGAAGATCCCGGCGGCCATCTTCACCAGGTAAGTAAGAAGTCACCGGAGCGCGGGGATTCAGGTAAGCACTATCCGGTTTTCTTTTTTAACCCCTGCATCGGGTTTGTCTCGCGCCGAACAAGGGGGCTATTGAAAAAAAAAAAAAACGTTTTGGTGCGGGACAACCCCTTTAACTCTGCAACTCAGTGATTACCTCTCTCCTTTTAGGCTGGGTTCACACAGGGTGGATTTGCTGCGGTTTTGCCGTGGTTTGCCGTTGCATATCCGCACTGCGGCAAAACCGCTGCATTTGCAGTGCGATGCAGCACAAATGTGTTTGGGCAAAAAGCTGTTCTCACAGGACGGATTTTTTCCACACAGACGCAGTGCGGAAATGCAACGGTTTTTCAAGATGCAGCATGTCCATTCTTCTGTCTTTTCCACAGCGCATTTTTGTCCACAGACCTCTATGGACGCAGCAAAATCCGCTGCAAAAAATAAAAAAGCGCTGTGGAAAAAAAAAGCTTGGGGATTTTTCTGCAAGAAAATCCGCAGGACAAAAATAACCTTTGAAGCAGTTTTGCCGCAGAAGCAGTTCTTCTGCAGCAAAACCGCAACGGAAAAAACGCAGCGAAACCGCAACAAATCCGCCTTGTGTGAACCCAGCCTTATTGTTCTAGCTTCAACATCCTCTGTCATTCATCCACTATCCATATAGATGAGATAATGGAATGAGCATTCAGCCATCAGTTCCTGACTTCCCCATGACCATGAATGCTTGGCTTGAGTCAAGCCACTGCCAGATCCTTCTTGGTAGATGTCAAGGAAAGAAGACTTGGACATGTTAGATTTCAATTTGCTCGATCTTTCACTGCCATCTGCCATCAAGTAACAATGGGAGGCCACAATACCCATTAGACCTTTGCCTGTTCCTGCTGAATTTGAAGTATTTGATCAGCTTGTATTTAATTTATATGGTCAGGTTAAGGAAAAAAAATCTTAGCTCTATCCTATAAAGATGTGCCCAATATAGCTTTATCCTTACATTTTTTTTTACTAATCTTCAGACACCAATTTTCAAACAAGGTATGCCCGCTCTTATAAATTCATCATGCTAATGGCAAAAAAATATTTTTACCATTTCTCCTCTTTTCTATGGATACCTTTGCTAACACCAAACCGCTCTACCACGAAAACCTAAAAACTCACCTCTTCAAACAAGCTTATAATTTGACAGGATTGTTGCCCGTTAGTTTTACTTTAAAGGGGTTGTCCCGCGGCCAAAACGAAAATTTTTTCACACCCCAGTCCCCCATGTTAAGCAAGCATTACAAACTACCCATGTAAATCAGTTTTTTAGAGCGTTTCTACTCACCATGAAGCTGTTTCATGAAGTTAAAAAAATCTTCTTCCAAGATGGCCGCCGTCATTTCCCAAGGTGCACCGCTGGTCTTCTCCCATGGTGCACTGCGGGTCTTCTCCCATGGTGCACTGTGGATGTTCTTCTCCAGTCTGAGCTCCACTGCCGATTACAGCCACCTCATTGGCTGATCGGCACCACGTGACGGGGGCGAAGCTACGCGATGACGCTGAGAAGGGGGAGGAGCCAGGACGCAGCTCGTGAGCCCGGAGTCTCCAGAAGAGGATTCTTATCTGCGCAAGCCCGACTGTTGCGGCGACCAGAGAAGAAGGCTTCAGTCGTCGCCATGGAGACGGGGACGCCAGCACCGGAGGGGGTAAGTGTATAACTTCTGTATGGCTCATATTTAATGCACGATGTATATTACAAAGTGCATTAATATGGCCATACAGAAGTGCTTAACCCCACTTGCTTCTGCGGGACAACCCCTTTAAGCTTCAGTAGAGGATTTTCGAAAATAGCTGGTCCTACCATCATCAAGGGAGTAGCTTTTGATCAGAGGCTATCCAAATGGGACAAACAATGGAAGCAATATTTCAGGAACATCTAAGGAAAATGCTGACAGTGACTGAAGGATGAATGATAATTCATTTACTTATAGCTCAATGTCCAGTTTCATCAGGCATAAAAATCAAACGACGATTGGCACGTACAAACAAGTCATCGTTAATTTATGAATGATGGCCTGTTTACTGTGAATGGAGGTGGGCATCTGGAAGCAATCTCCTGCACCCTCCACCTACATTCATAGGAGCGACTATTGCTGGGATGATTGTCAGACACTTTAGCGCCTGACAATTGTCCCATGTAAAAGGGACAAAACATATAATAATCTTAGAGGTCATGAAAACCTGCTGGTTTGACACTTTAAACTCCTAAAGTTTATTTAGGACTCATGCACACTCACACATAGCCTATGTGGCAGTACTACAAGCTCCTTTAGCATAGAGCCATATAGCCTCTGCACATTGTTGTAAAGTTCTGTCATACTGTGTGTAAACAAACTATAGCTTGACGAAGAGGCATAAGTAGCCTCGAAAGATTGTGTATAGAATTTTTTTTGGTTAGCCAATAAAAGTATCTACCATATAATACAGTTTGTCTTTTAACCCTTTCCAATCCATATTGTATCCTGGTTTTCCTAGGGGTCGTATTCTTTTTCTGCCATTATACAACGGCGCTATCTGCTGGCTAAAGCCAGTACTGCATGAGGTGACACATTGGATAGGCTCCGACAGCAGAGAGGCTGGCAATATACAGTAAGAGAACCCCGACGGACGTCTTCCAACATCGGAGCTGTACAGCCTTAAATCATAATGTCTTCAGACGTCAGACAGTGGATTGGAAAGGGTTAATACAAGACTATTTAACATCACTTGGAAATCAGATCTAAACAACAAGAAACAATAGCCACCAGCCTCGCTATTCCCAGTAGAAAAAAGCTTTTGCATAAAACATGAATTTATTAAATTACAAAACAAAAAGCAGAGCTACACGTTTCAACTCTGGCATGGAGTCTTCCTCAGTCATGACTAAACCGCACAAATCTAAAAGAAAACCCCCTTCTGCTATTGAATTGAGTAGTATTTTTTGTTTTGTAATTTAATAAATAGTTGTTTTATTGCGAAAGTTTAATCTATTGGTAATAGCGCCTTTGGTGGCCATTTTTTCTTTTATTGTTTGGATTCTAGTTTTGCGTATTGGGAAGGACTCTTTGAGTGATTTAAACTATGGGCTTGCAGTTGTGAAATGTTGAAGGCAATTAGCTTTTGTGCTGTTGTGCTCATTTATAGCACAACTTTACAGGTGAGCGCATCAGCTATTTTATGTTCTTCTGATTATTCTTCATTGATCTTAATATACTACAACAGGTAGCGCCCCCTTTATCCTTCCTCCACTTTGTGTTTTCTTACTTAAAGGGGTTGTCCCGCGCCGAAACGTTTTTTTTTTTTCAATAGCCCCCCCGTTCGGCGTGAGACAAACCCGATGCATGTGTTGAAAAAAAAAAACGGATAGTACTTACCCGAATCCCCGCGCTCCGGTGACTTCTTACTTACCTTGCGAAGATGGCCGCCAGGATCTTCACCCTCGGTGGACCGCAGGTCTTCTGTGCGGTCCATTGCCGATTCCAGCCTCCTGATTGGCTGGAATCGGCACACGTGACGGGGCGGAGCTACGAGGAGCAGCTCTCCGGCACGAGCGGCCCCATTCAACACGGAGAAGACCGGACTGCGCAAGCGCGTCTAATCGGGCGATTAGACGCTGAAAATTAGACGGCACCATGGAGACGAGGACGCTAGCAACGGAACAGGTAAGTGAATAACTTCTGTATGGCTCATAATTAATGCACAATGTACATTATAAAGTGCATTAATATGGCCATACAGAAGTGTATACCCCAACTTTGTTTCGGGGGACAACCCCTTTAAATTTTTCACTTGGAAATCTGAGGCATCCAACAGAAGGCTCATGCACCTCTATCGAATTCCTATTACA
Organism: Eleutherodactylus coqui; assembly: GCA_035609135.1. NCBI lineage: Eukaryota > Metazoa > Chordata > Amphibia > Anura > Eleutherodactylidae > Eleutherodactylus > Eleutherodactylus coqui. Next base: position 123,248,725 of record CM069414.1, on the reverse strand, counting down.
CTCAGCACAAAGCAACCGTAATACAACTGTGTGTATATGCCTACATTTTAGAAATTACAAAATTTACTGCAGCCATAAAAAAAACAACTGTGGTTTAGAGATAAATTATATTATTTCCTATGAGGAACATAGAGGATAAGTGATAGAAATATTTATGCTTAACATGCAGTGGTGGAACTATCAAAAACACTTGTGACCAAATAAGAGAAGAACTGCAAGCTGCTTATGCAATAAATCTTGGCCACATAACAGCGCTGGTTGAACAAACAATGTTATTTTCACACAATATGTTTCTGTAAAACTGAAAAAGTGTTGTCGTGATAAAATAATTCGAGATTTTATGGAATGTTGTGGCTCTTAGGGGAGAGGGGAATGTACTAAATCACATTAGTGGTAAGTTTCTTCTTTTGTAGCATTTGGAAACAGCATTTCATGTTCTTAGAAACTTAGACAGAATGTCAGTAATAATTTCATTATGTTTTAGTGCCATTTTCTGTCAGCTGCAATTAATGTTCTTTTATTATTTGTTGAAAGTAACATTCCTATTACATAAGGATTGTCTAGGCCATAAACACATTATGGTACATATTTTTCTATTGTTTCACATACTGAATATTGAAGAACACTCACCAAATGTCTTGCATGAATTTACGGGTCAGCAAAGAATGCTGGCACATTCGGCTTAGTAAATCCCCTCCAATGTAATAAAAAGATGCTCAAAGTTCTTTAAAAAGAAGAAATATAAACATTTCAAGATAATAATTGGTTTGGGACACTCACAAGGTTGATGGTGTGAAACGAGGGATCTTCCAAGATTTGGAAGGTTTTTGGAAAACTTTACTAAATCATGAACAGGAAAATAAAATATATTTAAAGGGGTTGTCCCGCGCCGAAACGTTTTTTTTTTTTTTCAATAGCCCCCCCGTTCGGCGCGAGACAAACCCGATGCATGTGTTGAAAAAAAAAAACGGATAGTACTTACCCGAATCCCCGCGCTCCGGTGACTTCTTACTTACCTTGCGAAGATGGCCGCCGGGATCTTCACCCTCAGTGGACCGCAGGTCTTCTGTGCGGTCCATTGCCGATTCCAGCCTCCTGATTGGCTGGAATCGGCACACGTGACGAGGCGGAGCTACGAGGAGCAGCTCTCCAGCACGAGCAGCCCCATTCAACACGGAGAAGACCGGACTGCGCAAGCGCGTCTAATCGGGCGATTAGACGCTGAAAATTAGACGGCACCATGGAGACGGGGACACTAGCAACGGAACAGGTAAGTGAATAACTTCTGTATGGCTCATAATTAATGCACAATGTACATTACAAAGTGCATTAATATGGCCATACAGAAGTGTATACCCCAACTTTGTTTCGCGGGACAACCCCTTTAATGTACTTTTAGCCTTCACCATCATCATGTAGGGAGAACATTTCCATGTCATGTAACTTTGACAGCCAATCATGGCATGGCCTTGTGGATGCAGTTTCTCAGGCTTGAGCCATGATTGGCTACCATGATCGTGCAGAGTGAATTCGAAGCAGAAGACCGATGAGGTAATCAGTTGTTTTGAAGAGTGTTTTTAAATATTTATACTTTGTCTACTTTGCGAATCAAATAAAGCTTTATTTTCATGGAACTTCAAGAGATTATGTTGTAGATTGGTCCAGTAAGAAAGAAGGTGCCTCCTATAATAATCACACATTTATCTGAAACATATGCATCCCAAGATGTTTTGCAGTGTAGTGAGACTCGTCTCTGGGTTCTCACATGCACATGACTATGCAAAATATTTTCCACTTTTCTATAGGAAAGAAAGCCAGTCTAATGAAAGAAGTCGACTAAAAGTATCTTTACTTGTGAATAATCAACTCAGTTTTAGTGAAGTTACTTTGCATATGGGCATCTAGTAAAAGGGGGAGGGGGAGACATTTAGTTTATACAATTATTTGACTGGAATGCATGGAGAACATTGATCCATGGAGTGACCGATGGTCGAATGCGACTAAACGGATAATCATCGTTATTTGACTAATCATCATACATAGCATTTAATAAGAGCAATGTTGGTTTGATTTCTCATAACAGTACATGTCATTCATGGCTCCATCTCAAGCTGCTTGTATGCGCTATGAGGCTAGTTCTCTGCAGGAGGTGTAATAATCCAGACTTCTTATTGACTTTAGTCATCAGTCTGTTAATTACATATTTCCAATAAGACAACTCACTCACACTGAGTTCAATGGTTGTCAAACTCCTGACTTCAAAGCTGGCTTTGAAGATATAGATGAACTCTTTCTACGTCAGATGGCCAAGCTCTCAAAGAAGCATGACATAGTGATCATGGGAGATTTTAACTATCCAGACATTTGTTGGAAATCTCTCTCAGGTAAAAGTAATGGATCCAACAAATTCTTATCCGCTCTTGCTGACAACTTTATCTTCCAAAAGGTAGAAGAGAAAACAAGGGTATCTGCTATCTTGGACCTAATTCTTACCAACAGGGAGGTAATAGTTGAGGCAGTAAGAGTGGCTGGGACCTTAGGAGGCAGTGATCATGCTATCCTTCAATTTTGGATATAAAGGGGAGGAAGACCTCAGAAGACTCAAAACTCAAAGTTGGATTTCAGAAAGGCAGATTTTAATGAACTCAGAAAGAGGGTAAGAAGAATCCAATGGCTGGATGTTCTTAAGGACAGAAATGTCCAAGAAGGTTGGGACATATTGTGAAATGAAATTCTCAAAGCACAATCGTTAACAATCCCTCAAAGAAGGAAGAATGAGAAGCATTTGAAGAGACCAGGATGGATGAACGCAGAACTTGCACACATGTTACAAATGAAGAAAAATATGTTTATCAAATGGAAGGAGGGGGGAATATCTAAAGAAGAATATAATGTGGTCTGCAGAAACTGTGGGGCAAGTGTAAGAAAAGCTAAAGCTAATAATGAATTGAGGCTTGCAACAGAGGTCAAAAGCAATAAAAAAGGTTTTGGGGGGTATATCAAAAGCAAAAGAAAAGTCAAAGGTGCTATTGGATGCTTACACGATCAAGATGGTGAATTGGTTAAAAATGATGTTGAGAAGGCTAAACTTTTAAATTCCTATTTTGTATCTGTTTTCTCTAGGAAAGTAGATGGAACATCAGCTGATCTTCCCTGTGTTATTGGGGGGATAAAAGAATGCAGACTATCTATAAGCAGAGAGATGGTGAGGGAACACTCAGCTAACTTAAATGAATTCAAGTCTCAAGGTCCACATGAATTACATTCTAGAATATTAAAGGAAGCAGCGGAGGTAATTGCTGGACCACTCGTCATAATCTTTGAAAATTCCTGGAGAACAGGAGAAGTCCCAGAAGATTGGAAAAGGGCAAATGTTATCCCTTTCTTCAAAAAAGGGAAGAAGGTGGACCCCGGAAACTACAGGCCTGTGAGCCTGACTTCTATACCAGGAGAGATCTTTGACCAAATTATTAAACAGCATGTATGCAAGTACTTGGATAAGAATGGAGTAATTAACCAGAGCCAGCATGGATTTGTAACAAACAAGTCATGCCAGACAACTCTAATTTTCTTCTATGACAGAATCACCAACTGGGTTGATCAGGGAAATGCGGTGGATATAGTATATCTTGACTAGAAAAGCATTTGACAAAGTATCTCATACCATACTTATTGAAAAAATGACCAAATATGGGATTGACAAGGCAACTGTTAGGTGGATTCACAACTGGCTGAGTGATTGTATTCAAACAGTGGTCATAAATAGCTGCACATCCAAATGGAAGAATGCATCAAGGGGGTACCACAAGGCTCTGTCCTAGGTCCAGTGCTGTTCAACATTTTTATAAATGATCTGGTGGAGGGAATTGATCAAATTTGCTGATGACACAAAGCTAGGAGAGATAGCTAACAGTAGAGAAGAGAGTATTCAAAAAGATCTAGAAAAGATTGCACAGTGGGCAGCAACTAACAGAATGGTATTTAAAGGGGTTGTCCCGAGGCAGCAAGTGGGTCTGTACACTTCTGCATGGCCATAATAATGCACTTTGTAATGTACATTGTGCATTAATTATGAGCCATGCAGAAGTTATAAAAAGTTTTATACTTACCTGTTCCGTTGCTGGCGTCCTCGTCTCCATGGTGCCGACTAATTTTCGCCCTCCGATGGCCAAATTAGCCGCGCTTGCGCAGTCCGGGTCTTCTGCAGTCTTCTATGGGGCTCCGTGTAGCTCCGTGTAGCTCCGCCCCGTCACGTGCCGATTCCAGCCAATCAGGAGGCTGGAATCGGCAGTGGACCGCACAGAAGAGCTGCGGTCCACGGAGGAAGAGGCCATCTTCAGCGGTGAGTAGAGAAGTCACCGGAGCGCGGGGATTCAGGTAAGCGCTCCGGTGAGCTTTCTTTACCTCCCTGCATCGGGGTTGTCTCGCGCCGAACGGGGGGGGGGTTGAAAAAAAAAAAAACCCGTTTCGGCGCGGGACAACCCCTTTAATAGAGATGAGCGAGCACCAAAATGCTCGGGTGCTCGTTACTCGGGACGAAATTTTCGCAATGCTCGAGGGTTCGTTTCGAGTAACGAACCCCATTGAAGTCAATGGGCGACCCGAGCATTTTTGTATATCGCCGATGCTCGCTAAGGTTTTCGTTTGTGAAAATCTGGGCAATTCAACAAAGTGATGGGAACGACACAGCAACGGATAGGGCAGGCGAGGGGCTACATGTTGGGCTACATCTCAAGTTCCCAGGTCCCACTATTAAGCCACAATAGCGGCAAGAGTGCCCCCCCCCCCGCACTGTCAGCGTAAAGATCGTTCTCCTCTGCCATAGCTGTAACAGCTGTGGCAGAGAAGAACGATGTTTGCCCATTGAATTCAATGGAGCCAGCAATACAGCAGGTTACACTGAAAGCAATGGGCTGCCGGCGATCGCGGGATGAATTGTCGGGAAGGGGTTAAATATATAAGCCCTTCCCTGCAATTCATCCAGAAATGTGTTACAATAAAAATATATACCGGCGTATAAGGCGACGGGGCGTATAAGACAACCCCCCAACTGTCACCTTATACGCCGGCAATACAGTGGAGCAAAGAATAAAAATCATTACTTACTTCTTCTGATGTTCTGCGGCGCTCCTGCAGGCTGTTGCTCCCTCCTGGTCCACGGCAGAGTATTGCTTTCTGGACGCAGGGCTTGAAATCCCCGCCTCCAGAAACACAGCCAATCACAGCCATTCAATGACATCATTGTCATTGGCTGTGATTGGCTGAAGGCACGTGTGTTTCTGGAGGCGGGGATTTAAAGCCCTTCGTAGAGAAATCAATGCTCTGCCGGGAACCAGGAGGGAGCGACAGCCTGCAGCAGCACCGCAGAACGTCAGAAGAAGTAAGTAATGATTTTTATTCTTTGCTCCACTGTATTGCCGGCGTATAAGGTGACAGTTGGGGGGTCGTCTTATACGCCCCGTCGCCTTATACGCCGGTATATATTTTTATTGTAACACATTTCTGGATGAATTGCAGGGAACGGCTTATATATTTAACCCCTTCCCGACAATTCATTCCCGCGCACGCCGGCAGACCATTGCTTTCAGTGGAACCTGCTGTATTGCTGGCTCCATTGAATTCAATGGGCAAACATCGTTCTTCTCTGCTACAGCTGTTACAGCTGTGGCAGAGAAGAAGGATTTGTCTTCTATATGTTCTCAATGGGGTCGGCGCTGCTGCCGCCGGCCCCATTGAGCGCATATAGAGAAGATTTATGGCCTTAAGAAGAACCGTTGGGGTTCTTGAAACCTAAAATACTCCTAACGCTCTCCCTATAGCAGCTCCAACACGATAGCACTTTCCCTGATCTCTGTCAGAATGCATCTGTGGCGAGCCGCGGGCGGGGCAGATTTCAATACTCGGGTGACACCTAATCTCGCCAGCCACTCACTGCAGGGGGGTGGTATAGGGCTTGAACGTCGCAGGGGGAAGTTGTAATGCCTTCCCTGTCTTTCTATTGGCCAGAAAAGCGCACAAATTTCTCAGGGAAGAAAGTGAAAGTAACTCGAACATCACGTGGTACTCGTTACGAGTAACGAGCATCTCGAACACCCTAATACTCGAACGAGTATCAAGCTCGGACGAGTATGCTCGCTCATCTCTAGTATTTAACAAGGAGAAATGCAAAGCCCTACATCTGGGCAAGAAAAATGAAAAAAGCACATACAAAATGGGAGGAATTGGGCTAAGCAGCAACACATGTGAAAAAGACTTGGGTATACTAATAGATCATAGACTGAACAAGTGTCAACAATGTGATGCAGCAGCCAAAAAGGCGAACAAAATTTTGGGAAGTATTAAGAGATGAATAGAGTCTAGATCATGTGAGATAATTATCCCCCTCTACTCTTCCTTAGTCAGACCTCATCTGGATTACTGTGTCTAGTTCTGGGCACTCCGCTTTAAAAAAGACATCAACAAACTGAAGCAAGTTCCGAGAAGAGTTGCCAAGATGGTCTGAAAATCATGTACTATAAGGAATGGTTAAAGGATCTGGGAATGTTTAGCTTGCAAAAAAGAAGGCTGAGAGGAGACTTAATAGCTGTCTACAAATATCTGAAGGGCTGTCACAGTGCAGAGGGATCAGCCCTATTCTCATCTGTACAAGGAAAGACTAGGAGCAATGGCATGAAACTGAAAGGGAGGAGACACAAATTAGATATTAGAAAAAACTTTCTGTCTGTGAGGGTGATCAATGAGTGGAACGGGTAACCGTGGGAGGTGGTGAGTGCTCTTTTAATGGAAGTGCTCAAATAAAGACTGTTTGGGATAATTTGGTAAATCCTGCATTAACGAGGGGGTTGGGTCAGATGACCCTGGAGGTTCCTTCCAACTCCACCATTCTATGATTCTGGCTATCTTTCTCCATTGTCTATGAAGTTCAAAAGTGCTGATGATGTGCAACAGTCTGCATAATTATTGATACTACAGTGTAATAACTGTATAAAGTTTGCAAGTAATGCCAGATAAAAGGTATTATATCTACAAGATTACTTGCTTTCTCTTACTGAGAACAATCACACTCAGATATATGTCAAAAACTCATACATGAAAACAATTTAATTCATACAGAGGTAATACATACAACTCATGTAGAAATATATAAATATAGTAAGTATACTGAGTCTTATCATTTAGTACACAATAAACCACCACATTATTATTTTATTATAAGTACAGTATGTCAGGTCTGGCAGATGTGGGCATTGTCCTGCTCCCTGAGTCTGCTTTATGTTGTTCTAGCATCTGCAGGGTTACTGTGTCTGGCTTCTCCCTCCAGCTGGAGGTGATTTGCAATTATCCTCCTATTTAAACTCCCCAGACCTTTCCCAGGGTGCTTTGGTGTTGTTGTGTACTTCCTTTCATTACTGTATGTTAGCTGCTGCAGTTAATCTGTCTGCATCCAGCTCCTTGTGTGTGTTTATGCTGGATGGTGTTCTGCTCCTGTGTGCATCCAACTTTCTCTGTGTTCTGTTGCTGTTTCCTGCAGCCTGGTTGCTATTTCTCCCCTATGTTTCCTACTTCTGTCTAGGCCCGCGCCCTGTCCTTTCCTTACGTTCGCTCCTCCATACCTGTTAGGCTTGGTACAACTCCCTCTGGCTTCCTGTCGTCACCAGGTAGGTAGTCAAGACTAGGAGTTAGGGATAGGAGAGGTGGCCTGGACCTCCCCACCTTCAGGGGTACCTCCAGGTAAGGGACACTTAGCCCTTCTCAGTTCAGGGTCAGGTCCGTTCTCGTCCCTTGTACCGAGTCCCAGCTTTTGCGCAGTCTCTGCCTCAGAATCATCTGTCCAGCCAGTCAGATAGTTTCACTCGGCAGGATGACACAGTGGATTCACAACCGCATCGGTACAATGCCGATGAAATGAGACCATTTCCCCAAGGCCATCTCATTGAGGGTATAACTTTTCTTGAAGAACATTTTTCACTCTTGAATTCAATTTTAGGTGGTCTTGTCAAAGGGCTTTTACTGTATGTTAATCAGCATGTCTCCCAAATATTAACAATGATATCAGATATGGTAAAAAAATGAGTATTCTGTCTTTGAAAGATGAATTAAGTCAGGAACAGCATAATCACCTTCTGTAAGCATAATATTTACCTTCCATATCTATCTCTCTATGGGTGAATGCAGATGGCCAGGTCGGATCCCGCTGCAAGAATTCTCGCAGCGGGATACGATCCGTGACCCTGCAGTGACCCGCGGCTCACCTCCTCTGGCGTCTTCTCTCGGCTCTGCGTTGTGTCAGCTGGCGCACAGCTGTGCAAAGCAGCGCGACAGCGAGGCTCGCACAGAAATAGGACATGCTGCGATTTGTTTACGCGCAAGTTTTCACACAGTCAAATCATGGCTGTCTGCATAGGATTGCATAAACCGATGCAATCCAATGGCAGCGTGCACGGGGGGAAATTCTGCGGGAAATCTTGGCGTGGAATTTCCGCCCTTGTGCATTCACCTTATCTCTATCTCTCTATCTCAATATTTACAGTATGACCTTAAACTCCAACAACAGCAGTCACAGCTTTGTATGTATATATTCAATCTGGTTTATAGCCTCATATTCTATGCTACAAGAGAGTAATGTATCACTAGGGGTGCATCTGCTATGAGGTGAGTTGAGCCACTTGCCTCAGGTGGCACCATCTAGTGAAAGGGCCGGGGACATGGCATAATGTGAACTAAAGAACAAGCCCAGGATTTGCCACTCTCCAGCGCACTGAGATGGGCATATTCTGGGCCTACAGATTTGGGAACGTGTGCACTCTGCTGGTTTTTTAGCTAAAACCCAACAATACCTTTACAGACTCCGTATGTATCTATCTTTTTGCAGCAAAAAGAAGGGTATGCTTAGGTATAGAATGTGATTGGGTCATGTGAGCAGCATGACGTAGCATGGAATGCAGTACTGCTGAGCTCATCATGCACCTCATTGTTCACAGTCCTGTCCTGCGCTGGTTGGACTATTAGACTGGCCACCAGCACTGGAGGGCAGTTACAGTATATCTCTGATTCCACAGCCTCCACCTTCCCTGCAGCAATCAGAGGGATGATTATGGATACAGGATCTCTATTGGCTTAAAACTCTGGCCATTTGATAAAACTACAAGATGCTGTTTTTTCCCCTCTGCATTAACTATTTTTTATTTACATGTCTTTGTCCCCCACCTTCATTTATTTATTGGGCCAATTAGAATATGTTGACATATGGCGGATATGGTGCAGTGGAATTGGCCGCAAAAAATCCTCAGCATATCAAAATCAAAAAAAATCAAATCATGGTATTTGTATAGCGCCAACTTATTCCGCAGCGCTTTCAGGTAATTATTACTTATTACCCCCCACCAAGCTGGGTTCTCATTTTACCGACCTCGGAAGGATGGAAGGCTGAGCCGGCTACCTGATTCATGTGGGAATCGAACTTGCAACCTCCAGGTCGTAGGCGAGAGCTTACACTCTGCACCACACGAAGCTCATCATATTACAGTAACAGCAAAGAACATGGGATTTTCAGAAATGAGGTTGATATATCACTTAAAAAATCCATTTTTGAAATTGACCTGGAGGTTTCAAACTTGCCTGCAATAACGCGGAGTTTCAATAATAGTGCAGCACTTCCTTAACGATTACCTAGATTTACATTTAGTGCCAGAAAAGGCCAAAAACTCACACTTAGCATTCACACCCAGTCACCTCTTGTCAGGCAGAGGTGCAGTGACAGTTTTGGCTACCATCCAACCATCTCAACTGTGACATCCCCACATGGTGGAATACCACATTGCATATGTTGCAGAGGTTAAGCAATAGAGAGTGATCATGAAGTACAGATGGTATATGCCATTAGCAGATGCTCAATGGAGGTTGGTCACTTGACGCTTGTTGAGTGGCTACAGATCAAAGACATGTTTTATATTTTAGCCTGCTTTGAAGAAGAAACCAAAATGGTCAGTCTTAATGACACACCAATCGGTATGATGATCCCTGTTGCCTGCCTGTTGGGACAGACACTTCAGGGATCAGGGACAATGACATGTTGTTGTCACAGGAAGAGGAGGAATGGATACCAATCTCCCAAATGTTTGGCCAGTCCACTATTACTTAGCACCCCAGGGAAGGGTGGTTTTTTTGCATGAAAGGGAGTATTTTCTCCATCATGTTTCTCCTCCCATGGTAGAAGTATATAGGAGGAAGAGGAGGGGGATAATATAGGACAAGACATGGGGAAGGGGCTGCGCAACATTTCTTCCATCCATCACTAACTAGCTATTCTATGTGCATGGAAGGACCGGACGGAGGATACTCTTAGGCTTGACCCCGAAGGAATGCGAGTCATCTTCCTTAGGCACTTTGAGACATATAAGTGCTTTTATGCTGTAGTACTTGCAGAAGGACTTTTGCATAGCCCACATCAAAACATCAGATCATTAAGGGTAGCCACCCTCCTTGATCCCCGCTACAAGTCCTAATTGATAAATCTCATTCCAGCAGAGGAGAGGGACCTCAAAATGCAGCAGTATCAGGACAGACTGTTAAGCAGCTTGAGAAGAGTATTTCCCTTTAGCTGCAGGGATGCATCTGCAACTAATCACACTCTGTGACTCATGATGGATGAGCAGCAACCTGATTTTTACTCCCATTGACTTTAATGGGATTCAGAATTAACTGTCCTGATTCACAATAATTTTTTTGTGAAATCGGCCCAGTACCGACACACACCGATTATTTCACTGATTGCTCATGACTGCTGGTGATTAATGCTGTGTTATGTTGCACTTTGTTACATTATGTCATGTTATGTTATGGTAAGCTATATACAAGGCTGTATGTGATGATTAATGGGCACATAATTGCAAGCACTGTAATGTGTATGTGAACTACTGTATCATTGTGTACTATGCCTTCAAAGTGTTATTGCTGTATAGCGGTGGTCAGGCAGAAGGGCGGAGATCAGAATTCACTTGTGCAGGATGTGCAGCGCTGTAAAATGGCTTTGCACAGGTTGCTTCGAGAGGGCCCTGTTACACATGATGATTATTGTTCTCACGCAAGGCTTTGTACGATAATCATCCTGTGTAATAGCCTGCAGAAAGTTAACGACTGGACGAGAAACGTCCAGTCATTCACTTTCAAGCAGTTTAAAAGATGGACGACTATCATTCAGTGTAAGCAGCGACCATTCAGTACTCAGCAGCCGCTGATTCCAGTGAATGGAGAGGGGCGGGGGAGAGCGGGGAGAGCGCACTCCTCCAGCTGCCCCGCCTCCCTGCTGTCCATGCTGTCAGGGACAAGTGTCAGGCATCATTTTCCTGGCACTCGTTGCATGTAAGAGAACCCCAAGAGTGCCCAGGTTATAAATAGGAGGAGTGCAGAGCAATCAAGGTCACTCAGAGAGTGTATGAGTAGAGTGCTGCTAGTGAAGGTGCACCAGCCATGTCTTATTTAGCAATCTGAGGTTGGAGGTGAGCCTGCAAGATTGCTGCAGGGACCTTGAGAGTCCACTATGCAGTTTTGGATCACTGTCTTCATCCTATACCTTACTTTACAATGCTTACATTGACAAGGAGTGATGGCTTACCTCAGGGAGTACAGACCACCGAGGATACTGCAAGTGGTTTCATTTTTGGCCTAGAGACTAGCATTGGTAGGTCCAAGCCAAATACCTTGAACTTAGAGTTACACTGTGACTAAGGGCCCTTTTGTTTGGAGCGATTATCATTCAAATCATTGAATCATGCAAAAAATTAACGATAATTGTTCAATGTAAACATGGCCAGCAATTTCAAACATGAATGATTAATCGAACAAACTGAATTGAAAAATGTGGGAAAAAGGAAATGTTTAACTGCAAAAGTACATGTACGTTGTTTGAAAGCAAACAACTTATTCACTCATTTCAGTGATTAAATGCTCCGTGTAAAAAAAAACCCTAAGGCCAAGAAATTGTCTTAATACCAGTGGGAACTGCCTTGGAAGCTACAGAAACTATCCTGTTACCACTGACAAATGCCAGGTGGACTTACTTCACAAACTGGATACGTAGAGACTGGTCCATTGTAACAACTGTCAAGTTCCATGCTACAATCTGTGTGTAACGGGCAAGTTCTGTGCTCTCCTTGAGAGACTATAACTATATACTGATTGTCTGTATTAATAAACTGCTGTTGAAGTTAAAACCTTGCCGAGTAAGTCAATGCACTATCCTTAAATGAGATACCATGTCCATAGTCATAGACTCCGCTCAAGTGCTAACCCTCTTATATTTTTTTAAACCATAAAATTAAAGTTTTTGTCACATCGAAGACATTACGACTATATGTAATGATCTGCTGATCACTGAAGGTCCAGCTACCAGAACCCTGGCAATTAGCATATAAACAGGGGTTGCCTTCATGCCTTTAAATTCGGCCTGTGTTTGCTGTTCCATAAGATGCGTGTATTTGCAGAAAATCAAGATTTTACATTATATTGCGACTGAAGATTGGTGGAGTCCAAACTCTTCAAAGATTGGTTTGTAACCTTCTCAAGCCTAAAGAGCATCAACAACTCTTCTTCTGAGGTCCTCAGAAATCTCCTTTGTTCATGCCATGATTCGAGGGGCTGCTGATAAGTCTTTGGCTTTGTGTTCTTTTTCTGTTTCTATGGTAACAAATGTTACATCACATGAAAGCCTTATGTGTCTTATATATGTTTTCAAAATGTTGTGTTTGTAGCTTATGGCATCAGTGATCTCGGCACGCGGGAAAAGAAAATGGCGGAGTCTAAGGCGATATTCACAGCAAATGAGAGCAGAGCAATGATAAAATTCTTGTTTCTGCAAGGAAAGTCCGCGAAGGATATTCATGGTGATCTGTCGCAGACATCGGGGGATTAATACCCTTCATATTCTACAGTTAAAAACTGGGCCACTTCAGCACCAATGATGAGGAGCTTCCTGGACGACCGAGAGAGGTTGTTCCGGAGATCGTCGATGCTGCATACAACCTCATACTGGAGACTCGGCCAATTTCAGCTGCAGGAATAGCAGACATCATGGGGGTTTCTGGTGAACGTGTTTGTGTTATTATCCATGAACATCTGAATATGAAGAAGCTATCTGCAAAGTGGTTCCCCAAATGTTTGACAACAGATCAGAAAAGCATGCGAGTGAAAATTTCCCGGTCCATTTGTCAGCGTTTCCGGACTCATAAGAACTTCCTGGATCGACTGGTCACTATGGATGAGACCTGGATTTATTTGTATGACCCTGAAACCAAGGAGCAGTCAAAAGAGTGGAGGCCCAGTGGTTCTTCTCGCCCAAAGAAGTTCAGGGGGCAAAAATCAGCCACTAAGGTGATGGCGTCTGTGTTCTGGGATAAGGAGGCCGTGCTGCTAGTGGACTACCTTGAAAATGGTTCCACCATCAATGCAAGGCAATACATTGAACTTTTGGAACAATTGAAGGCAGCTCTGAAGGCCAAAAGGTGCCACAAGCTGTCCAAAGGAATCTTGTTCCTGCAAGACAACGCCTCCGCTCACACTGCACAGGCAACCACGGCAAAACTGGTGAAGTTAGGCTTCCAGCTGGCTGACCACCCACCTTATTCACCAGATCTAGCTCCCTCTGACTATCAACTGTCTTCAAACCTGAAGAAACACCTCAAGGGTACCAAATTTCACACCTTTTCTGATGCCATGCCTGCTACGGATTACTGGTTTGAGGCACCACCGAAATCCTTCTTTTTGCAAGGCTTACAGAACTTGGAATACCGCTGCCAGAGGTGTGTTGGCATCAGTGGAGAGGATGTGGAATGAATGTAAAGTTTCATCTTCCTATCTCGTTTCTTTCTGAGTAAAGCCAAAGACTTATCAGCAGCCCCTCGTATACTTCCACAAATGTGCTGTGAAGATCAGACTATGACAGATTCTTGTTCTTTAAATAAAACAGGCCACCCACTTGCACCTGATTGTCATCCCATTGATTGAAAGAACCTGATCTAGCTTCATCTTCAAATGATCTGCTAATCCTAAGGGTTCACATACTTTTGCCACTGTGATATTGGATAATTTTCCTCAATAAATATTTTTAACCAAGTCTAAATATATGCCTGTTTGCCCAAATACAAATATACTCAACCCAAGGAATGGCTGACCCAAGCTTCCCTGCTAATTATGGTAACCCTATGGCCTTTTTCCCACATAAGAAGAAACCAACATTATAAATAGCACACAGTGGGTGGGAATGGAGCTGTTATGGCATTTTTCATTACAGCATCAAGTCATACCTCTGCTCTTGACATTTTCTAAAATTGAACCCTTCCATTGAGATAAATGAGGACAAAAAGTTGTGTATTATGATATTCGCTAATGTTTGAAGACGATTTACTCTTTAACTAGACTCTAGAGAGGCCATCCATACCATATAACAATAGTTATAGTATTTATAAATTTCACGCTTCACTCCCATCTCCTGAATCCCTAACAAGCTTCCGTTTTTATGAAATCAACTTTTTTTTTTCAAAAATAATTTAAAAAAAGAATTATTGCATAAATTTATATGAAAATGGATATTATGTGTGATATTTATTTTTCCTTTTTTTTGCTGAAATCTCCTTCTAAAATATACTTCTTGCTACTTTCGGGAACCCTTATTTAAAGTACTGCTGAATAAAAGTAATAACAAAGCTGAACTAAAAGTTGAACACTACCTATTTAGACCTTCTCAGACCTACTGTAAGAATAGAAATGCAAAGCTGATTACTGAATTACACACTGAATTGTTGTAATCTTGAACTTAATATGCGAGAAATACAAGATGAAGCCATCTTGTTAACATGCAGAGAATATTATATTACTTTTTCAGAGCTGACACTATTTGCTGATAAGTAAAAAGGGGAAAAGAGACAATAGTCAGTAAAGTAGAGGTTGAGTCATGTAATTGCTTATTCATTTATGCATTAGGGCAGCATTTGTTCTCTGTTCGTGATCCCGCTGATTATAAGAGACCCCCTTAAGTAGCCCATATTTTTCATACAAATAGATGAATGAGGCAGAGACAGAAGAAAAATGTCGAGTAATTTTGCACAATGGGATAATTTCATTTTCATTTCTTCTTTTCTGCCAGATACATTAGTTCCCGTCTCCTGTTATAATTATAGGAATCATACATCTGCAAAAAATATTGATTTAAGATAATCAAGCCTTTGCATCAGGACTTTTTTTTGAAGTTTTAATGAAGATCACAGCAGATCGGTCTTAAAATTAACATTTTATGTACATTCTGTATTGTGGATGTTATTGATTATTTTAAAAATGTATCTTTTTTTTCATTTGAAAATCAAATATGATAAATAGAAGAAGTGGAAAAAAAATCCTCGTATACATATTTCTAATATCTGTCCATCAGATACGTTACATAATACACATAATATTACAACATAATAGTCAAGATAAAGATATAATAAGTAACCTTTTTATAAAATAGACTTCGGTAAATCCTTTTCTTGTAATTATATTAAGAGCTATGCAATGAAAGATGATCCATGATGTAGTAAAAACTGTCATCTATGACATGACTGCATATTCTTTATGTTATTTGGTCATAACCATGAAGAGTACATAAAAGTAAAATATTTCAATGGACAATGAAATAAAAATTGAAAATGTTGCTTAAAGGGGTTGTACCAGAACCGCAAGTTATCCCCAATCCACAGGATAGGGATAACTTGCTGATTGGTGTGGTCTCACTGCTGAGACCCTCACCGATCTCAAAAACAGGGGTCCCCTTCTGCATGTCACTGCGGGGTCACTCCTTCCCCCGCAGGGATGTCAGAATGATTGGAGTGCTACCTGAGCATGTGCAGTCGGCGTTCCATTCATTTCAATGAGGCTGACGGTCATACTTGACTGCTTGCTGCTCAGCTAGCTCCACAATCCCATTGAAAGTGAAAGGAGCATCAGTATGCTGATATTATACAGCACTTCTACCTTGTAGTATTATACATTATACAATGGGGAGACACAGATTATTATTTGTATGGGGTCTCAGCAGTGAGACATCCCTTGATCAGCAATTTATATCTTGTCTTCTGGATAGGGAATAACTCGTGATCTTGATACGACTCCTTTAACAGTGATGAAGGTTTTTTCCAATGTTCAAATGCTAGTGTCTTTTATATTCTGCTTTATGTAACATTGGACTGGCCCACTGGGGTATCAGAGGTCCTCTCGTTGGCCCAGTCTCGTACTCAGGATGTAACAGGATAAACGTCTTTTTAAACTGGTCAATGATCGGGAATGAATGGTCATCTGAATATTTGTTCACTCCATCATTGTCCCGTGAGAAGGTGATCAGCTGACAAACAAGCAAACATTTGTTGTCGAGTAATTATTAGTGTGATCATTCAGGCACATATATGTCCACTATTGTAACAAGCATATGCAATCATTTGGGCACATGCAATAGTGCTGATTGTGCCTTGTAAACAGAGCTTAAGGAGTACTGATCCCCTTGCAAAAACGTCAATTGGCACTCACTTTCTTGCAGAATGTAATATCTGTCAGTGTAAGAGGGCCTTAACAAAGGCCTGGCACAGGATATCCCTATTTGGGGCTGATTTTGGTGCCTTCACTTGCCAATAAACTTCAAATTGCAAGAGGCAAAGAAAATGACCTATTTGTCATACCTTCTCAAAATAAAAATAAAATGATAAATCTTTATGACATGTATGCAAAAGTGCTAAGACAAAGATAATCAAAAATACAGGAGCAGGCAGTCCAAATACACTAAGCCAATGTGTCACTTTGAGATGTTGCTGGTGGTATCATAGTCAGACCAAACTGGCTAAAGCTAAGCAAGGCTGCCTGGCTATCTAAGTAAGGGACATTACTTAGAAGTTGGTTCATAAATAACCTCTGGGACTTCATTTTTTATATGTCCTTCGTATACAATCATAACAACTTTGGTTACAGTACAATTTAAAGAGGACATGCACATGCAGTGGTGGAAGGTGGACCCTCAAAACCATTTCCTCTGTAGGGTGTATTAAAACCTATTTTAACATCTTATCAGCACTGGATAGGAGTCACGGTGTAGTAGCTCTGCGGGAATGGAGAGTAGTCAGGAGAAAGCTGGAGGTCGTTAGTAGGCAGTCATAGTTGCAGTACAATGGATGAGGTGGAAAGCTTAGTCAGATGGAAGACAGGAGTCGTTATTGGGTAGCCACAGTTGCAGTACAAATGAGTGAGGCGGAAAGCATAGTTAGATGGAAGTCAGGAGTCGTTATTGGTTAGTCTTGCAGAAATAGTGGAGGAGCAGGTAACGTGGACCTTGACCAAACAGTGCTGTGAAGCAGAATAATCAGGCAAGGAGCGAGTGGCAAGGCTAGGCTTTTATAGAGTCCCCCTTTAGCGGCAGGGTGGGGCCAGGACAGAAAGGCAGGAACTAGATCTGGAGGAATATAGAACAAGGCTAGGTTTCAGCAAAGGAACTGTCCAAGTCCTGGCTGGCCTAGTTGAGAGAGCTGCCGACTGAAATGCACATTAATGAGCATTGCATCTTCTGATTATCCATTAAGATCTCTATTGGGAGAACAAAGTGATGGAGTGGGGAAGGGTTTTCACAGTCCTCAACTACCGCTGCAAATATATGTTTGGTGGTATCCCCTTGTTTCACAATGGCTGAATTGGTCGGGGTCTTGACGTTGGCTAGGGCAAGAGTCTTTTGGGACTTATTTGAACAGTTTAAGGCATAATGTCCAGAGCTTCCACAGTAAAAACACAAATTTTCAGTACGGCGCCTTTCATTTTCAGTGGTGGAGAGGGGTTTACGGATTATGTCAACCTGCATTGGTTCTGGTGCGGCTTCTGTCCTTGGCTGGGGACTTGACACTTGACGTGGATTAACTGAAGGGGTAAGGGGTGTTGGTCAATTTGAATGCACAGCTGGATAAATTCTTCTAGGTTATCAAGAGTCTCCACTCAGCAAGTTCATCTTTTACCCACTCAGATAAACCCAAACGAAATTGGCTCTGTTGTGCAGCAGGGTTCCATGTAGTATGATTCACCCAGCGACACAATTCCGCTGTATACTCTGTAATGGAGCGTCCTTGCCATAGGTTATAAAACCTCCCTTCAGCCATGGCAAAAAAGTTCGGATCATCAAAGATTTGACCCAGGGTGGTTGTGAAGGCATCAAGAATGTCTAGGAGATTACTACTGGTACTATGTATGGTGAGGCCCATGCGAGCGCCTCATCAGTGGGGAGGTTATTAATGAAAAACACCCTTTTCCTGTCATTGGTAAACAAGTTGAGCTGCATCTGGAAATAAGTCTAGCATTGATTAAGGAAGCCTCTGTACTGAGGACGATCCCCACCAAATTTTGTGGGCAGTGACATGCGGACATCAGAGCCTGAGTGATGTAAATCCAGAAGTTGCCTCTGTAAACTGATGATTTCCTTTTGTTGATCTAGCCCCAGTGTCTGTAATCCAGTGAACTTCTCTTGGTAGGAGGCACAAACTTCCTGGAGCTCTGTAACTTGCTTCCACAGGGGGGTCACTATGGGCTCCATGTTTGGGTGTGATTATTTTGAAACGGCTTACCTGTGCTGGATAGAAGCTATGGGTGTGGTAGCCATGCGGGAGAGTAGTCCAGAGGAAGCAGGAGGTCATCAGCAGGTAGTCACAGTTGCAGTACAGTGGATGAGACAGAAAGTGTAGTCAGATGGAGGCTAGGAGTCATTATTGGGTAGTCATAGCTGCAGTACAAATAGGCGAGATGGAAAGCATAGTCAGATGGAAGACAGGGGTCATTATCGGGTAGTCTTGCAGAAATAGTGGAGGAGCAGGTAATGTGGAGCTTGACCAAACAGTGCTGTGAAGCAGAATAATCAGGCAAGGAGGGAGTGGCAAGGCTAGGCTTTTATAGAGATCCCCAAATAGCAGCAGGATGGGGCCAGGACAGAGAGGCAAGAACTAGATCAGGAGGAATACAAAACAAGGCTAGGTTTCAGCAAAGCAACTGTCCAAGTCCTGGATGGCCTAGTTGAGAGAGATGCTTACTGAAGAGCAGGAGATCGTGGGTACAAGCCCTGACACCTATTCTTACACTTGTTATATAACTAATGTTGAAACAATTTAAAGGACCATTCATTAAGTAGCTATCCCCCCAGTATATATAAGTTGTCTAGTATTACGTTAGCTAGTTATTTATTTCTATCTGAAATTTGCAGCCTCTTTTTGCTCAGGTGATCATGTGATCTCAATTCTGACCAGCTCAGATTTACTTGGGCTTATGTATTCAGTTTCTAGTCAGCTTCTCAGTCTTTTTTATCCTGTTACCTGCATCTACCACTAAAACTGCCTACAGGGGGATACAGGCCATCTTATCACAGTTACTGATGATGATTAAACAGCTCCTGTCACACAGATATAATAGAGGAGATCACAGCTAATCCTCTTGACTGTATACTTATGCTCTGCAGCTTTTTTAGATGAATAGAGAAGGTAAGCATAATTAAATTGTCCTCTCCAACAGGAAAAAATGGTAAAGCCTCAGCTAATGCTGTGCTGATGCATTATGGAATAGATGTGAAACTGAAAAATCTCAGCCTCAAGATGGTGTCTGATAAGTATCAGACAGAAAGCTGCACTGCATGGAAGTGACTGGAAGTGACCTCCAGAGTGCTACATGAAATCAGGTGAGAGGGGACAGGCATGAAAAAAAAGTGTTTTTGCCGGAGTGGCCCTTTAAAGGTAAAACATGGCCAAAACAGTCTATTGACATGTCATAACTATGTGTCAAAAGATTACATTGGTTCAAACAGTGATTTGCAGTATAAAGGGACTGTAGCACATTACAAATTCCCCAAAGTCTTTTTACATCGCTCTGACATATCAGTTACTAGAATCCTCTGACACAACATTTTAAGGAAACCTCCACTGAATTGAATAGCCATGTGTTTTTGAATATTGTGTCAAAGACACTCTATGCTGAAAATCTCTAAGGCTGATAGAGTTTTATTTTCTAAACTTTTGGATATTTGAGGGGTATCACTTCACAGATTCTGTGGATTACTTTTAGGTGAGTACTACAGTTTACTGTTTGCGCTAAATTTTACTGTGGACTTCTTTAAAGACACATTATAGTGTAACTGTACATTATTTTAGATTTTAACTAGCTAGGTTTAGATGTATATTCCAAATGACCATAACTAAAGAAAAAGAAGGGTATTAGAAAGGGAGAAAGGCAATTCATGAATAGTTTACTTCTGAAAATATATGTTGTTTTATTCATATGTAATGCTTTCATCCACTTTTTCAGAACATTTGGGTCAATAGTTTTCAGTTTCTTATTCATAACTATTTACGCTTTCTTTTACATCTTCTCTCTTTACAAAAGTATGTGCCCCTGCGGCGCTATAGTTATCATTTTCTCCTGGTTTATATTCATTTTCTCAGCATCTCCCTAAAATACTGAACAAATGTATCTATTTAGATGATTGTGAAAAACATGACATCAATCAAATATGTGATCACCATCTTACCATAAAAACTCAATATCTCTGTCTTATTTTGATTCAAAGTAAAAAAGGAAATTTATCGGTAACATATAGAAATGCTATTTCATTTAGATCAATTCATTCTATGTCCAAATGACAGCAGGCAGCCAGTGCAAGCACAATAAATCTAGGATGAATAAGAGAAAAGTAATGCTTCTCTACTTATCGTCAACTATTGTACTACATTTCTGGGATGTCTGTAAAAACACTTCTAGCTGACCCTCCATCTGAAAGGAGTTTAACACACATTACCAGGGTCATATACACAAAATGTTGAAATCTAGTCTTTTAGACCAGCTCTAGAGTTAGGAAAGAGCTGGAGACTATGTATATAGTGGTATTAGTGTAATATGTCTCCACCGGAAATGTGGGCATGACTGGGCTGAGCTAGAGGTAACACCCAGGTCATGCCCACAGCTCTCAATTGGCTGCAGGATTCATACGCCTTCAGCAAGCTGGCAAGAGAGAGATGGCTCGGTGGAGGTGATGGCAAAGCAGGACACATGTATCTAGCATCCTGTTGCCACGGCGACTCATTGGCCTTCTGCGATTCTTATCGCAGGGGTCCACTGACCTCACAGAGGGAGAGCGCTACTCCGTGAAACTCCTTACACACCACGATCTACATAGATCACGGCACGTAAGGGATTAACACTGGGGGTCACTGCTCCGATGCACCCCTAAGGTAATGCAGCAGGAGGCCGGCTATTACTGACAGCTGTCTCTCCCGCTTGTCAATATCGGGGCTGACGGCAAAACAGGATGCCTGTATCATGACAACCCGTTGGGCCTCCACGATTTTTTATGACGAAAAACAGACAGAGCTTCCATCCTCTTTGAAAACCCTTTGCATGCCGCATCAAAATAGATAACCGCATGTAAGCGGTTACCAGCATCCCTATGATGCACCAAGCTCTCAGGAGCTTAGTCCAGCTGGGTGCACTGCAGACAATTGGGAGCTGTGGGCGTGACCAGGGCATTACCTCTAGCTCAGCCCTGTCACGCCCATACTTCCGGTGTCAACATATTACACTAATACCATATATAGCTGTTCCCATGTACTTAAGGCCTCATGTCCACAGGTGGATCAGATTCCATATGCGGGAGCCTGCAGTGGAATCTGACCTGCCCACGTCCGAGGACACTGCGAGACTTCTACTTACCCGTCCGGGGCTTCTGGGGGTCTTCACTTTTTTTCACTGCAGATGTGTGTGTAAGCGCCGACTGCGGATTGCGGATGGGCTGCGGATCAGATGGCTTCAATGGAAGCTTTGACTTCAATGGAAGCTGCCTGTGTGGGATCTGCAGTGAAATGGAACATGCTACTTTTTTTTTTTCCAGACCAAAAGGTCCACAAATCCAATCTGCATGCTTTATTTCACTTACAGACGCCCATGTCTCTCTATGGGCGGTTTGATTTGCAGACCTTCCGCGTGGATTTCGCAAATCAGATCTGTCTGTGGACATTGGGCCTTACTCAGCTGTTGGCCACTTTCAGAAAAGTGTATTATGGGTGCATTTTTGCAACTGTATTATCAAGGAGGGTCTACTTACCCAAACTCACAGTGTCACAGATCCCTATGACACTGTTAATTTCGGTCAGTACACTCATGGTAGGACTCATGGACATTTGTTTGTAATACAGGCGCAATAATACCTCCATAATATGCTTGCCTGAAAGTGGCCGTTAACTCATCTTCTACAAACTTGTATGGAGAGTCCTGCTTCTGTGCTCTGTCAGCACTATATACAACTCCTCCCAGCTATAGCAGTCTACAGGATGAGGAACAATCAGTAGGATCTCATATTCTAGTGATCACTGGAGGTCCTTCTCAGATTCAATTTTTAGAGACCACCTGTATACTGGGTATTCTTAAAGGGGTTGTCCCGCGCCGAAACGGGTTTTTTTTTTCAACCCCCCCCCCCCCCGTTCGGCGCGAGACAACCCCGATGCAGGGGTTAAAAAAGAACACCGGACAGCGCTTACCTGAATCCCCGCACTCCGGTGACTTCTTACTTACCCGGTGAAGATGGCCGCCGGCATCTTCTCCCTCGGTGGACCGCAGGGCTTCTGTGCGGTCCATTGCCGATTCCAGCCTCCTGATTGGCTGGAATCGGCACGTGACGGGGCGGAGCTACACGGAGCCCCATTGAGAAAGCAGAAGACCCGGACTGCGCAAGTGCGTCTAATTTGGCCATTAGACGGCGAAAATTAGACGGCAACCATGGAGACGAGGACGCCAGCAATGGAGCAGGTAAGTGAATAACTTCTTATAACTTCTGTATGGCTCATAATTAATGCACAATGTACATTACAAAGTGCATTAATATGGCCATACAGAAGTGTATAGACCCACTTGCTGCCGCGGGACAACCCCTTTAATGAAGTAACTAAGTTAGAACATATTTTGCAAGAATTCTGCATTGTCATTTCACTGTTATTTCTCCTGTAAATTCATGACTACATTGACAACCAATATTATCATTTCCCTTGTCAATAGTGTATTGATACATAGCCTGACACAGTCAGGCGTGTAAATATTTACTAAAACATACATGTTAGGAGTGGTGGCAGGTCCTTTTTAAAAGCTAGTCTGTCTGTGGGTGATAAATGACAATAGTGGGAAATTTATTGGAGCCTCCGTTGCTGAATTTTGTTAAAGTCCTGGATTAAAAAGTGCATCATGCTGTGCTATTAGGTCTGGAAAAATGCTGGACAGCATGACAGAAACTGAACGGGCCCCCTTATAGTCAATGGAGTCCATTCATTGCCTTTCATAAGACAGAGCTGTTCAATCAAAGATTCCATTTTCTTGCTATCATAATGAAGCATAAAAATAGAAACCCCAATGCTGATTTGAAACTAGCCTTAGATGAAAGTTATGCATGGAGTGAGAGCAATCAACATTCAATTTCTCCCTAGGGTAGAGGATATCCATTCTTCCACTGCCCAAAGATCATTAAGAATTCAGTATAGTTATACACAATCCATTAGTTTTCGTGAGAATAACTGATGAAAAATTAATGTCCAACATTTTTAAAGAGAAAACAAAAATATAGGTTTATTTAGGATCTTCTATCACATCCTGTTTAAACATTTGCATGTCTGGATGCCCAATGCTGATGTACTGTATTGAATGGCAGAAGCAATCCATACTTTGCAAAAATTAGTTGAGTTCACGTGCCATAAAGATGTATACCAGAAGTCCCCAAATAGTGATGAGCAAATGTTTACAAAAAGTTTGGTTTGGTCCGAATTAGTTTGAAACAAATCAGAAGCTCCTCAAAACACTTAAAACTTGTGTATAACATTAACAGATGTCTATACACACATTGTTGAAGAGCCATAAAAGCCCTGTACAACAGTCTGAGAGTGTTACACAGGGAAATCTTAGACAATGTTATACACCAGTGTTCAAGACTGTTGAGCGAACCAAACCTTTAGAACTCTGTTTCGGGTAAAAGCTCAATAGAGCTTCATGACAAATTGAACTCTTAGCAAGTTCGATTCGCTCAACACTATCCCCAAACTATTGTGTCTTATGAGTTACATTCAACTTATAGTGATAGTCACATTCAGCTCAAAATTGGAGGAGAGAAATTTTTAGGCTAGGGTTACATGGTGATTTTGTGCAGGACACACATCATGAGGTCAAAGATTGCATTAAAATATAAGTAAATGTGGTAACGTTACGATTCTCAAGTTGTCACGATTCAACATTTGCACAAAATCCAAACCTGATGAATTTCTATGATGGTGGTCAGGTTATGGTAACTTGTGAGTCTTATCACAACCACATTCACTTACATTAGGCAATGTAGGACATCCGTAGTGCAATGTTTGGCCATACAACATGTATCGCACCTAATGTTCCCACGTAACTCTAGCCTAAATGTGGAGAAACAACAAATTGTGAAAATGCAAACATCTGTTGATAGATAAATTTGACACTAGTATTATTTTATCATCCAAATTGACATTGGTGGTTAGAAAATGTCTGCAATAATGTTAATTGACAGGACATATGATCATAACACAGGACTCCTATGGTGACCACACAGCAAGGAGTGTATTTTTGACCCAGAGTGCTTGGGGATCACTGAGGTAGAAATTGGTAACAGAAACATGAGGCAAGGAGCCATGTCAGTGGTGGACAAGGTAGAAAGTCAATCACTTGGAAAGCTGATTGATTAACCTACCACTTTGACAATAAATCTGTAATATTGTGATCAGTTAAAGGGGTTGTCCCGCGAAAGAAAGTGGGGTTATACACTTCTGTATGGCCATATTAATGCACTTTGTAATGTACATTGTGCATTAATTATGAGCCATACAGAAGTTATTCACTTACCTGTTCCGTTGCTAGCGTCCTCGTCTCCATGGTGCCGTCTAATTTCAGCGTCTAATCGCCGGATTAGATGCGCTTGCGCAGTCCGGTCTTCTCCCTGGTGAATGGGGCCGCTCGTGCCGGAGAGCTGGTCCTCGTAGCTCCGCCCCATCACGTGTGCCGATTCCAGCCAATCAGGAGGCTGGAATCGTCAATGGACCGCACAGAGCCCACGGTGCACCATGGGAGAAGACCCGCGGTGCATCGTGGGTGAAGATCCCGGCGGCCATCTTGCTAAGGTAAGGAAGAAGTCGCCGCAGCGCGGGGATTCAGGTAAGTACTAAACTTTTTTTTTTTTAAAACATGCATTGGGTTTGTCTCGCGCCGAACGGGGGGCCTATTGAATAAAAAAAACCCCGTTTCGGCGCGGGACAACCCTTTTAAGGCAAGAATATAAATTCTCAATATTTATAAACAGTTCTTAAAGGAGATGTCTCGAGGAAGCAGTTAATTTTTTTTTTTGCCCAGTCCCCCCCATTAAACACACATTACAAAGCCCCCCTGTAAATGACATTTCTAGCTGGTTCGTACTTACCGTTCCAGCGTTTCAGCAAGTTATAAAAGTTTCCTCAAGATGGCCGCCGGCTCTTTCCCCGTCGCTCGCTGCAGCCCGACGTGCGCGCTCCCGAGACGCCGCCAGCTGTGTCTCCATGGCAACCGGACGCATCGCAGCCGCCGACCAGACGCCCCGCAGCCGCCGACCAGACAGCAGGTAACCGGCGCTAGCCCCCGGCTCCCCAGCGCTAGTTCCCCCGGCGCAGCGACAGCCCCCCCGGCCTAGCGACAGCCCCCCCCATCGCAGCGACAGCCCCCCCGGCCTAGCGCTAGCTCCCCCGGCCTAGCGACAGCCCCCCCGGCCTAGCGACAGCCCCCCCCATCGCAGCGACAGCCCCCCCCGGCCTAGCGCTAGCTCCCCCGGCCTAGCGACAGCCCCCCCCGGCCTAGCGACAGCCCCCCCGGCCTAGCGCTAGCTCCCCCGGCCTAGCGACAGCCCCCCCCATCGCAGCGACAGCCCCCCCGGCCTAGCGCTAGCTCCCCCGGCGCAGCGGCAGCCCCCCCCGGCGCAGCGGCAGCCCCCCCCGGCGCAGCCCGGCGCAGCGGCAGCCCCCCCCGACCCATCACTTACCTGGGAGGCTTCTCGGGGCTGCTGGGCTGGGCTGGGCTGGTCTTCTCCGCTGGGCAGCTCCAGTTTCTGCACCTTCCTCTAACAGAGGATGGTGCAGAATGGCCGCTTCAGCGCGCTCCCGAGCAGTGACAGCTCGTCTGCGCATGCGCAGAAGAGCTGTAGCGGGGAGCACACTGAAGCGGCTCGTGCTGAATGGAGAAGACCGGACTGCGCAAGCGCGTCTAAAAAAGCAAGCTGCCAGCGAATTTAGACGGAACCATGGAGACGAGGACGCTAGCAACGGAGCAGGTAAGTGGAATAACTTCTGTATGGCTCATATTTAATGCACAATGTACATTACAAAGTGCATTAATATGGCCATACGGAAGTGTATAACCCCACTTGGTTTCGCGAGACCACCCCTTTAATAACATAGTTTGTAAGGCTTAAAAAGGCGTAAATTCATATTGTTCAGCTAATTATCTGACAATCCTGGTCCAGAAGAAGGCAAAACCACCATGAGGCAAAGGCCAATTTTCATTGTCTTAGAAATAAAATTGATTCCCAACTCCAAAGCTGCCAATAGAAAAAAATCGCTGGATCACGAACCCATCTCCAATAACTATACCTTGTAATATTATGACACTCGAAAGACATCCAGACCTCCTTTCAAACTTCTTCATGCAGAGAGTTCCGTAGCCTCACTGCTTTTATAGTAAAGAATTTCCTCCTATATTGTTATAGAATTCTTCTGTCCTCGAAGCATAGAGGATGCCACCTTATTATAGATACATTACAAGGTTGAGTACATACACTCATTGACAAAAAAATATCAAGCACCTAGAAGAAGTTGTCAAAATCGAATTAAATTTTCTATGTGTGTTTGTAATGTTGATATAAATAAGTGATTACAATGTCAGAGCAAAAGGATAATGTATTTCTGAAAACTGAAGACTTGAAGAGAGGCTCTAGTATCCTGTTGGGCCGAATCTAGCTTGGATGCAAGATGTGATTCGGGTTGGCATTGAGACATACAAGGTCCAAAAAGTGTCCCGTGGCATATCAGTCCACATTTGCTGTGGACTGCTATGCTGCAGCCTTTAGATAATGCAAACTAGTAGAATGTTGAAGTTGATGTCCCAATTTAGTGGTCTCATGCGTGTTCCTTTGGTGATAAATCTGGCGACTGGCAGGTCACAAAAGTGGGGCAATATTGTGAAGGCACCTGTGTGTGTGCGGCCGAGCACTATCCTGCTGGAAAATGTCTCTTGGAAGCCCTGTCATGAGAGGCAACACATGTGGCTGTCATTGTCCCTCTCATCACTACTAGGGCTGACTGATTGGTATATAATCTGATCAAATCATATTGGCCCATCTACCAACGTCCAGGTGATCAAGCTTTCAGATTGCTTTCTTAAAGGTAGGTTCTCATCTTTCCCAGGTTAAAGGGGTTGTCCCGCGGCAGCAAGTGGGGTTAAACACTTCTGTATGGCCATATTAATGCACTTTGTAATGTACATCGTGCATTAAATATGAGCCATACAGAAGTTATTCACTTACCTGCTCCGTTGCTAGCGTCCTCGTCTCCATGGTGCCGTCTAATTTCAGCGTCTAATCGCCCGATTAGATGCGCTTGCGCAGTCCGGTCTTCTCCCTTCTGAATGGGGCCGCTCGTGCCGGAGAGCTGCTCCTCGTAGCTCCGCCCCATCACGTGTGCCGATTCCAGCCAATCAGGAGGCTGGAATCGGCAATGGAACGCACAGAGCCCACGGTGCACCATGGGAGAAGACCTGCGGTCCACCGTGGGTAAGGATCCCGGCGGCCATCTTACTAAGGTAAGTAAGAAGTCACCGGAGCGCGGGGATTCGGGTAAGTACTATCCGTTTTTTTTTTTTAACACATGCATCGGGTTTGTCTCGCGCCGAACGGGGGGCCTATTGAAAAAAAAAAAAACCCGTTTCGGCGCGGGACAACCCCTTTAAGAGTAAACAATCTGGTATTAGTGTTAGGACCCATCTGAAAGCTTGGTCACCTGCATGTTGGTAGATTTCCCAATATGATTTGATCAAATTAAATACCAAGAACCTTGCATGATTTAATGGGATTAGTGTATATACTGTAATTTGGTATATTTCTTATAACAAATGTATTTTGAGTGCTGTTGCCACTCTTTTAAAATTTCTGCTTCAATGTTGTAGCCACAGGTTTAACGCCCACCTGTAGATTTATAATGGGAAGTGCTGAATTATCCTTTTCATTGTGTGAATACGGATGTTGTCAGTGCCCAAACTAAACCTGGATTCATTGCTGAGGACAACCCGGTTCCACTCTGTAGCAGTCCATGTTCGTAGTTGACAACACACTACAAACAGAGGTGACGGTCGGTGGGTGTCAATGGTAGTACACATAATGGGCGCCATGAGACCAAATGTCCTTCACCCAAGCAAAACGGTTCTGACAGACACCTGCGTCACCTGTTTCTGGACAACAAAACAATTGGAGCTGCTCATGCTTGTCGGACGATTGGACAATTTTCTTTATGGATTGTCTGTCGAGTGCATTCTGAGCCCGATTGCCTTGTGTGCCCTCATGCATTCACTGGTCCTAACTAGAGATGAGCAAGTATACTCGCTAAAGGCAATTACTCGAGCGAGCATTGCCTTTAGTGAGTATCTCCCCGCTCGAGACGGAAACTTCGGGTGCCGGCGCGGGTGAGCGGTGAGTAGCGGCAGTCAGCAGGAGGGAGCGGGGGGAGAGAGAGATCTCCCCTCCGTTCCGCCACCCTCTCCCCCACAGCTCCCTGCCCACTGCCGGCACCCGAACCTTCCGTCTCGAGCGGGGATATACTTGCTAAAGGCAATGCTCGCTCGAGCAATTGCCTTTAGCGAGTATACTCGCTCATCTCTAGTCCTAACACCTCCTAACAGTCTAGTCAGAATGGCCCAGGTGGTGGCCATTTGTCGTTTGATCATCGAGCTTTTCGCATTCCAATGTTGCGCCCCACCTCAGACTCTGTCAACTTGGCAAAATCTCTTTGATGGTGTTGTAGAAGCTTTTTATTTTGGTTTGCAAGCTCTACACAAGTGAAAAAGGGGTCATTACACACAAGGAGCCTCTGAGAGCCTTTTTATAGGCCAAGGGTGGCACCACTTTTAGACCGTCCATCTAATCACATCACAACTCTAATTATTTGCATATCTGCCTGAGATGGAACTGCATGTCGAGTTTTGCGGCAAAACGACAGCTCTTTCTAGGTGTTTGATTATGGTTTTTTTAACAGAGTGCATTTATCTAAGATACACCGGCATAGTTTTATATACCGTATATTACATTATGACAAGGAAGTTGCATTGTCCTAGGCCAATGCTAACCTTTCACAATTGAGTTTAAGGGTTAAAGTACAAGAGGGTGAGGAAGCATTATTTAAATGCAGAGAAAGTATCAAAATCTATAAAACAGAAATCAGGACAGCAGAAGCCGAAACTGAAAACTTGATTGCTAAAGAAATAACTCCAATTCTGTAAAGATTCACAGGACCTAAATAGCAAAATAAATGAAAAAAAAAAGAAAGGAAAAAGAAGATCTTATTGGGTCACTACAAGACGAGAATACATATTCTGTGGAGAAGACAAAAAGGTAAGGGTCATCGAGCTCCATTTTTCAACTTAACTGATTAATTGATACTAAATGCGAGTCCATTTTTGCTGTTTAATTTCAGCCTCTATTTTAGTGACTTGTGATTTCATAAGGCTTCCCTCATACAGGGCGTTTGCAGAAATGCAGCGTTTTTAAACGCTGCGTTTACTGCAGATTCCGCCCCGTTTCAGCAGCACTGGCATACTTTAAGGATGCTGAAAAGAAAAAAAAAAAGCAATACTCACCTAGCCGCTGCAGTCCGGGTCGCGGCCGCTGGTCTCTGCCGCTCATCCGGGCTTCCTCTGCACTCACAAGTCTATTGCCGTAGACCAGGTTTGAGAACCCCGCCTCCAGCAATAGAGTGCTGTGATTGGTTGTCGGCGCTTGCTCGATGCCCAATCACAGCCCTTCATTGACTGTCTCAGCCAATCAGAGCTTGCCGGCGCTGATTGGCTGAGACAGTCAATGAAGGGCTGTGATTGGACATCGAGCATGCCAATAACCAATCACAGCACTCTATTGCTGGAGGCGGGGTTCTCAAACCTGGCCTACGGCAATAGACTTGGGTGTGTTGGAGAAGCCCGGATGAGCGGCAGAGACCAGCGGCCGCGACCCGGACCGCAGCGGCTAGGTGAGTATTACTTTCCTTTTTTTTCTCTACCTAGCTGGGACTGATTTTCAGGGTAGGGCTTCTATTGCAAGCCCTCACCCTGAAAATCGGCGAGCGGTTAACGCTGCCAAAAACGCGGCACCAAGTGTTGCCGCGTTTTCAGCAGTGCTAAAACCGCTGCCCATTCATTTCAATGGGCGACGCAGGGCTGAAAACGCCCCAAAATAGAACTTGCATCGCTGTCAAAGCGCAGCGTTGGAAGGCGCTGCATTTTCAGCCCTGTGTGAGCAGCCCCATTGAAATGAATGGGAGTGTTGTACAGCGTTTAGCGCTGGGCTGAGAAGGCTGTGCTAAACGCTGTATAAAACGCCCCGTGTGAGGGAGGCCTTACAGTTATACTGTGTTTGCTAGAAAAACCCAATGCACACTTATTTATCTAATTGTTGCACTATATTTGTCTGCCCCTGACCATTACCAATACACAGGGACATATGCCTAGAATATAGAGGGTAATTCAAAAAAAAGGTGCAAAAGTAAGGGCGCCCACCCACTGGCGATTTTTTTTTCTTTGCGTTTTGCGTTTTTCCTGCAGAGCAATTAGAATTGAATGTACTACTGTCCACTGGCGTTTTGCGTTGCGTTGCGTTGCGTTTTTTAACATAGGAACTGTCAGTTGCATATGTGTCCTTATTTTTCTTCTAATGCACCCATGAAAGTCAATGGAAATTAATGGAAAAGCCGCGAAAACGCGGCAAAAAACGCCGCGAAAACGCTGCGTTTTTCACGCACGAAAATCGCAAACGCCAGTGGGTGGGCGCCCTAAAGCTGATTTTTTCATGCATGAATTGACATACAACAGCCATAATGACATGAGAAGATAGAAGAGCTTTCCGAGTTTTTCATGCACCTTACATATGTGCGATGTGAGCACCGTTGGTGACATGGCAAATGTCAAGTTGGTAGTCTAGTTCTGCCCAGACACGCTCTGGCATATCCTCTGTGATTCCACTGCAGCAGGGATGTATTACTTTAGGTTGTCATCAACAGCAGCCACATGGAACATCTGTAAGGTGCAATAAACACTTGAACAGTTCTTCTGTCTATCGTTTTAGATGTTGTATGTTACTTCAAAGATAAAGAAATCAGCTTTACTTTTGAACCATTTTTCTTGAATCACATTGTACAGCATACAATCAGGAGATTTGGTATGCCTCCCTGCAGAGGTGCGTTTTTAGGGCGTGTCTGAAATTTTGTGCATCAGGGATTGTCCGAATGCCTTGGGGTAGAGCTTTCCAGAGGATGGGTGCTGCTCTGGTGAAGTCCTGGAGGCGAGCGTGTGAGGTTTGTATTAGAGAGTTATTTAGTCTGAGTGTGTTAGCGAATTGGAGTGTATGGGCTGGGAAGTGTACGGAAAGGAGGGAGGCCATGTACAGTGGCGTGGCACCATGGAAAGCTTTGTGGGTGAGGGTGAGGAGTTTAAATTTTGTTTTGCAGTGGATGGGCAGCCAGTGCAGTGACCTGCATAGTGCTGAGGCATCTGAGAAATGGCTGGATAGAAAATTGAGTCTAGCTGACGCATTTAGTATGAACTGGAGAGGGGAGGTGTGGGGACGCCAATGAACATTGAGTTGGAGTAGTAAAGTCGCGAGTTGATGAGGGTGACAACAAGTGTCTTTAGCGTGTCCGTGGTTGGGAACGGCTGGATTTTAGCAATATTTCTGAGGTGCAGGTGGCATGTTCGGGCAAGAGATCGGATATGGTGGGTAAAGGAAAGATCAGAGTCCAGTGTGACCCTCTGGCAGCAGGCGAGCTGTCTGGGGGTTATGGTGGTGCGAGATACTGATATGGAGATGTGTGGGGGGAGTGGGGATCGGCTGGTTGAGGGCGGAAAAAGAAGGAGGTCAGTTTTAGAGAGGTTGGGTTTGAGAAAGAGAGAGGACATGGTGTTAGAGACAGCAGACAGACAGTTGGTAATGTTTTGAAGGAAGGGTGCTAAGATGTTACGGGAAGAGGTGTATAACTGGGTGTCATCAGCGTAAAGATGGCATTGGAGGCCGAATTTGTGGATGGTTTGTTCAATTGGGGCTGTGTAGATAGAGAAGAGTAAGGGACCATGGAACGAGCCCTGGGGGACCCCGACAGCGAGAGGAAGTGGAGAGGAGATAGAGCCAGCAAAGGAGACGCTGAAAGAGAGTTATGAGAAGAACCAGGAGAGAGCAGTTTCCATTAGGCTGATAAAGCAAAGCATAGCAAGCCTTATGTACAAACAACACAAACCTACTTCAATGAGACATCGCTGCGTTCCAACTCTTGTTTATGGGATGACGTGGTCGGACATCCCGCATCATAGCGTCAGCTCTGTCATTAAAAAAGATACTTCACTAGGGAGCTAGGTTATCATGCTTAGAGCCGGGCTGACGACTCATTACAATTGATGCGACGATTGATGCGCATCAAATGGGGGCCATCTTGGATAGGGGAAACTAATCATCATGCACATAATTTAGAATAACAATGTACATGATAAAAGATAATATTTAAAAGAACATAAAGATATTTAAAAGTTTCTATATTTGATATAATTTCCACAAATAAACAATGTGTAGTATTTATAAACTAATACATAATCTTACTTAATATAATATATAAAAACATAGATATAAAAAATTCCCTAAATACATTCCTAAAGTGGATGTTTCTGATGGAACGACCCTTTTAGCCATTTAATGGGCAGCAGTTTCTTTAATTGTTTTTTGGGCTTATTTGTACAGTGTTCATGGTGCAGCAAAAATGACATGTTAAAACTTTTCTCTAGGACAGTACAAATTTGGCAATACCAAATTTATGCAATTTATTTTAACTATTATTACTTTTAAAAAAATAACTTTTTTTTAAAATAGTTGTTTTCTGAGACTCATAGCTTCTTTTTTGTGTCAACAAGGCTGTGACAGGGCTTGTTTTAAACAGTATAAATAGCAGTTTCTTTTGGTACCATTTTGGGGTACGTACAACTTTTTGATCACTTTTAATCATACATTTTTTTGGGAGAGGATGTGCACAAAAAAGGAAATTCTGGCATTAAGTTTTTTCTTTTTTCTTGCTACATGCATCCTGATCCCTAGACATCACATACACAGCTCTCCTACATCCATCCTGATCCCCACACATCACACATCCAACTCTACTACATCCATCCTGATCCCCACACATCACACACACAGCTCTGATACATTCATCCTGATCCACACACATACACAGTTCTACTCCATCCATCCTGATCCCCACACCCATCACACACATAGCTCTGCTACATCCTGATTCCTTCAGCTCATCCAGCAGGGATCACAACCAGCACAGCAGACTCCTGCATCCACTGATCAGCCACATGTCATGTGATCCCTGACTCCACCCACACAGGTGACTGATCACATGACGGTGATGTCATCACAGGTCCTGGTAGCTGTTGTCCAGCTCTGTAGGTAGCCCTTTGGGTTGGTGCTTATCCAGTATACAGTACTTTCTACCAAACTCCAAAATGGCTCCACCCACAGCAGCGCTGATCCCGTGGGAGTGATGTCACCGCAGGTTCTTCAGCCCACCGGATCTCCGTGGTGGTGATAGGTTGGTGTCTCCTGTCAGGACCACTGAGTTGTGTCTAAGATAATAACAGCTTAGTTGTATTCTCATTTAGTTTTATTTGTCCTCCCCTTCCAAGTGCCCTCACTTTGTTTTTCTTCTGTCAGCCTACATCACGAGATGAAGGACCTGTGAGGACGTCACTGTCATGTGATCAGGGGTGGAGCTTGTGAAGCACTCACTCACGGACAAGTGGTCGTTAGCACTTTGATATATTGGAATAGTGCAGAGATTTACAGACACAACAGATACAGATGTATTTTTTTATTGATTATTTATTTATATATGAGAAACAGGAAAAGGGCTTTTTAATAATTTTTTTTATATTTTATAACAGATATATATATAGTTAGCAGCCTCAATCAGAGCTAACTTAAATTGCAGCCATTGCAAGCAGGGCTCAGCTGTCAGAGACAATCTGCACCAGGTGGCTATGGAGTGGGCTTGGTTCTTACAAATGCTTCATATACCCCTCACAAACACCCGCTGTACATTTATAGCAAGTGGTAGTAAGGGGGTAAAGTAGAATATTACATAATATGTGTTATAGGGTTACACATAAGCTAAGTCAGTGTTTCTATAGACCCAAATGCTTTGTATCAAATACTTTTATTTCATTACATGCTTCCTAAAAATAAGACTTATTTTTTTATATACCCTCATTAGTCCATAATTTCATATATGTTTAATTATGCATCTATGTATCATATAATCTAGCCATCACTGAAATGTACTTATTGTATTCTTTTACTGTAAATATATTTATTAATTTGTATCATATTAAGTATGAAAAATGTAAACAATATATCAGTATCATTGACAATGGATGCTCAAACCTTGCCTACTCTACTGACTTTAGGCTAAAGGCACAGCACAGATGATCAAAATGGAAATCCACACGTTTTATTCCATTGCATGTTTTGCCTTTGCTACATAACATTTTTTTACATTTGAATTAAAAATGAGCAATTTTGTGCTAATGGAACAGTGAAATTTTGTTAGGAGCACTCAGGAGACTGTGGGCCGAGACATATTGTTGCTAAGCAACCTGATATAACGTGACATCTGGAAATGCACTATAAAGTCATTTAAAACTATAAGGGGTTTCCATTTAGAAAATGGTTAGAGAAGTTGCATTATGCATGTGTGTCAACTGTGCCAAAATTGTCTCCATTTTCCTAATTTCTACAAGTGCACCTGAAACCTGGCATGATTGCTGTTTCTGAGCCCTGTACTAAATCAAAGATTCATAACGGATATGCCCCCAAAGCTTATCATGTCCACAAAATAGTTACTTATGTTATTTCAGGAGGATCCTATGATATATAATAGCTAATATTAATTATTTATGTTTTTAATTATTAATGATGTCTTAATGAAAATGCAATGCTCAATATTTAGCAACTACTACAATAAATAAATATTCAGATTTCAAATTGAGTCTATGGCTGATATTGGTGGCAGTTAGGATGGGTTAAAACACATTCGATTGTTGGCAGATCCATTTAACTTTATTGAGATTTACCAAAACTTATCTTATGTTTTTGACCAGTTTACAGCTTAGGGAATAAATAAGTGTCTGATTGGTGGGGTCCGATCAGACACAGGGTAGGGGAAATGCATGTGGTTAGTGGGAGTCCAAACTCTAACACCCTCAGCAAGTATGAGAACAGGGGCCTGTGTTCCCTGTAGGAATAAGGTTGCAGCCAAGTATATGCCCTGCCACTCCATGGGACCATCAGAGATTTAAACTCCTAGCAGTCTCATAGATATGAATAAATATAGTAGCCATTCTCATGGGTATGGGGTAATGCCATGTAATGCACCTGGTGGAGTTGTATTCAGTACATATACAAACTGGCCCCTTAGTACTAAAGGTGCTGGTTATGCAGTTCCTGCTTTTGTGCCAGAATGTCTAGTGTTTCCTGTATTTAGAGTTTAGGGTTTTAATCAGGTTATTACTCCATCTTAGTTAAGTTTCAGTGTTCAGCATTGTTGTCATCAGTCTTGTATCAGTGTTCAGCATTGTTGTCATCAGTCTTGTATCAGTGTTCAGTCTCTCTCCTGTAGCGGGGTTGCCCTTTTCACGGTAGCTGCTCTACTTGAGGGAGTAGTCCAGTTTTGGCAGTTCTGGCACATTGGTTCATTTAGTTCCCTGTACTTAGCTAGACTTTATCCTAGTACTCTTCGTAAATACCCGTATTAACAGTTCGTTCCTGTCTATTTCTCACAAACCTCCAGCTGTGCAAACTATTCAAACCAGATATGACAGGGAGTCACTAGACCCCATTCTCATGATCGCTGGGGGTCCCAGTGTTCAGACTCTTAATGCTTCATCATTAATCCTCTATTCTGTGCATAGGGATATGTACTGAAAGTTTATATTTTGGGACAACCCCATTAACTTCCCAATTTAGAATTCCTGACATGTCAGGTTTAGTAAATACTTGCACTTTTCATAAAATAACAATTCTGAAGATTCTTTTCTTAGAATTCTAAATTGTGATATTCCTCGTTTACTCCTCCTGGTAATGTATGAATAAATTGACAACTGGGTGCCACTAATACCCTTTCCAATTCCAATGTATCACAGCAGACAGTTCCACTAACCAGTCAGTGCTGACTGTGTCATACTATGTAGGAAAACACTCTATTGACAAAGGAAAAGTTACATCCTTACATAATTACATACATTTTTTTCTATCCAGAGACTATTAACTTTGTTGTATTAATAGCATGATATTAATCCGCTCTACGGAAAATGTTGTTTTGGTAATAAAGGGAATGGCTGGAATATAATTAAGTCATAACTTAATAAGTTTTACTTGACTCAGATCTTGGATATTAAATAATATATCTGAATTCCAGATTTTTTATGAAACCTTCCATTTTATTCATGTTTTAGTTTATTTGCATCCATATTTTATTCAGCTCTTGTTTTTAGATCATAAAAGCCCCAGAACATCTGCTGGAAACAAGTCTTTCTTTTTAGTAAATCCAAGTAGGCACCTCCTGCCGTCCATATGAAACGGAACAATTGAAATGATATTGGAAAAATGCTTTTCAAAACTTGACATTGATACGATCGCTACGTTTTTAGTTTGATATAATTCAAAATGCATTTGTTTTCACACTTAAAATAACCATCGATCAAAAATGTTGGATTGTACAGTTATTTTTTTTTTCCCATTGGAAAGTTTTAAGCTAGAATCTGGTATAGTTTAAATCCCTGAAATAAAAAAAAAATGAAAACACAGAGCATAAGCATCCCTGCTCCACTACAAATGGAAATAGACATTATAGAAAAGAAATATGTGGTAGATAGAATAAATAGATATAATAGATGTATACTGTATTACAGGTCCATACAGCTTAAGATGGAGGTACCTAGATGTGGAGGATGTCTGGGGAACACCATCTGCCAGTGTGGGGTGAGCCAACAGTTAAGTATTGCGGAGGTTCCATTATAGTCTAGGGAGGTTTTATGTAGCATGGCCTTGGTCCGTTGGTTGTAGTGGCAAGAACCATGAACCCAAAAGCATATCTTGACACTCCAGACAATAATGTGCTGCCAACAATGTGGCAAAACCCTAAAAACGGTTAGCAATATTTCCAACAAGACAAGACAATTTACACTTGTTTGAGGATACGGATGTTCTACGATTGGACTGGCTGCACAGAGTCCCGGCCTGAACCCTACTGAAGATCTTTGGGATAAACAGGAGTGTCAGGTCAGAAAATATGAGCAGCATCCATCCTCTTTCAGAGAACTCACCAGGCATTTACAGAATGAATGGAGGGAAATACTAGCTGAAGTGTATCCGATGTTAGTAGTAGTATGCCATGAAGAATATCCGATGTCACTAGGGCCAAAGAAACCCACTAAGTATTAACATTTGTAAATAAATACTACTTTTGATACTTGCTCAGATTTCCAATTACTTTTGATAGGATAGTGTATACTACCTACCTAACCACTTAGTAATATTAACAGTCTAAGATATTTTTTTCCCTTTTATGCTTGATGAAGGAAACCAGTGCTTCCAAAACACACGGTAGTTTGGTTTCTCTCAGAATTTGTACAGACTACAGTGAAATCACTGCGAACAATGTAGAACAGGCAGAAATATGTGGTGCATGTAACCGTTGGGAGCATCTCCCAACTAGGCTATTGAATGAGGTAGACTTTTTATTTGACATGTAACCAGATGGAGAATTGGTCTATTCCACTTCTCACCCTGATACACATAAAGGATTACATAGAGTGACTGGTTCAGATTTCGCTACTAATAGGTAGTTATATACTCTTGGCTATGCTCTGACTGGTGCGATTTTTGTTTCATGTTCTATTACTTCCATATGGACATTGTACTGAAAGATTTTTCCTCCTGAAGGGTCTTGTTCTCCACCTCCCCTAAACTGTTTGAGATAATGTAGCTTTTTTGGCTCCTTGAACTGTTGGTACAGTAGCATATGAGCAGTGTTTGTTTGTATTCTTGTGGTTCTAGTGCAATTTTAGAGGCTTATGATGGTGCATAGTTGACCAATAAGGTAGGAGGAGCGAACGATCAATATTATTTTTTCACTTTTTATCAAAGCCCCAAGCAGTGCCCCCATAAGTTGTGCTGTTATACAGTGTACAAACAACCATAAGCACCATATTATGCAGCACCCCAAATAACATTGCCATATATTGACCAAATAAGGCTTCCATACAATTTCCTAAATATCAGTGATCTGACAAGACTGCTAATACAATGTCTAAGGAAAGGTACTTTAACACAGGATTACTATTGGATGAATAATCTCTGGAAAGAGCAAATTCAAATGATAGTTGTTCAGTGTAAAGGCCCTCTTACATGCAGCGATTATCACTTAAAAAACCGCATGACTGAATGTACTGCCAAGATTTTTTGAATAAAATTACACGTACAGATAATGGCTTTTAATCATCTGCATTTCCTCCAGGAGTTGCTTGCTCAGCTGGGCGTGTGTTTATGCGATGGTTATCTGTCTGGCAGGATTCAATTGTCTCCTCTTAGCAGAGCACATAATGAGTAAACAGTAGAGATGAGCGAACCTACTCGTTTCGAGTAATTACTCGATCGAGCACCGCGATTTTCGAGTACTTCAGTACTCGGGTGCAAAGATTCGGGGGGCGCCGTGGGGCGGGGGGAGGCGTGACGGAGCGGGGGGTAGCAGTGGGGAACAGGGGGAGCCCTCTCTCTCTCCTTCTCCCCCCCCACTCCCCGCTGCAACCCCCCACTCACCCACGGGGCCCCCCGAATCTTTTCGCCCGAGTACGGAAGTACTCGAAAATCGCGGTACTCGGGCGAAAAAGGGGCGTGGCCGAGTAGGCCCGCTCATCTCTAGTAAACAGTGTACTAATTATGTATGCAAGGCAAACAAACCCCATCATGCAGCCACTCAAAATTTTATTGAAATGGAATGAATTTTGAGCAATCAAATGATGGTTTTTATACCAGCTAAAAACCAGCGCTAAAAAACAATTGAATGAATAGTGCACGACTGCCCGTATTTACACATAATGATTATCACTCACTTTCAGCCATTTGATAAGTGATAAGTTGCTGCTTGTTGCATTGCAGCTTACCAAAAACAATAGTCCCTTTAAAAAGACTTGCAAATGAATTTGCATGGAAATCCCCTCTATGAATGATAACTTGGTGAACAATTCATGAACAATCATCACTGTATGTAAAAGCAAACAAACTACTGTCATTCATATGTTTCAATGACTTTTCTGAACAACTATGTGAACGATTGTCACTTCATGTAAAGATACATTAACACTGTCACACAAAGCCTAAGTACCACATTACAGTGCACAAATAATACTAGCATACACTGACTTAAAGGGGTTGTCCCGCGCCGAAACGGGTTTTTTTTTTTTTTAACCCCCCCCCCGTTCGGCGCGAGACAACCCCGATGCAGGGGTTAAAAAAACAACCCGCACAGCGCTTACCTGAATCCCGGCGGTCCGGCGTCTTCATACTTACCTGCTGAAGATGGCCGCCGGGATCCTCTGTCTCCGTGGACCGCAGGGCTTCTGTGCGGTCCATTGCCGATTCCAGCCTCCTGATTGGCTGGAATCGGCACGTGACGGGGCGGAGCTACACGGAGCCGGCATTCTACACGAGCGGCCCCATAGAAGACTGCAGAAGACCCGGACTGCGCAAGCGCGGCTAATTTGGCCATCGGAGGGCGAAAATTAGTCGGCTCCATGGAGACGAGGACGCTAGCAACGGAGCAGGTAAGTAAAAAACTTTTTATAACTTCTGTATGGCTCATAATTAATGCACAATGTACATTACAAAGTGCATTATTATGGCCATACAGAAGTGTATAGACCCACTTGCTGCCGCGGGACAACCCCTTTAATCAAACTAACGACCACTTGTCAGTTAGTATGTGAGTGCTTCTCATGCTCCACCCCTGGTGACATCATTGCTCTGCTCCCTGTTGATGTCATCAAAGGTCCTACAACATATATAAAACACAAAGCCTGACTGACAGAAGAACAACAAAGTTAGGGCTCTTGAAAAGGGGAGGACAAAAATACCAAAATGAGAATACAACTAAGCTGTTATTAGCTCACACACAACTCAGCGGTCCTGGCAGAAGACATGACCTACCACCACCACAGAGATCTGGTGAGCTTAAGGACCTGTGGTGATGTCACTGCTGTGGGAGGAGCCAAGGTATGTTTGTCTTGTGTTGAGATCAAGATGGATGTAGTAGAGCTGTGTGTGATGTCTTGTGTGTGTAATGTGTGGGAAACAGGATGGATGTAGTAGAACTGTGTGATGTGTGGGGTCAGGATGGATGTAGCAGAGCTGTGTGTGTAATGTGTGGGGTCAGGATGGATGTAGTAGAGCTGTATGTGTGATGTGTGGGGATCATAATGGATGTACCATGCAGCACAGCTGTGTGGCGCATTGCACCAGCAGAAACACTGATACTATAATTTCCTAATAATTACTAATAACAGTTCTATACATGTCTCTGGTGCCAAGCCATCTATGGCTCCCCTTTTTGCTGAGTAAACTAATGTACCCTGTGCTCATGTTAAATCCACTTCTTCAAGACCCTAAATAACATTAAGCACTTGCCTTCCATATGTCTCAATAACAACTCAACGGCTGTTACATAAA
Organism: Eleutherodactylus coqui; assembly: GCA_035609135.1. Taxonomy (NCBI): domain Eukaryota; kingdom Metazoa; phylum Chordata; class Amphibia; order Anura; family Eleutherodactylidae; genus Eleutherodactylus; species Eleutherodactylus coqui. The sequence goes on along the minus strand of CM069414.1, from coordinate 123,207,600 downwards.
TTTTGCACCCGTTCAAATATTTTTGCACCTTCTAAATGTAGTCACTGAATGCAATTAGTATATTTCTTTTTAGTTATTAAATGATCTGTCCTCATAGTCTGTTGCTGTGGAGATAGGTGCAATGTGGAACCCTGGCTGCATGTCAAGCAATTAAAATACCAAGATGTTTAGCCATGTATGAGTATTTTCACACAGCGAGACCTCTGAGCCTAGCCTTCCTGTGACATTGTTAGTTATTGAATCAATTACACTAGAAGTGGTTGGCAGGTGTAATTATATATTTCTTTAGTAATTATGTATGACCTGTCATAGAGACTAGAAAGCCTTTTCCTTCCCCAATATAAAGGCAGTCACTTGTCGAACAAACTCCTCAAGTAAAGAGGAGAGGACAGTTTACATGTAAGTTTGGTGCTTAATAACTCAGAGGATTTATTGGACCGACTAGAGTTAACAAGCATTAATTACCTTGAAGACCTACAAGCATTAGATAATTATGCCTTAAGGTAGTCAATCCAAAGTATGGTGCTTATTTTCTGCTTCAAAACGTGTGTAAATCATGAAAGGCCATAGATGAATGTGAGCTATTTTTACCAAATCATTCCTGCATTACCTTCCACATGTTGGGTATGTTCAATTCCAAAACTCATTCACATCCTCAGGAAGAAACTTCCAATGTCTATTACAGCATAATCATTTTCATATGTGCTCCTACATCTTTCTTCCGTATGGGCTTAAAACTATTTCTAATGCATTGGGAAATAAAAAAAAAATCATTTGGATTTATTATATCATGGAGTCAAATGGAAAGTAACTAAAAGCTCAAAGCTCAAGGTCATGTTTGTTTTAATAAACCATACAACTTGTAGCTTTATGGGATCAAAATGACCATATTGATTTCTAGCTGGATTCAATAGAAAAGTGATAAGAAGTAGAGAATATTTCATCCAGAGATAATAATAATCATCAAAAGAATCATCTGAACAAGAACTGCAGCATTTAATTCAACTGCTACAATGTTATATAGTGTGTGTATCTCTCTCTCTCTCTATATATATATATATATATTTATATAGTACTACATTGTAGCAGTTGAATTTTATATATATGTATAAGAAAATATATAAAATATCGAGATGCAATAAACTGGATTAATATACTCTAGCAAAATTATTTGATTAACAATCCATGTATCTTTTTTTTCTGCTTCACTCTGTAAATTTTATTGTTTATGTATAGAGATGAGCGAGCATACTCGCTAAGGACAATTACTAGAGCGAGCATTGTCCTTAGCGAGTACCTGCCCGCTCGGAAGAAAAGATTCGGATGCTGGCGGGGGGTAAGGGGGGGAGATCTCTCTCTCCCTCTATCCCCCCCGCTCCCTCCTGCTCACTCCCGTAACTTACCGCTCCCCCGCACTGGCAGAGAATCTTTTCTTCCGAGCGGGCAGGTACTTGCTAAGGGCAATGCTCGCTCTAGTAATTGCTCTTAGCGAGTATGCTCGCTCATCTCTATTTATGTACAATGCATAAGCCTAAAACATTTAAGACTGCAATATTTGCCAAATAAATAGTAATTTATATAATTCATCTGTAGTTTAAAGTCAGTATAAGCGTGTTTTCACAGTTTTTTTAAAAAAAAATAATTTTTTGTTCTCAATTTTTCGTGCTACTCTCTAGCCCCACCCACTCTCTTAGTGCTTTCGGGATATCTCTTAAGATCCCCATAGCAGTGAGAGAGAGTGGAGCTATGGGAAATTTCCCCATAGCAGGATGACAGAGCAGAGCTATGGGGAATTTCCCCATAGCAGGGAGAGAGAGCAGAGCTATAGGGGATTAATCCCCAATAGCTCCGCTCTCTCTCGCCCATCTATGGGGAAATCCCAAAGCCTTGCAGGGCTTCTTCGCTCTCTCCTCCTGGAGCAGCTGTGCTTTTTAAAGTGCAGCTGCTCCAGTGAATGGGCGATTTTCATGCTCATGAAGCTCGGGTCTTCTTTGCATATATATACAAGAAAATATATAAAATATCGAGATGCAATAAACTGGATTAATATACTCTAGCAAAATTATTTGATTAACAATCCATGTATCGTTTTTCTGCTTTTGAGGATATCTTGCTTCACTCCCTAAATTTTATTATTTATGTACAATGCATAAGCCTAAAACATTTAAGACTGCAATATTTGCAAAATAAGTAATAATTTATATAATTCATCTGTAGTTTAAAGTCTGTATAAGGCCTCGGTCAGACGGGCGTTTTTTCGCGCGATTTGCGCATGCGATCTGTGATCTTTTAGAACCATTGCTTTGCAATGGTATCGGACACATGGGCACTTTTTATGCGCTTGTCCGATAAATTATAGGACACAAGAAATCGCAGATCGTGCCTATCTGCGATCTGTGATTCCTTGTGTTCTATTATATGCGCTCAATGGGGCCGGCGGCAGCAGCGCCGACCCCATTGAGAACATATACTACAGAAATCATTCTCCTCTGCCACAGCTGTAACAGCTGTGGCAGAGAAGAATGATGTTCGCCCATTGAATTCAATGGAGCCGGCAATACAGCTGGCTCCATTGAAAGCAATGGGCTGCGGGCGAGCGCGGGATGAATTTTTTTTTGTCATTCAATAGCTGAGAGCTGCCCCTGATTGGTCCTTGCGCTGAGCCAATCAGAGGCAGCACTCACTCACCCATTCATGAATTCATGAATGGGTGAGTGAGAGCTGCCTCTGATTGGTGAGGGCTGTGACCAATCAGAGGCAGCCCATTCAGCATGCGGGGATCTTAAATCCCCACCTGCTGAATACTACACAGAGCAATTGAGGAGAACTGCCGGCCGGCCGCGGCTGAACTCCGGCTGCAGGGACAAGGTGAGTATATATATATATATATATATATATATATATATATATATATTTTTTTTTACACACATTTTTGAATGTTTTTCAGAGAAGGGCTTATATTTTTAAGCCCTTCCCGGAAATTCATCCCGCGCTCGCCGGCAGCCCATTGCTGTATTGCCAGCTCCATTGAATTCAATGGGTGAACATCATTCTTCACTGCCACAGCTGTTACAGCTGTGGCAGGGGAGAATGATCTTTATAGTATATGTTCTCAATGGGGTCGGTGCTGCTGCCGCCGGCCCCATTGAGCGCATATATAGAACACAAGGAATCGCAGAACGCAGATAGGCACGATCTGCGATTCGTTGTGTCCTATAATTTATCGGACATCCGCACAAAAAGCGGACATGTGACCGATCCCATTGCGAAGCAATGGTTCTATATATGCGCAGATCGCAAGTGCATCCGCAAATCGTGGCAAAAAATGGTCGTCTAACCGAGGCCTGAGGGTGTGAAAATGCTGTGGTGTGTGTTACCGTATATAATAATTTGGGTCCATAAGTTGTCCGTGCGGAGTCTGTTTTTGGTCAGACACATTGAAGAAAAAAATGCTAGTGTGCCGGAGGCTTAGGGCTTCATGTAGGCATGAAAAGTTCCTACAACTCCATATTACAGAATAGAGATGAATGGGTGAGTGAGAGCTGCCTCTGATTGGTGAGGGCTGTGACCAATCAGAGGCAGCCCATTTAGCTGCTGAATACTACCCAGAGCAGTTCAGGAGAACTGCCGGCCGGCCGCGGCTGAACTCCGGCTGCACGGACAAGGTGAGTATATATACATATTTTTTTTTTACACATTTTTGGATAATTTTCAGGGAAGGGCTTATATTTTCAAGCCCTTCCTGAAAATTCATCCCGCGCTCACCGCCAGCCCATTGCTTTCAATGGAGCCGGCTATATTGCCGGCTCCATTGAATTGCAATGGGTTGGACAGCGCTCCTGTGATCGGGGCCTTTTCCCTGAAAACGCTGCTAGCTGCAGATTTTTCGGGCGATTTTTCGGCCCCGGTCACGCGATTGGCGGATGCGCATCCGACATGCGATCCGCAAATCGTGGCAAAAAATGGTCGTCTGACCGAGACCTAAGCGTGATTTCACACAGTTTTTTTTTTTATAAAACTATTTTTTTCGTGCTGATCCATGTAGAAGTGAATTTAAAAGATAAAGAAATATAAAAGAATAACCTATTCTGCTCTTTCGTGCTGGAACCACTTCTGGCTTTGACTCAAAAAACTGCATGAAAAACTGCCAAAAAAAATGAAAAACCTGCAGGCGAAGCCAATCTTATACAGATTCAGAAAGATAGAGTTATTAAAGGAATGTGTCATTAGAAAATAACCAGTTGTATAAATTAAGCCTGTATGTTTAACATATATCTTGGAATTTTGTTTCTATTTTCAATGCTACAATCTATATTTAAAAAAAATTTATATCTCACAGTTTTCACATCTGACCACGAAGCTAACAATAGGCTGACACTATCTGTACTGAAGAAAAAATATTTTCAGCGATCATGTTATTACTAGAGATGAGCGAACCTACTCGTTTCGAGTAATCACTCGATCGAGTACCGCGATTTTCGAGTACTTCAGTACTCGGGTGAAAAGATTCGGGGGGCGCCGGGGGGGGGAGGAGGTGGCGTGGCGGAGCGGGGGTAGCAGCGGGGAACAGGGGGGAGCCCTCTCTCTCTCCCTCTCTCCCCCTCCCCGCTGCAACCCCCACTCACCCACGGCGCCCCCCGAATCTTTTCGCCCGAGTACGGAAGTACTCGAAAATCGCGGTACTCGGGCAAAAAAGGGACGTGGCCGAGTAGGTTCGCTCATCTCTAGTTATTACCTATCACAGGCAAGTTTAAAATAAAAGGTTACATTATAGTAGTCCCCTTATTGCGAACAGGTTCCTTTCCAGGAGCCTGTTCGCAAATACATTTGATCGTATGTCCGAACAAATGTTTGTATGGAGCGAGATCGCGGGTGGATCCCACTCTATACAATGTCTGGTGCAGGCTGTTCTTACAGCCAGCACAAGTTCCGAAGAGCCGCGCCGCTCGTCGGAACAGTTAACACTTTAAATGCCGCTGTCAGAGTAGACAGTGGTATTTAAAGCCTTAACCGTTCGATGAACTGCTTCCACCAGGTGTCTGCTGTAAGAATAGCCGGCACCCAACGTTTAGCGGTCCTGTACAGTGTCTCGCGATAAGATCGCGGGACGCTGTGTGGTTGCTGGGCAGTTGGGGGCCTTCTGAAAGCGCACGGCTTGATAGGCGCTGTGCATAGGCAGCCCTATGGCTCTTCAGAAGGCCCCCAGCTGCCTAGCCACCACACAGTGTCCCGCAATCTGACCGGACAGGCTTGATAGAAGCCTGTCCAGTCCCTGCACAGTATAATGTAGTGCCATAGTATTATATCATACTGTGCAGGACAGATTGGTTGCATCTTGCGAAGTTCATAACTCAAACGTTTGCAAGTTGGGGACTATCTGTATATACATATCACATGACCCATTGTCCAAAATAGTTTGTAGTCACAGTTCACCTCCTTCCCTCCCTACATAATGACTGTAGAGAAATCTTTTCAGAAGTCATTTCTGATGAGGAGAAGGATCAATACCAATTATCAGTAGGAGTTTATGGATACTCCAGCACAGGGACTAGATTCCACGCTGCTTACAGCAGGACATTTAAAACTTGCTGCCCAAAAGCAAATATTAAATGTTCTGCTGTAAATTCCTGTTAGTCCCCACAGGGATGAGGGTACTCACCGAGGTTTCTGTTAATCCCTACAGGGATGAGGGGACTCCCCAAGAGTTCTGGTATCCCCCACAGGGACAAACAGGAAATTACAACGGGACATTTAATATGTGCTTCTGGGTAGCACCTTTTAAATGCCCTGCTGTAAGCAGTGGGGTATTCCTCCTGCCCCCTGCTGGGCAATTCCCTAGCAGTGAAGGGCAGTAAGGGACTCACTCCACCCCCTTCCCCAAGGGATTTCCCAATAGCGGGGAGTGAAAGGGGGTGGGTTTACAGGGCTTTCCCAAGATCGTGGGAGTGAGCTAGAAGGATCCAACCCCACCCCTCTAGCTCTGCCCCCTCTATTATTGCTATAGGGATTTTCTGTGAGAAACCCTATAGCCCCGGCTATTCTCTCGAACCCACCCACTCTCTTAGTGCTATGGGAATATCTCTTGGGATCCCCATAGCAGGGAGAGAGATTTCCCCATAGATGGGCGAGAGAGAGCGGAGCTATGGGAGATTTCCCCATAGCAGGATGAGAGAGCAGAGCTATGGGGGATTAATCCATATCCACCCTCCATCTATCCCTGCTATGGGTTAATCCCCCATAGCTCCGCTCTTTCTCGACCATCAATGGGGAAATCCCAAAGCCTTGCAGGGTTTCTTCGCTCTCCCCTCCTAAAGCAGCTATGCTTTTTGAAGCGCAGCTGCTCCAGTGAATGGGCGATTTTCATGCTCATGAAGCTCGGGTTTTCTTTGCATGAAACATTGCCAATTCACTTGATTTAGAGACATGCGAGCAGCGATTTTTTTTGCTCGTCTATTGATGTGCGAAAAAACACTAGTCTGGCAGAGGCCTAAGGCCGAGACCTGATGAGCATTTTTTCCACGCATGGATAGGTGTGCAAAAACATCTCCCCTCGCGTGTGGAAAAGATTGCATGAACGGGTGAATTCTAGCTATTAGAAGTAGCCCGTTCACACGATTAGAGGTGCATGGCGCGTGTTTTCCAGCTCCTATAAGAGTCTATGGAAAGCACTCTCCAAAGATAAGACAGGTGCGAGTATTTTGCGCATCTAAAAATCGTTCATATGAACATTTTTATAGGAACCCATTGGTTCTTTTAGAAGCGCTTCTTTCACGCGCCTATTCATGCGCCAAAAAAGCGCTTGTGTGACTGAGGCCTTAGATAGTAATTCTGTGAATGTTTCTCAAGGTTTTTCTGTCTGGTTTGAGACAGCTTTAAGCAAAGCAATTTAACTAATTTGGCTAAGAATGTGTTAATTATATTAACTCATCAATGACTGGTCAGGAAGGGGCCAATCAATATCTAAGATGGTTCTTGTTGGCAATTAGCCGGAATCCCGCCTTGTAACCACCAACCGAGGTCTAGCAGGGTAGATTCTGCATAACTATGGCCTAGAATCTCCAAGCTCACATATTCTTATGCTTTTTCCTTATATTTTTTTTATTTTGACTTTAAACTACTATGTACTTATTAATTCTAAATAGTAAACTTCCTTAAATCTTTCACAATTAGACTGGATGATTAGGCGCCAAAGTAATTGAAAGTATTGGTTTTGTATAACATCTCATTGCCATCACACACATGAAAGGTGGCATCTCAATATAGATAACACAGGATCCACCATTCAAAATACTTACTAAGTAATTTTGCTATAATACATTAACGCCAGCTGTACACAAACTAGTTGGATTCTGCATGCGGGAGCTCACAGTGGAATCCGGCCCTGACCGCATCTGGCGTCCGCACGTACCTGTCATTTTTCTTCTCTAACTGTACCTTGGATGGCTGTGGTGAGCCACTGTTGGACATGCACAGTACAGATTTTTTAAAAAAATGTTTATTTTTCCCGCGCCATTGCTAGGTGATAACACGGAATCTGCGACCTTTCCGCAATGTCCATTGTGGATGGGCCAGAGGTCGGATGACTTCCATTGACTTCAAAGGAAGGGGGGAAAAAAAAAAAAGTTCGGCACCCGGCGTCCCACATGCAAAAATGCTCGAGTCTCCCATTGTAGTCAATGGGGTTCGTTACTCGAGTAGAGCTCTTGAATTTTACGAAAAGTTCGACTCGAGTAACGCGGACCCGAGCATTTGAGTGCTCGTTCATCTCTAATGCTGTCCATGCAGAATCCGCACTAAAATAGAACACGCTGTGATTTTTTTATCGGCTCATTGAAATCACAATTCGATTCCGTGAGTGTGCAGGAAAAGCAACTTTTCAATAGCATGTAACGAACCGTGGATTCCGCAATGCAAATCTATTCGTGTGCAGCTGGCCTAATTCAATTTATTGCTTCTTAATTAATTATAAACTTTTATTTTTTTTATCTATTGATACATTTTATTACATTTTCTGCTATTTTTTTTAGCATTGAAATAGTACTAAATGCCACAGTTCTTGCTCAGATGGCTCTTTTGATGATTATTTCTATTTTTGGATAGAATTTTCTCTTCTCCACAGTTATTACTTTTGTAGCACATTCAACTAGAAATCAGTGGGGTCATTTTGATTCTATATGGAAACATTCTGTATGCCTTATCCTTAAAGCACAGAATGATCTTTAATATTTATTTGAAAAATGTAAATTGCTTTCCATTTGACTCCACAGTGTAATAGATCACCTGGGTACCACTAGAGTTCTGTAGAAACCCAGGTGTTTTGGCATTGCTGCTGTAATGTAAACCCTAAAATGTGTTAGAATTATGATCATGTCAAACCTGCCTTAACGACACTGAAAGAAGGAACAGCTATATACGGTCATGGACAAACGTTTTGAGACTGACACAAATTAGTTTTTTCAAAAACGTTTGCTGTTTTTTTTGTTTTTAGATCTTTTAGTTAGCTATTTCTATGGAATACTATTCAATTATGGGCATTTCATAAATGTTAAAACTTTTATTGACAAAAACATAATTTTTAGCCAAAGATTCAATATTTCCAGTGTTGAGTCTTATTTTTCAGGACTTCTGCAATTCGCCCTGGCTGGATGTCAGCTTCTGGGCCAAATCCTGACTGATGGCAACCACTGGCATAACTTTAGGGGACTCAGGGGATGCAGTTGCACCCGGGCCCAGGAGCCTTAGGGGCCCATAAGGCCTCTATTCTCCATATAGGGAGCCCAGACAGATATTTGTCCAGCCTTTGTTTGAAGACTTCCATTGAAGATGATAATAGGGCTGATCCCTCTGCATTGTGACAGCCCTTCAGATATTTGTAGACAGCTATCAAGTCTCCTCTCAGCCTTCTTTCTTGCAAGCTAGACATTCCCAGATCCTTTAACCATTCCTCTTAGGACATGATTTGCAGACTGCTCACCGTCTTGGTAACTCTTCTCTGAACGTGTTTCCGTTTGTCTGTCTTTTTTAAAGTGGGGTGCCAGGACTGGACACAATATATTACAGATGAGGTATGACCAAGGAGTAGAGGGGGATAAATACCTCATGTGATCTAGACTCTATCCTTCTCTTAATAATCCCAGAATTGTGTTTGCCTTTTTGGCTGCTGCATCACTTTGTTGACTCATGTTCAGTCTATGATCTATTAGTATATCCAAGTCTTTTTCACATGTGCTGCTGCTTAGCCCAATTCCTCCCATTCTGTATGCGCTTTTTCCATTTTTCTTGCCCAGATATAGGACTTTGCATTTCTCCTTGTTAAATACCATTCTGTTTGTTGCTGCCCACTGTGCAAGCTTTTCTAGATCTTTTTGAATACTTTCTTCTCTAGTGTTAGCTATCTCTCCTAGCTTTGTGTCATTGGCAAATTTGATCAATTCCCTCTTCCAGATCATTCATAAAAATGTTGAACAACACTAGGCCTAGGACAGAGCCTTGTGGTACCCCACTTGATACATTCTTCCATTTGGATGTGCAGACATTTATGACCACTCTTTGAGTACAATCACTCAGCCAGTTGTGAATCCACCTAACAGTTGCCTTTTCAATTCCATATTTGATCATTTTTTCAATAAGTATGGTATGAGATACTTTGTCAAATGCTTTACTAAAGTCAAGATATACTGTATCCGCTGCATTTTTCTGATCAACCCAGTTGGTGATTCTGGCATAGAAGGAAATTAGATTAGTCTGGCATGACTTGTTTGTTACAAACCCATGCTGGCTCTGGTTAATTACTCCATTTTTATCAAAGTACTTGCATACATGCTGTTTAATAATTTGTTCAAAGATCTCTCCTGGTATAGAAGTCAGGCTCACAGGCCTATAGTTTCCTGGATCCACCTTCTTCCTTTTTTTGAAGATAGGGACAACATTTGCCCTTTTTCCAATCTTCTGGGACTTCTCCTGTTCTCCAGGAATTTTCAAAGATTTTTTCAAGTGGTTCAGCAATTACCTCTGCTGCTTCCTTTAGTATCCTAGGATGTAATTCATCTGGACCTTAAGACTTTAGTTCATTTAAGTTAACTAAGTGTTCCCTCGCCATCTCTCTGCTTATAGATAGCCTGCATTATTTTATTCCCCCAATAACACAGGGAAAATCAGTTTATGTTCCATCTACTTTCTGAGAGAAAAAAGATACAAAATAGGAATTTAATAGTCATTTATTTATTAAGGAAAATTACACCAGTTAACATGATTTTTTCCCACAAAAATATTTAATGATTATTCTGGTAATATTTCACCTCCTAAATTCAAATATGTTGTTCGAATTTTTCTTTCAGGCAGGGTTTTTTGTGCCTCTATTTTCTTTTTTAATTTAGATGTTCTTTATGGTTTGCCACTGGATGAATAACCTTTATATTTAGTGTCCTATTCAGTATGTAGTTAGCAGAATAAGGTCTTCCATTATGCTAAAAGACAAAAAAATCCAAGATTATGCACGTATATTCATGTCCAGGCATGTTTAGACATACTGAGATTGCATTGTTTTGTAAGTAGAGAACCAGTATGCAACTGGCAAGTCAGTTAGCACAAGTTTGTTTTTCTGTTGATCTGAAATGATTTGCTTGTTTTTAATATTTTATTTGTTTCTTTAATTCTTAGAAAATTTTCAGTAATGCCGAGAAAGTGTTTGAATCATTCAGACAATTTCTATTATGTGTTTGGTGAACTAACATTTAACAGTCAGAAGCAAACTTTTACAACACTTGAAAAAAAGTATTATGAACCATATTTGGGGTGTAAAGTTGGTGATACTGATAAGAACTGGGCCCACATACTGTATATTTTCATGTGTTTGGCTTCTTACTGGTTGATAAAATGGTTCACAGTATATTGCATTCCGATGATTTGGAGAGAACCGAAGTATCTTTTAACAGATGACTATTTTTGCTTAAAGGGGTTGTCTCGCGGCAAACATCAAAATTTTACATTACCCCATTCCCCCTGTCACCCCCCTGGCATAAAATAGCAATTTAAAGCGGTTTTTAAGCCACTTGCTACTCACCGATCGGACGAAATATGAACTTTAAAAAATCTTCTGCCTAAGATGGCCGCCGGTCCTTTCCCAGGGATGCACTGCTGTCTTCTCCCATGGTGCACCGCGGGTCTTCTCCTATGGTGCACCATGGGCTCTGTGCGTTCCATTGCCGATTCCAGCCTCCTGATTGGCTGGAATCGGCACACGTGACGGGGCGGAGCTACGCGATGACGCGTAGAAGTGGGTCGTGCCGGACCGAAGAGAAGCCAGAAGACCCTTCTGCGCAAGCGCGTCTAAAAACGCCAGAAGACAGCAGAATTAGACGGATCCATGGAGACGGGGACGCTAGCAACGGAGCAGGTAAGTGAATAACTTCTGTATGGCTCATATTTAATGCACGATGTACATTACTAAGTGCATTAATATGGCCATACAGAAGTGTATAACCCCACTTGCTGCTGCGAGACAACCCCTTTAACTACCATTAAAGAAATCACATCTAAAACAAAATATACAGTTAATAATCCAAATTTGCAATCTGTCATTAGGACTGTCTTACATGGTGAAGAGTATCCACTACCAAGGTGTCCAGATTTAGTGACTGTAGGTGACAGCTCTGACTGTACTCACACTGAAGATGAAACACAGCAATTTGAGAAGTGATCCTACATCTGAAGTAGGTTGTTCATCATAATCTCACATCTTATCTCAAGAAGATCTTAAACTTGTCTAAACAACAATCAGAACTTCTAAAGGTCCTTTTACACAGGATGAATGTCGGGAAAACTATGCCCTATACTTGTCTCTGTGTTTCCTTGCTCCCGTGCTTCTGCACGGGAGCAAGCAGAGCTGTCTTGCTCCGGAGCAGCCAGCAGACGGACAGGGCAGTGCAGAAGATTTCAATTCCCTCTCGCTCTCCTGGCCTCTCCGTTGAGATAACACAGCGGTCGTTCACTACTGAACGGCCACTGTCTAAACTGAACGATGATGCCCGGCATACCACGACCACATGGATGCCTATTCTTAAATAGGTGAGTCAACATGTTATCTATAAATGTATTTCAGAGTGTGTTTGTCTGTGCTTCAAAAAGGTGCAATATCTTGTGCCGAAATGAGTTGCATTAGTCTATATACTAGATTGACCCGATATTTGCTATGCAAACATAAAATGTTTTGGAGAATGGTTGTTGTGAATCTCCCCCTCTCTGACCTCTCTCTTTCCATGCCGCTGCTGTCCTTCTCCTCTCTCTCTCCCCCTGCCCTCTGTTCATGCTGCTTTTTTCTTCTCCCTTCTCCATGCTGCTTTTTACCCCCCTCTCCATGCCACTTCTCTCTGCCCATCTCCATACCGCTTCTCTCTCACCCTCTCCCTGTCGATTCTCTCTGCCCCCTCTCTCTGCTGCCCTTCTACCCCTCACTCCATGCCGCTTTACTCCTCCCCTCTCTAAGCTGTTTCACTCCCCCCTCCATGCTGCTTCACCCCCCCATGCCACTTCTCTCTCCCCCTCTCCATTTCACTTTTCACCCCCTCTACATGCCACTTCTCTGTCCCCCCTTTCCATGAAGCTTCTCTCCCCCTCTCTTCATGCCAGTTCTCTTCCACCCTCTACATGCCATTTCTCTCTCCCCCTTTCTATGTCACTTCTCTCTTTCCTTTTCCATGCTGCTTCTCTCTCTCTAGCTACATGCCGATTCTCCCTCTCCCCAGCTCCATACTGCTTCTCTCTGCCCCCTCTCTATACCACTTCTCTCTGTTCTCTTTCCCTCTCCTCACCATGTGCTTTTCTTTCCCCCACCTATGCCACTTCTCTTTTCCCCCCTCTCCATACTATTTCTCTTTCCCCCTCTCCATGCTGCTTCACTCCCCCCACTTCATATTGCTTGTCTCCCCCCTCCAAGCCACTTTTCTCTCCCTATCCCCTCTCCATGCCACTTCTCTCTCCTCTTCATATCGCTTCTCGCGGCCCTCTCCATGCCCCTTCTCCCCCCTCCATGCCACTTTTCTCTCCCCTTCTGTCTCCATACTGCTTATCTTCCCCCCCCCCTCCATGCCACTTCTCTATCCCTCCTCTTCATGCCACTTCTCTCTTCCTCCTCTCTATACTATTTCTCTCTCCCCATTCCATGCTGCTTCTCTCTCCCCCCTCTCCATGCCATTTATCTCTCTTTCTCTCTCCATGCCGCTGCTTTCTCATCCCCTCTATGCCACTTCTCCATGCCACTTTTATCTCACCCTCGCCCCTCTCTATGTCACTTCTCTTTCCCCCCTCTCCATGCTGCTTTTCTCTCCTCCTGTCTATGCCACTTCTCTCTTTCCCCCTCTCCATACTATTTCTCTCTCCCCATTCCATGCTGCTTCTCTCTCCCTCCCTCTTTATAGCACTTCTCTCTCCCCTCTCCATGCCACTTCTCCCCTTCTCAATGCTGCTTTTCTCTCCCCTCCCCCTCTCCATACCGCTTCTCTCCCCCCCTCCATGCTGTTTCTCTCTCCCTCTATAATGCTTCACTCTTCTCCTTTCTCCATGCCACTTCTCTCTCCTTCCCTTTTTATGACACTGTTTTCCCCCCTTTCCATGCCACTTCTCTATCCCCCCTCTCCATACCGCTTCTCTCTCTTCCCCTCTCTATGCTTCTTTTTCCCTACCCCATGCCAACCCCCTCCATGCCACTTCTCTCTCCTCCTTCTCCATGCCGGTTCTCCCCCCTCTCTAAGCAGTTTCTTTCTCCTCTCCTCCATGCTGCTTATCTCGCCCTTCTCCATGCCACTTCTCTCTCCCCCCTCAATGCCACTTCTCTCTCCTCCCTCTTCATACCGCTTCTCACTCCCTCTCCATGCCACTTCTCCTCCCACCATGCTGTTTTTCTCTCCCCCTCCCCCTGTCTTTACTGCTTCTCTCTCCCCCTCTCCATGCCCTTTCTCTCTCCCTAAATTTATATTAGATGTTATACTAAAATGGATTACATATATCTTCAGCTGTACTTTTTATCCCAGTTGAGCGAACGCAAGAACTTTTCTTGCATATTTCCATCTTATATACAAATAGCGCCCAATTATTTGTAATTGGGTACATCTTCCCTGGCTGCTCTCCATATTATTTGGATATCGATGGCACATTAGGATCACTGCAATATCACAAAGCACACCTGGACTTCAAGGTGCCAGCGGGTTGTATCCTTTAGAGGAACCCCGCTGAGCGCCGGGTAAAGGACCATTTACACTGAAAGAAAATCGCTCAAGAATCGCTTAAATGACAGTTTGAGTGACAGTTTTGAGCAATCATCTTTGCATAACTCCAAGTAGCGAATACCACTACGATAGCTCAAAGAACAAAGCAGCTGTTTTGTATATGCAAACAGCTGCATTGTTCTCTGAGCTTTCAGCTGCTGTCCCGCTGAGAACTGCCAGCTGGATACTAGCTGAAAGAATTCTTTCAGTGCCGCCTGCTGAGAAAATCAGCGTGCTGCGCTGATAAGAGTCCTCTGTGAATTTTAGCTTGCTAGAAATCACCGATGAACAAATATTGCACAAAAGTGCACAATGGCCGCCCGTTTAGACGTATCAGTTATCGCTCAAAAGATGGCTTCTGAGGAAATTTTGAGCGATAATCGTTGTGTCTAAATGGGCCTTAAGTTCCATTTCACCTTATTTCTATATGCTAATTTTATATCAAGGCACTGTCCAACTTATTCCAGTATAGTTTCTAGATTTAACACGGTTCTAAGTCCCAGCAGATCCACATCTGCTGTCATGACAGACCCATAACATTTTTACTTTTCCATCACCCAGAGCTGTGTAAGAGCTTGCTTTTGCTGCATGACTTTTAGTTTTCATCACTGTCCTTTGGAGTGCATATTACTTTTTGATTACTTTTTATTATCTATTTTTTGGAGTGAGAATTAACAGAAAAACAACATTATGGCATTGTTTTTTTATTTATGTATTTTTTATGATGTTCACCATGTGGGATAAATAATGCATTAATTTTATTGTATAAGCCGCTTTGGATGTGGCAATATCAATCATGTATAAGGTATTTTCATTCATAATCCGACTAGTCCGTGTGAGACTGGCCTTAAAGGGGTTGTCCCGCGGCAGCAAGTGGGTCTATACACTTCTGTATGGCCATATTAATGCACTTTGTAATGTACATTGTGCATTAATTATGAGCCATACAGAAGTTATAAGAAGTTTTTCACTTACCTGCTCCGTTGCTGGCGTCCTCGTTTCCATGGAGCCGACTAATTTTCGCCGTCTAATGGCCAAATTAGCCGCGCTTGCGCAGTCCGGGTCTTCTTCTTTTCTGAATGGGGCTCTGTGTAGCTCCGTGTAGCTCCGCCCCGTCACGTGCCGATTCCAGCCAATCAGGAGGCTGGAATCGGCAATGGACCGCACAGAAGCCCTGCGGTCCACCGAGTGAGAAGATCCCCGCGGCCATCTTCATCAGGTAAGTAAGAAGTCACCGGAGCGCGGGGATTCAGGTAAGCGCTCTCCGGTGTTCTTTTTTAACCCCTGCATCGGGGTTATCTCGCGCCGAACGGGGGAGGGGGGGGGGGGGTTTGAAAAAAAAAAAAAAACCTGTTTCGGCGCGGGACAACCCCTTTAAACTCTTTTATTCAGATAAAGGACTATGTATTTCGAAATAGGACATATTTCTTCCTCAGGTCCATCCAAAACATGTAGTACCTCGCCTCAATAAAACCATTTTATCCATATTGTGGTGTTGGCAGCATTTAGGTGAACCGAGGATTTTTTTCCATTATTTTCAACAATATATCCAGATAACCGTTCACTGCTGAGGAAGTGTATGTCATATTAACTATACAGACTGTATCTTCAGTACTGCAAGTATACCCCCTTGAAATACAGAATTCATCCAGGCTTCACCCATTGATGCACTTATGAAGTTTTATAATTTAGTTATTGCTCATACAGTATATACACTGCAGTACTTCTGTATTGCAGTAAATGATGTCTATTAAGCCAGGCTCACATTGCTGTAAGTGTAAAACACTTCAGGGCTCCCACAGCATTTTTACAGCTGTGAATCGGGTTGTGACCTTGCGTACGGCCGCGTATGGTGGCAAAATTGTACTGCATATGACCGCATACTCACACAGTTGGTCATGCGCACTACGCCTGTTATTTTTGGTTTATATTTCCTGCGCCACCACTTAGTGTTGACACATATACCCCCAGCCCGTCTGCAATGTAATTGTGTATAGGCTGTGGGTATATACATGACAACAGAGAAAAATGGGCTCTATTTCACGAATATATGCGGCAAAATAGAACATGCTGCGTTCTATTTTGTGCTCGTGAATTACGCAATTCCGACATGCTAATGGGAGCGGAACTGCTTAAAGCAATGTAAATCATTGCCTGTGAGCTACAGGATATCACAGAGGCATAGAAAGCCCACGTAATATGCAATTGTTATATGGCCATGTGAGCCTGGCCTAACTGTAAATTTGATAGGCATTAGAGATGAGCGAATGTACTCGTTTAGGGCGATTTTGCAATCGAGCACCGCTTTTTTGAGTAACTGACTACTCGTGCGAAAAGATTCGGGGGGCGCTGGGGGTGAGCGGGGGGTTGCAGAGGGGAGTGGGGGGAGAGAGAGAGAGAGCTCCCCCCTGTTCCCCACTGCTGCCCCCTGCTCTACCGCGTGCCCCCCGGCGCCCCCCGAATCTTTTCGCCCGAGTAGTCAGTTACTCGAAAAAAGCAGTGCTCGATTACGAAATCGCCCTAAACGAGTATGTTCGCTCATCTCTAATAGGCATTCATACATGGCCAGCCTGAAGGCCAGTGTTACATTCCAGTCTACCATGGCAAATTAATTGGTGTCCCATGATTGTGTTGTGGGGGACTGGGAGTGTGATGGGGAGACAGTGGGAGTCACCTCTTTATATTACCCACTTAGATGCTGTGGTCAGCAGCCAATTAAATGGCTGGCATCAGGCATATCTCTTTCCTGGCCATTAGACTGGGATGTCAACTGTATAATACAGCTGGCACTTGCAAGTGACAGTACAAGTAGACAGTTCTCACAACATACTATTACGGCATGAGGCATGAAGAGGTTATATCTAGGACTCGAAAATACATAAGCATCAAACTATGGCTTTGGTATTCAGAAGGGCGGCAAAACTATTCCAACTAGTTACAAATAGTTAAATCTCTGTAATATGCTAATAGAATGAATTTACACTAAACTTGTATCTCAGTTGGTAGAAACGTTACAAAAAGTTTCCTGCTTAATATTAGTAAGTTAAAATATTCAACTTCAATTTAGAAGTCTCCCCATTTTTGCAATCTTATTTTTAACTATTCGGTTGACTCTTACTATTGATTCCCTCTGCTTTTAAGTGAAACGGTATTTTCAATTACAAAATGAAAGACAGTATTGGAATTTCCCTGTCCCACAGAGAGGATCAGAAAACAGATAAAAAAAAAGAAATCCCGCAAGCACTGATACTCTACAGAGGGAAAGGTTTTTGAAGCTGATCGCTGCGGTCAGATATTGTGTCAGGGTTGTAGCCTAGACATTTAAACTTTCATGAATCTACCTAGTTGATGCAATTTGACTCTTGCACTTCCTGCTGATTTTGGGTTAAGTCAGCTATATTATAAATTCTTTCTTTTTTTTAACGGCAAGAATCAATGTTTCAATCTTTACATTTCTCTAAGGTATTAATTAGAAACCTGATTATTCTGCAACTTCAGTTTTGTTTTTAGATTCAATAAGAGTCAAAATAATCTATTTTCCAGAGACAAAATAAATGACTTACTGTCCTAATATAGAATGAGTAAAAGAGAGATGCCTGGATATAGAGATTATATGAGGGAGTTCCTTTAATCTGGCATTAATAGAACTAGTGTTGAGCAAACCGAACCAGTAGAATACTGGTTTACTGGTTTGATTGGCTTAACACTTGCCCTTAACACTGGTATATAACACTATCTAAAAGCCCTATATAACCCTTTCAGAGTGATATACAGGGTTTTTATGGCTCTTAAACAGTGTTTTATGCCAGTTTGATTGACTTTGGTGAACGGTTCAGTTTGAACTAATGCGGATCAAACCAAATGTTTTGCAAAAGTTTGGCAAATCTGCTGAACTGGACTTTTCAAAAGTTTGCTCATCACTAGTGATGAGCGAGCACGCTCGGTTAAGGCAGTTACTCGAGCGAGCATCGGTCTTTTCGAGTAACTGCATACTTGTCCGAGAAAATTCGGGGAGCGGCGGGGGTGAGCGGGGGGTTGCAGGGGAGAGCGAAGGGGAGGGGGGGAGGGAGAGAGAGAGATCTCTCTCACTCTGCCCCATGCTCCACCACCACCGATCTCCCGAATTTTCTCAGATGAATATGCAGTTACTCAAAAAGACCGATGCTCGCTCGAGTAACTGCCTTAAGCGAGCATGCTCGCTCATCTCTACTCATCACTAATTAGGACCTGAATAATTAAATATTCTGGATTAGTTGATGTTTAGAGAAGGGAATGTAAAACTTACTTGTAGGAATAGAGAAATTTCTGAAAGAAAGCCAAAACAAACTGTTAGCAAAACTATGCTGCCATGTCTTTGTCTATTGGCTAGGCTATATGGCAACTTTATACTGCTGGGGCCACTGTGGGGGAGGTCAATATTAATGCTGGGGCCGCTGTGGGGGGTCACTATTACCGCTGGGGCCACTGTAGGGGGTCACTGTTACTGCTGGGGCCGCCATGGGGGTCACTGTTACTGCTGGGGTATGTTTACATGTGGCGGTAATGTTGCAGAATGTCCTCAGCATAAATTTCTGTGGCAAATTCTGCAGCAATTTTGCATCCAAAAGCCAGGCACAATCTGCCTCTTGTCTATATGGAAGCGGCCCTGTCCTTTTTATATCAAGGGAGGTAAAAATCATGTTGTGATAAGCCCCGCCCCCTGACATGTTGGCACTTTGCGATAAATAAGTGGGTTTTGGGTTGGTATTACCTGGTATCTTCTGCATATTATTGCACACTTTGGGCAGTTCCTGAGGATGAGACAAATCTGCTCAAGTGATGGGGATATATTCACTAAAGTATATGAAAGGATTACCTGAGAGCAAAAAATACCCTACAAAGTAGCCAAAACCAGTTGGTAATTGTGTTTGTTTTATCTCAACTTATGATGACAAATGGACCGCACTGTGATCGGTGTTACAGAAGCACTGGCACATCTTGTGTTCCGACCCAATCCTTGCACAGGTCTTACCGATGAGGCCAACATGGTAGAAATCTGCGTGATATCTTGGTTCATAGCCACTGCATCTCAAAACCGAGAAATTCTTTTACCTCAAAACCCCCATGGGTGGGTTGTTTTCCATGTGGGGGTTGCGTTGCATGTAGGAACATCAAACACACTTCACAATTTCAATCGGGCCGATGGTATCTCTCTCACTCTTCCCCCGCCGCCCTCCCGAGCCTGCTCGGACAAGAATGCAGTTACTCCAGAAGAGCGATGCTCGTTTGAGTAACTGCCTTATCCGAGCAGGCTCGCTCATCTCTAAGTGTCTTACTTTATGGAGTCGTATTGGGATTTTATATCCCTCATTTCACTCTTAGATTTAATCTATTTATTTTATCACTATTTTGCATTAATGTACATCGTATTTTTCACTATCACTTTAATATCTCCTCTTTATTCACTGTCATGTTCTTATTTACTGTTTTCTCTTTTATTATCATCTTTTTCACTCATATTCACACTAGAGTGGTGTCTTTTCTTTTTTTTCCCCTATAATGGAGATTTCTTATCACAGTTGCCATATTGTTGTGATTATTTTATACACGTTTTTCATTATTGCATGCAGCAGTTCATTCTTCCTGTCCTTATGTTAGAGTGTCATGGTCGTTGCAATGTTGCTGGTAGCATTTTGGTGGCATCTGTATGGATATGGTGTTTTTTTCACTTTTGACCAGCATCACTCCATGAGAGCTGCACATCCCCCTTGGCTTCCTTGTGTCGCCCACATATCCAACCATAACATCACCTTTCAATTACATGGACACTATTTAAGGGGTAGAATATGTGGATGGCAGCACCCCTCTGAAGAAGACTGATCTGAAACGCACGTCACAGGTCTATTCCCTACACTATGATGGGACTGTGAGGAGCTTTATACTCCCTACAGGTACTTAAAACCTCTTGCATGATTTAGGATATGCACTTTGTCTTTCCCTCTTAGATAGGCGTTATAGACTAGTTATTAGTATTATTTATAGTACCAGTGTTTCTGGTAGCGCAATGCGCAACTTATAATATAGTGAATTACATCATCACATGTAACTCACTGAAGGACTTGTGATGACGGTTGGAGTTGGTGATGATGTCACAGTCATGTGATCAGGGGTGGAACTCAGAGCCCCAGTAATTCAGCTGCTCGCTGAGGTGAAATTGTGGCTGGGATCAAGGACCTGTGATGATGTCAATGTCATGTGATCAGGGGTGGAGGATGTCATTCACTCACTGGATGAAAGACCTGTGATGATGTCACCGTCATGTAATCAGGGGCGGAGCATGTAACTCACTCAGTCATTCATGGACAAGTGGTCGTTAGTACTTTGACTAGAAATGCATGAATGGCTATTGCCCTAAACATACTTAATGATGTACATTTGCTTAAACTTGTGTTATGCTCTCAGGGATTCCTACCATTTTGTGGGATTTTTTAAATTATTTTTTTAATTAAAATTTTCATGGAATACATACATGAGGAGACAATATAGGAAATCCACATAAATAAACATAAGACATGCGTTATCTTTACAGAGGAATTACAGTATTTAGTTGCATTCTCAAACTTAACACTTATTGTATCTTCTGCAAATAAAAGAAATCTACCTCATACTTATGTCTTCCATTATTTTATTATTCCCCTTCCCTTGAATATCCTAATATTCATCAAAATTATAGAACAAACAATAAAACTCTTATTAATTAAACACTAACTAACCAGCGGTATAGCTTCCCAGCGACCACCTTCCCGCCACGATCAGTTACGTCATCTTCAACTTTCCCAACTGGTTCATATTGTCATGGCTAAGGGACCAAGTCATATTAGTGAACTGATTCATACATTCCTTAATTTCATTGGGACTAAGAGCTCGGTCACACGAGCGTTTTTTGGTCCGATCTGCAGACGCGCTTGCGATCTGCAGATCTATAGACCCAATGCATCCCAATGGGAGCGGGCACATGTCCATTTTTTATGCGGATGTGCGATAAATTATAGGACACAATGATTCGCAGAACACGCCTCTCTGCGTTCTGCGAATCGTTGTGTTCTATATACGCGCTCAATGGGGCCGGCGGCAGCAGCGCCGACCCCATTGAGAACATATACTAAAGATCATTCTCTTCTGCCACAGCTGTATCAGCTGTGGCAGAGAAGAACGATGTTCGCCTATTGAATTCAATGGAGCCGGCAATACAGCCGGCTCCATTGAAAGCAATGGGCTGCCGGCAAGCGCTGGATGAATTTTCTGGGAAGGGCTGAATGGGAGAGTGAGTGCTGCTTCTGATTGGCTGAGCGCAGGGACCAATCAGAGGCAGCTCTCAGCTATTGAATGACAGCTGAGAGCTGCCTCTGATTGGTCCCTGCACTCAGCCAATCAGAGGCAGCACTCACTCACCCATTCATGAATTCATGAATGGGTGAGTGAGAGCTGCCTCTGATTGTTGACGACTGTGACCAATCAGAGGCAGCCCATTCAGCAGGTGGGGATTTTAAATCCCCGCCTGCTGAATACTACAGAGAGCAGTTCAGGAGAACTGCTGGCCGGACGCGGCTGAACACCGGCTGCAGGAAAAAGGTGAGTATACTTTTTTTTTTGATTTTTACACATTTTCAGTATGGTTTTCAGGGAAGGGCTTATATTTTAAGCCCTTCCCCGAAAATTCATCCAGCGCTTGCCGGCAGCCCATTGCTTTCAATGGAGCCGGCTGTATTGCCGGCTCCATTGAATTCAATGGGCGAACATCGTTCTCCTCTGCCACAGCTGTGCCTCAGCTGTGGCAGAGGATAGCGAGCAACGCTGGGCCGTTTTGCTGAAAACGCTGCTAGGTGCAGATTTTTCAGCGAATCGTCGGCCCCGGTCACGCGATTTGCGGATGGGCATCCTTTATGCTATCCGCAAATCACGCGAAAAAACGCCCGTGTGACTAACATGTTGAGATTTTTTTGCTTTAATGATTTTTATATTTGTGTGTATTTCTAGGTCCTTTTTCTTGGATATATGACTTCCTCATATTTAATAAATACATGTATATTTACAAGTCCTGCACTTCAGTTCATTTTCCTACTGTGGGATATAAAGTTACACACAATTAAAAACACCTCAAAAACCTGCATGTGGTTAAAAAAAACAAAAAACTCATGTATTGTTAAATCCACATGTGATGTTTAAAAGTGTATGCAGTTTCTAGAAATTGCATGTCTGTTCTGAATACCGGACGCATGTGTTTTTTAATTGTGGTTCACAAATTCATTAAAAGACATGAACACAGCCTAAGGGGCTGCAAACAAATGTTCATGTAGTCAAGGAAATGAGTCATGCTTGGAAAGATCATGCTAGATCATGTATGTAAATTCTTTTTGCCGCTGTATGCAGCACTCTTTAGGTATGGGTACGGGTACAAGTAGAGGTACAGATGGGTGGGGGGGGCTGAGCTGAACTTTTACACCTGGGCTCCTGTGCCTTTAGCTACGCCTCTACCTGTAATATTGTTAATGAGTGTTACACTGTAGCCAGTGCATAGAGCCATAAACCAAAGCTACCGTATTATGGCAAGCCACAAAGCAGAAGTTGGTGAACCACAGCTCAGAGCCACTTCCAGTTTGACTGACCTGGGCCAACCATGCATTACATGGTCGCCTATTATGTAAATGGTCAGGTGTGGCTTCCTTTGGCAATAACAGCTGATCATCAGGATGTCTTCTCTTAAAATAGTTTTAATAAAGTTTTCCATTGTAATGATATACTTGGGCATCCTCGTAAAGAATATTTTGGGTGCAATTGCTTAGCAACTGTTGCAGATGGCAGTGTCACTCTCTGTGCTGCAGAATCACTGGTATCATGAATCGATGGACCACATCCGAACCCAGGGAGCATATTGACTAATGTTAATCTGTCTGAAATTTGGATTTTGCTTATCACTAGAGATGAGCGATCGTACTCGGTTCGGGTGTTTTTGGACCCGAGCCCCGCTTTTTCTGAGTAACTGACTACTCAGACTAAAAGATTCGGGGGGCGGCGGGGGTGAGCGGAGGGGGGGGGGATAGAGAAAGAGAGCTCCCCCCTGTTCCCCACTGCTACCCCCCGCTCCACCACGCCGCCCCCCCCGACGCCCCCCGAATCTTTTCGTCCGAATAGTCAGTTACTCTAAAAAAGTGGTGCTCGGGTGCAAAAACACCCGAACCGAGTACGCTCGCTCATCTGTACTTATCACTTCATTTATTACTTTTTCATTTTTTTACTATTTCAATTTTTCTAAAGAAATATGAATTACAAAATACATAGAAGTTACATTTTCAAAATAGCTTCTAATATCACTTGCAAATATGTACATTTTTACAGGTTCTCAGAAATGGTTGACATATATGATGGCCAACATTGCTCTGGACTTGATTTCACTAATTTCGGTACACTCCACAAATTTCTATAAGAATAAACTTTAGGTTTTCTGTAGATTTAGCAGCAAACCTTACATTATGTAATATTGCGTTCCTTATAGGGATGATAATTGCCAATCACTGAGTAGTACCTCGGTGTGAAGACCAAATCACTGGGAATTACTCGCCATGTTGCCAAGATCAAAACTTTTTTTTCTCTTGCCGTTTACTAGACACTGCGGATTTTCCATTTGTTTGCATTCAGTGATGAGTGTCGTGTTCTTCAGACTTTATGTAGACAACTGCAAATGTTGCTTAATTAGTGTTACTAATTATCAAAGTAAGGACCGTGCTCATGTTTACACACAAACCCATACGGAACAAGACAGTTGCCTACATTTCGTGTAACTGCTGATTAGTCCTTTCAGTGAACATTTATCATTTCCACAAGGCTAATCAGGAAATAAACTGGGACTCACCACTTATGTTCCTATATTAAAAAAAAGTCAAGCATATGTTGTAATTTAGTTAATTCATTCAGCGTATTGCATTCCGGTCAGTATGGTGAAAGAAAAACTACAAGAATATTTACAAACCCTACTTACTATCAGTAATATAAACTTAGTGGGCATTTGGTGGACTGGGGCATTGTCATAGGCTGGTTAGCAGTTAAAGGGGTGTTTCAGGCAGTTATTATTGATGACCTATCCTCAGGATTGGTCATCAATAGTTGATCGGTGGAGCTCGAGATCCCTGCCAATCCGCTGATCCTCTGGCCTGCTCTTCCTGCAGCTGGGACGGATGTCCACATTAGTTCCTTTCCTCATTGCAATCATTGCCAGAAGTATAATAGAAGGCATCGCTCCCGTTGATTTTGACGCAGATTTTTTCAGAAAATCGACACCGAATCCTCTACAAGTGTGTGTACCCTTAATAAGGGTACCTCCATGATCCAGGATACTTATTTCCTATTACTGGTGTCAGTGGCCATCGGGAGTAAATTTCTCTGGATCTTTTAATCCATTGTACGCAGAAGGCTAATCCTGAGTGTATTTTCTATAAAATCTCAATGTTTTAGTATTGTGTCACCTACATTTCAAGTTTTTCAATATTGATAGGGAATTATAATCTATTGATTTGTTAGGTTTTCTGTTTCTGGGTTGTTCATTCTTTCCTATGATCTGAGACCCCCATCTACATTATGGGAAGTTATCTGAACCCTCTGGCTTCAGATGGACCAGTCAACTGTTGCATGTGGCCTCCTGACTTTGGGATTTTGGAAAAAAGAAGGATCAGGTATGTGTTAAATTTCAGTTCCTCCTCTTATTTTTTCAGGAGATGGCCACCAGAGGAGAAGCCTGGCTTTGGTTTACCCCATCCCCCATGTAAAACACATGAATGTTCAGTTGAACTGAGCTTTCATGTGTAAGGGGAAGTCCGAAGAAATGTCTTTCTGCCAACAAGCCTTTATTTATTGTGCATGGGCACCACTAATTTATTCTTTCGTACGGTGGCTAGATTAACCTATTTATTTGTCATTGAAGTGTATTGTCCTTTTCGAGCAGCCAATTTCCATATGCCCTGTGTCAGGACCGCCTGCTCTCGGGGTCTCCGCACCCGCACCACTGTCCTATCACGCGAGCTGATCGGGTGCGGCGCAGGGGAGCCCCGGTCTTGGTGACCTCCCCTGGCCGCCGGGGTCCCGGACATTGGCTCCGGTCGCACGCTCCTGTGATCAGGAGGCAGCGCCCGGATAATCGGGTTGCTGGGAATGCGGCGATGCCGTCCCTGTTGCCATGACATTCTATTAGCATTCTGCACTCGTTGCTGGATGTCTGGGTCTCTGCACTCGCTGACTTAGGTCTGGGTCTGGCTGCTGGCAGGCTCCCCGCCCCAATCAGCTGCTGGGGCGGGAGTTCTAACAGCATTTAAACGTGTCTTTCTCCTTCCAGCATTGCCAGTGTATGTTTGCCTCCAGGCTACACCCGCGTTCTTCTGATCTGCTTTCCCGTTGTGACCCCCTGCTTTTGGACCTGACCTTGACCTCGCCTAATCCCTGGTACCACCTATTCTCCTGTTGCCGACCTGGACTTCCTGACTTGCCTCTGTGTCTGTTTGTCTCGGTATTTGTTTGTAAGTCTGACCCCCTGCCCCGCTTCCCTAGTGAGTATAGGGACCGTCGCCCAGTTGTCGCCCTGGGGCCTAGCCCAGGGGGGCAAGTAGGTAGGGACAGGGGTTGCGGGTAGCTTATAGGGACTTCCAGTACCCGGACCCCAGTTCTGTGACACCCTGTTAGCATATATGAAGGTATGAGAGAAGGGTCTCTCTTTTGAAACCAGACTCTGTTAGTCAAAGGTAAGTATTAATAGCAAAAGGCCATAAGTACTGTACAAATTTTAGGTTGATATTGATAGCACTGCACAGAAAATTAACTTAATATATTAAAAAGCTATTATTCTCTTATCTAAACCCATCTAAACCCATTGTAAGGTAATTCAAAGTGCAAATAAATCCCCCTGATAGCACATCCCGTTAAGGCCTGCTTCACATGACGCTTTTTAGCCGCATCAAAACATCGCAGCCGAATACAGCCCTATTTTTCGGCTGCAATTAGCGGTCAGCTCCCATAGGCTATGGGAGCTGCCAGCATAGTGCTGCTAAACTATGTCAGCTGGCTCTATATATTCCGGCTAAAGGAATTACGGGCGGTGGCGTCTATACACTGCACTGGCCATGTGAATGGGCGAGAAAACGCACGATTTATTTTATACTGTAGATTTTTTTATTATAGGGGGGTGATTCTTTCCCGTATATGCCAAAAACGTATCGCCCATGTGAAAGAGGCCTAAGGCTACTTTTGGATGAGTCGATTCTTGTTTGTACATGTGAATGAGCAGACTCATCATTGACTCATTCAATCCGAATCATTCAGTATCTTTCAGTCTTTCAAATAATGAATGTAAAGGGCTGAACGAGCGCTTTTTCAAACGGAACGACAAGTTAACGAGCCAACAATGATTTTTTAGGCTGCATATAATTAATGACGAGTGAGAAGCAAAAGATTCTCATTGCTTTTTCAGTCATTGGTTAACATTTAGGCCTTAGTCAGACGGGTGTTTTTTTGCGCGATTTGCGCATCGCATGTCGCATGCGCAAATCGCGTGACCGGAGGTGAAAAATTGCGGGAAAAATCTGCACCTAGCCGCGTTAATCGTCGCAGCAAAATGCCCGTCTGACCGGAGAAAAATCGCCGTGCGCATCAAAATGCGCATGAAACTTCGTCTGACCGGCGAAAAAAATGATTTTGGTGCGCACATAAAACGCAGAACGCAGATAGGCTGTGAATCGTCGTGTCCTATAATTTTTCGCATATGCGCATAAAAAGCAGACATGTGACCAATACCATAGTGAACCATTGGTTCTATATATGCGCAAATCGCATGCGCATGCGCAAATCGCGCGAAAAAACGCCCGTCTGACTAAGGCCTTAGACTGAATTAATTATCATTCACTTTTGCTTGTTTGAACGACGGCTTGAACGATAATTGCTCCATCTAAAAGCACCATGAGGCCTTATTCAGACGAACGTTTCCTCTCAGCTATTAGCTACAAGAATGCGTCGCCCGGAAATCGCTACCATGTAAAGCATTGGATTCCAATGTATTAATTTACAATTTTATCTTGCAGCTAAAAATCACAACTGAAGAATCACCCAATCGCCGTGTCCTATCTTTTGACGGAAATCACAGGGAGCTCCCATAGATTGTTATGGGAGCTGAAAAAAAAGGGAAGAGGTGGGAGTTTACCTGCTCTGACGCTCGTTGCAGAAGACGGCTGGCTTCTATTTAGTTATTATAGCTAAACAGAAGCTATTCTATCCACCGTGGTTGCAGAATTCATTCACGCCTGTTGGAATTAGATCACAGCAATGCAGCGTTGCTGTAAGTTTTTTGACGCAATGCGACCTGCGTGAAAATGCATCGCTCGTGTGAAGGAGGCCTAAGGGCTCAGTCACACGGGCATTTTGACAGGCGTTTTTCCGCACGTAAAAAAAATTGCACTAAATAAAACCAATGCTTTTCAATGGCAGCGGTCACATGTGCAAATTTTACATGCGAAAAAACATCTGCGGCGAAAATTATAGGACACCGTCTTTGAAATCGCAAGTAACTGCAGCATTTTTTGATTGTGAAACCCCTGGATGCCGTCACATCTAGGGGTTTCACCTTGTGCTCAATAGGGCCCGTGGCAGCAGCGACAACCCCATTGAGAACATACAGTGAAGATTGCGAAGCTCTGGCACAGCTGTGGCAGAGGAGAGCGATGTTCTCCCATTGAATTAAATGGAGCTGGTGCTACAGCCAGCTCCATTGAAAGCAATAGGCTGCTGGCAAGCCCTGCAGTGATTTTCAGGGAAGGGCTTTAAATATAAGCCCTTCCCTGAAAAATCATCCCTAGATAGTGGGAAAAATAAAAAAATATATATACTCACCTCTATGCAGCTGCCGGGGGTCAGACACATCCAGCCGGGTCTGCAGAAGACTGCTACGAAGAGCTTTCAGCAGGCGGAGATTTTAAATCCCCGCCTGCTGAAAGGGCTGCCTCTGATTGGCTGAGCACTGTGACCAATCAGACGCAGCTCTCAGCTATTAAATGACACCTGAGAGCTGCCTGTGATTGGTCCCTGCGCTCAGCCAATCAGAGGCAGCACTCACCCATTCATGAATTCAGCGCAGGGCACTTTTTGAGTGGAAAAACACAGCCAGGTCCATTTTTTCCTGCGTGCCGCCTGCTTCGGTCACGCGAATTTTTGAATGCAGGGGCTATGCGCACAAAAATTTGCACGTCAAAACACACGTGTGACTGAGCCTTAAGTGTCAAGTAAAGGAAAAACCCATCTGTATGTGCTTAACGGATGATCACAGATTTCAATGAATTTCCTCACAGATATCGGTGGATTATTGGGCAGTTAGACCTCTTTAGTAGCTAAATCAGTATTAAAAAATTGTGCACGTTTACTTGTCTTTTTCACCTTTTGAACCGTCATAATATACATTGTGAATGACAAAGTACTAAGCCTTAGGCCCCTCTCACACCGGCGTTAGTGAAAATACTGCATTTGTAAACATAGCGTTTTTACTATGGCAGCTTTGTGGCGTGTGTAGTGTGAGCATTTGCCCGCGTTTGCCTACATCACCACTTTCACTTTCACTCCTGGTGGCATAGAACGCTGCATTAAAAAACACGGTAAAACGCTGTACACAGAGTTCTACCGCATTTTGACAGCGTTGATGTCAATGGGGGACACATCATGTTTAAAAAAGCTAGAAACGCCAAAAATAGAACAGACCGTACTCGAAAAACCCCAGCGTTAGAACACTAGTCGGAGATGCCCCATTGAAATCAATGGAGGCATTTTACAGCGTTTAGCATGGAGTTTCAAACGCCGCGGTAAACGCTATAAAAAGTATTATGTGTATGGCCTTAGTCAGACGGGCGTTTTTTCGCGCGATTTGCGCATGCGCATGCGTCCGGCGATTTTATAAAACCATTGCTTTGCAATGGTATCGGACACATGAGCGCTTTTTATGCGCTCGTCCGATAAATTATAGAACAGAAATCGCAGATCGCACCTATCTGCGATCTGCGATTCCTGTTCTCTTCTCTATATGCGCTCAATGGGGCCGGCGGCAGCAGCGCCGACCCCATTGAGAACATATAGAAGACAAATCCTTCTTCTCTGCCACAGCTGTAACAGCTGTGGCAGAGAAGAACGATGTTTGCCCATTGAATTCAATGGAGCGGCAATACAGCAGGTTCAGTGCTGAGCCAATCAGAGGCAAGGCTTACTCACACCCCCTTCACACCCACTGCAGGCCGGCCGCTCTGAACTCCGTCTGCCGGGACAAGGTGAGTATATAGATTTTTTTTATTTTTACACTTTTCTGGATGAATTGCAGGGAAGGGCTTATATATTTAAGCCCTTCCCGACAATTCATCCCACGCTCGCCCGCAGCGCATTGCTTTCAATAGAGCCGGCTGTATTGCCGGCTCCGTTGAATTCAATGTGCTGGACAGCTTCAGCCCGTTTCTAATGAAATGCGGCTAGGAGCAGATTTTTCGGGTGATTTTTTTTGCCCCGGTCACGCGATTTGCGGATGCGCATCCGTCATGCGATCCGCAAATCACACGAAAAAATGCCCGTGTGACTAAGGCCTAAGAGTGGCCTTATGTACATTTAGGATAATTACCGCTTTAGAAAAATTAATTCAGATATTAAATGATACCAATTAGATAGGAAGAAAACAATTGTAACAATTATCTCTATGTATGTATGTCTATATCTATCTATCTATATATCTATATCTATCTATATCTATCTATCTATATATATATATATCACTTTAGAAAGTAGGATTTGTGTATATTCAGGTGTATATTTTAGTGACTAGAAATAACTGGAATAATTGAAATATTGACCCCTTGGGATATGAACTTTTGAATCCAGCAGAGCACATCAAAAGAGAACTTAACACAAGCATCCCAGATTCCTCCAAGTATTACCATCAAGTTTACTCTGCATGTGGTGGAGAGAAAAGAAATAGCACAATACAGTTGTATTTGTACAATGAAGACAGTGCAGTGGGAGCAGCTACAGAGAAATGTAAGCCTTTGACATAAATCTGGATTTAAGAATAACTGCCTCCTAGTTTAGCACATACCTTGAATTCTTGCTACATGAGAACAGTATATAAACTGTATGTTCAGCTTACATAAGTATAGTATATGGTTAATAGGCAAGAATATGGGGTTGTTATTCACTGTTTTTAACATGGAAGTCCCACTGAAAATGACCTTCTGACATGTCATAGATCTTGGACAGACATGGACCACCACTGATTTCTCAAACAAAGAGTCTGTAGATGCTTTATAGACAGTCCAAAACCTTTTGGCACGCTCAAGGACTGAAATGGCTGGAATTCTCTTAGACAACATTCTAAGCAAAGCCCTACTGATTTGAATGACCCTTTGTTTAGATAGATGTGTTAGAGAGATTTCCAACAATTAAAACTCTGAGAAAGGGTTTAAGCGTGCTACAATTTTTGGAAATCAAAGAGGAACTTAAAGTCCAAATTCAAGAATTGTTTTATAAGATCTCCTGGCATATTTGCATAACAATTATTTGCCCTGTTTTAATGTCTAAGTCACTCTTTATATTATGTGTAGAGATGAGCGAATATACTCGTTTTGAGTAATTACACAATCGAGCACCGCGATTTTCGAGTACTTCTGTACCTGGGTGAAAAGATTCGGGGGGCGCCGGGGGGCGGGGGGAGGCGTGGCGGAGCAGGGGTAGCTGCGAGGAACAGGGGGGAGCCCTCTCTCTCTCCCTCTCCCCCCCACCCCCCA
Source organism: Eleutherodactylus coqui (assembly GCA_035609135.1). Lineage (NCBI taxonomy): Eukaryota > Metazoa > Chordata > Amphibia > Anura > Eleutherodactylidae > Eleutherodactylus > Eleutherodactylus coqui. The sequence continues at coordinate 123,176,519 of CM069414.1, read as the reverse complement.
ATCACCCACGGCGCCCCCCGAATCAATCTTTTCGCCCGAGTACGGAAGTACTCGAAAATCACAGCGCTCGGGCGAAAAAGGGGCGTGGCCGAGTAGGTTCGCTCATCTCTAAATATGTGTCATTGAGACATATCAGAAAATTATATTATATTGCTAGGAAAGTTGAAGTTGGCATCCTTAGTGTTGGGCAGGTAATTTGGACTGATCATGGAAAATAATTCTGAGGGATTACCCTCCATTTATAAAGAGCGTATCCTTATCCACTTGCATTGTTAATTTTCTTTTTATCATTAAACATACAGAACCAATCATCAATGAGATCAAAGAAGTTACGTATCAATCCAAATTCTCTGTTACTTAGGTAAGCTAGCCCACTACTACCTACACCATATGTACCCTGAATTAGGCAGGGCTATGCATTGATGATTCATGCTAGAAACAATTATTTCAATGAAGGATGGGCTATATGATGTGGTGTTTTCTGAGTTACTGAAATTGGAAAACTTCTTTAAAAGCCATTTATAAATGGGTAGGGCATTAAACTAAGTATACTGGTAGTGAAGGGTATATTTCTTAAAGGCTATGGAAACCTTTTTGCATGAAAAATTCAATACGCACACTTATCTATTCTTTTGCATTGAGATTTCCTGCTCATGCATTTGGAAAACCTCATACTTAGTTTGCACTCTTTCCTGCATTCAGCTTTCTGTTGTGAGTGTTCCCAGCACTGATCAGGTGGCTTCTCTCATGAATGCACATGAGCTCAGCTTCTGCTCCTCTCTTCTCTTTCAGAAGCTGTGTAGCATAACCATGCCCGCTCAAATGCATCATCCTCTCTCTGAGTAGCTGCTTGTCCTTTTTCCCCTTCACTGCTGATAAGAGCAGAAAATTCACCTTGCGTCTACCGTGTTTCCCCGAAAATAAGACAGTGTTTTATATTAATTTTTGTTCAAAAAGGTTTAACTTTTTTACATGTATAGCTCCCTTGGACACTATTTAAATTGACTTTTTAAATTAACTGTTAGCAAGGCTTAATTTTGGAGTAGGGCTTATATTTCAAGCATCCTCAAAAAGCCTGAAAAATCATTTTGCATCCTCAAAAATTCTGGAAAATCATGTCTTATTTTCAGAGTATGTCTTATTTTCAGGGAAACAGGGTATTACAGCCCTCTGTAATACTAACTTTCTTTGCTCTCCGTTTTCTGCTCCCCTCCATCATCTCCTGGCACTTTCATATACTCCTCTGTAATAGTCAAGTGCAAAGGCAGTGAATGCCGGTTCACAACAGGGATCAAGCTAGGGGAAGGGGTCATTCAGTATACTTTTACTGACAAAATTTGCTAAGACTTCAATCCTCCAGTCTGCAATGCATTGAAAAACAATACAAGCATAGAAATCAACCAATGAGAGATTTTCTAATGAAAGAGACTTTTCCAAAAAGTCTCCATTTCCAAAAGCACATTGATAAAAAAGTGCAGAGGTAAACATAGCCTTTAATATACGTGCTGAGGAATATATTCCTTACTACTAAAGAACAATAGGTATCAATAGGTCTATGGTTTCGATTTCCTAAGGAAACGCATGGTGGAGAATATTTAGTAAAATTTGGAAAATCTGCAACTGGTAGACCATGTTCCTTATCTTCATACATATGGCTTTCGTGCTGGGCATTATTTTTTAAATGCAGTCAGATAACATGTTAAATTGCACTAATACAGACCATGACATGCTTTACATTTGCTTTTTATATAATTCTTATAATGCCAGCAGGGGCGTAACTAAAGGCTCAGGGGCCCTGATGCAAAATGTGAGCTGGGCCCCCCATCTGTATCTGTACCCGTACCCATACCTAAACCATGCTGCACAGAGACATAACTTGAAGCTTCTGGGCCCCAATGTTAAACCTGTAACAGGGCCCCCAACTATAATGCTTTATTCATAGTACTGGGCTCCCTATATGGAGAAGAGAGGCCTTATGGCCCCCTAAGGCTCCTGGGCCTGGGTGCAACCGCATCCCCTGCACCCTCTATAGTTACGCCCCTGAATGCCAGAGATTATCAATGCTGTATCATTGCCATAAACTGTATGAACGTTTTTTCTAAATCCTGCCATTTTAAACCATAAGGCATGTTGTTTTGACCTTAACTGCTTTAACATAACAAAAGCACCCCTGGCACTACATAGACAATGGATGAAGAGCTTCCAATATGATACAGTATTTCAATTTCCTGTCCTAACTGAAGTATTCCGTAGGATACGTCCAGGTCATCCTCACAGTTGGAATTGATGCAAACCCCATGTGTAGCCAAACTTTTTTAATTAACAAAGCACATTCCCTTCCACAGGAAAGTCAATAATGTTAGACCCTTAATTCAAATGCTTTACTTCTATTCATCCTGAGAGACTCAAACTGAGCAAAAGGACGGTGAAATAAATGGCTTTCCATCATAACCTTTCTGCTTGTCCAGCTCCCTACTGCTTTTTTTTCTTATTTCGGCACATACAAGTTTCAGATATCTTTCCCACACATTTTTTATTTTAATGTGTTGTTCTTATCAATAACTTTTGTAACAGGAACATTTTGGAGTGCGGAAGGTGGTGGTTGGGTGTTATAAGTCTATTCATTGTCAAAAAAAATCAAACACCTGGACGGAGTTCGAGTATTAAAAAATAGAGTCTATCAGCAGCACTCACTATGCTCCAACAACAGGCGGGACTGGACACATGCAATAGCCACAGGAGAGGAACTTGGGCCGTTGTTCCAATATTGGGGTCAAAGTGTAGAGGAAGGAGTCTGTGGCAGCATCGAATGGTGCAAATGTATCCAAATATTTATTTCTTCATGACCATAAATGTGATGTTTCGACCGAAAAGGTCTTTGTCAAGGTGGCATTTATGGTCATGGAGGAATACATATTTGGAGGTATTTGCACCATTTAATGCTGCCACAGACTCCTTTCTCTACACTTTGACACCTGGAAGGAATAGTGGGAATTTAATGAAACTTTCTTTGTGTGATTGGAATGTTGATATAAGTAAGGGATTACACTATCAGAGCAAAAGAATCATTTATTGCCAAAAAACTGAACACTTGAAGGGAGGCTCCAGTACCCTGTGTACCGCCTCTAACTTGGATACTAGATGTGATACTGGCAGTCATGGAGGCTCTAGTACCCTGTTGTACCACCTCTAGCTTGGCTACAAGATGTGATACAGGCGGCATGGAGGCTCTAGTACCCTGTTGTACCGCCTCTAGCTTGGATGCAAGATGTGATACGGGTGGGCATGGAGGCTCTAGTATCCTGTTGTACCGCCTCTAGCTCACATACAAGATGTGATACTGGCAGTCATGGAGGCTCCAGTACCCTGTTGTACTGCCTCTAACTTGGATACAAGATGTATTACAGGCAGGCATGAAGGCTCTAGTACCCTGTTGTACCGCCTCTAGCTTGGATACAAGATGTGATATGGGTGGGCATGGAGGCTCTAGTACCCTGTTGTACTGCCTCTAGCTTGGATACAAGATGTGATACGGGCAGGCATGGAGGCTCTAGTACCCTGTTGTACCGCCTCTAACTTGGATTACAATATCAGAGCAAAAGAATCATTTTTTGCCAAAAAACTGAACACTTGAAGGGAGGCTCCAGTACCCTGTGCACCGCCTCTAACTTGGATACTAGATGTGATACTGGCAGTCATGGAGGCTCTAGTACCCTGTTGTACTGCCTCTAACTTGGATACAAGATGTGATACTGGCAGTCATGGAGGCTCCAGTACCCTGTTGTACTGCCTCTAACTTGGATACAAGATGTGATACAGGCAGGCATGAAGGCTCTAGTACCCTGTTGTACCGCCTCTAGCTTGGATACTAGATGTGATATGGGTGGGCATGGAGGCTCTAGTATCCTGTTGTATTGCCTCTAGCTTAGATACAAGATGTGATATGGGTGGGCATGGAGGCTCCAGTACCCTGTTGTACCGCCTCTAGCTTGGATACAAGATTTGATATGGGTGAGCATGGAGGCTCTAGTACCCTGTTGTACCGCCTCTAGCTTGGATGCAAGATGTGATACAGGCGGGCATGGAGGCTCTAGTATCCTGTTGTACTGCCTCTAGCTCACATACAAGATGTGATACTGGCAGTCATGGAGGCTCCAGTACCCTGTTGTACTGCCTCTAACTTGGATACAAGATGTGATACAGGCAGGCATAAAGGCTCTAGTACCCTGTTGTACCGCCTCTAGCTTGGATACAAGATGTGATATGGGTGGGCATGGAGGCTCTAGTACCCTGTTGTACCGCCGCTAGCTTGGATACAAGATGTGATACAAGTGAGCATGGATGCATTCACGTTCCATATGCTTTCCTGCAGCATATTGGTCCACATTTGCTGTAAACGAGCCTCTAGACCATGCAAACTCATAGACTGTCAAGGTTGACATCCTAGATGGTCCCATACATGTATTATCCTGCTGGATATTATTTTTTTAATTAAACATGAGTTATGAGTATTGGCTATGCACAGAAGTGCTGCTTTCTTGGATCTTTACATTACTATCATGAACTTCAGCGGAGAAGGCTATGCACTACTTTGGCCACCTGTACTTTGAATCCTTGTAAAAAAAAAAAAAAAGAAATTCATGCAATTTTTCACAAGTTCTTTTTTTAAGTGGCTACTTTAAACACATATGCATTTTCCCGCCATGTTTTCCAATAGAGGGGCCTCGTGTGGCGCAGAATGTTAAAGCAGCAGTATGCAGTCCTAAGCTCTCGCTCACAACCTGAAGGTTGCGAGTTTTAACCGCATGGTTCAGGTAGCCGGCTCAAGGTTGACTCAGCCTTCCATTCTTCTGAGGTTGGTAAAATGAGTACCCAGCTTGGTGGGAGGTAATAAGTAAATTACCTGAAAGCGCTGCAAAATAAGTTGGCACTATGCAAATAACAAGTCCCTTCTCCCCTTCCCTATAGAGAAGTCAATAGGAAAAAGTGTAAAAAGAAAAAAATAACACTGTAGACCCAAAAAACACACCCTATGCATCAGTATGTGTCACACACAAGGATCTGGTGTGACACAGAGTGGTTTTACTTTAGGCCAAATCTAGAGGCGACACCTGAAGAACCCGGGTCTACACTTTTTCACTTTACCAGTTGGAATCCAGACTTTACTGTGAGATCCCCAGGCTGTTACATTAGAAGTGGTCCCAGCTATGTGGCTGCTGATGCAACTATAGACCAAGGTGTGCTACCTGAGGCTGTGAACGGAGGTGTAGTAGGAATTAAGGAAGCAGCATATACGTCAACACAAAAGACAGTTCAGGGGTCAGTACGCAAGTTCAGTACAATATAAATAGGCCAGGAAACAGGAGAATCGTCAATAAGGCAAGCCAAGGTCAGAAGAGAAGAATGCAGAGAAGTAAGAGTAAAGTCAGTCAGTAACCAGGAAATTAACACAGGCAAATGAAGCCTTCAGCGGGACAAGGAGACCAAATGCTTAGGCACCTTCCTGAGTGGGAAGATGCCCCTTTAATACTGTTTTCTAAATAGTAGATGTCCCTTGATGGTGGCCATTTTTGTGAAACTACAAGTCAAGGAACTCCATGATGGACAACAGTTTTTTATATGCTGGTATATACTGTACAGTCCAATTTTGCAACAGCTGCCATGTGTAGTCTGGTTGACTTCCAGTGAATGGCTGGGTAAAAGCTGGAGGAGGAATGAAAAAACATAAGTAATTGTCTACAAACACCAACATCTAGGATTTTGGGGGGCCTCTTAGCTGACAGGAAATAGCATCTTCTTGTGACAGAAATTAAAGGACAAAGGCTAAGGGCAAGACAAGATTTTTGGTGGTCAAGGCAAACCTGACTATCCACAGTGCACTCATACCCTGTTTCCCTGAAAATAAGACATACCCTGAAAATAAGACATAGCATGATTTTCCAGAATTTTTGAGGATGCAAAATGATTTTTTAGGCTTTTTGAGGATGCTTGAAATATAAGCCCTACTCCAAAATTAAGCCCTGCTAACAGTTAATTTAAAAAAGTCAATTTAAATAGTGTCCAGGCATGTAAAAAACGTAAACCTTTTTGAACAAAAATTATTATAAGACACTGTCTTATTTTTGGGGAAACACGGTAGAATATTTTCCAGAGTTTTCCATTAGATTACCAACCTTAGTACACAACAGTAGCAGCCATAATGCTACATCAAAGTGATAGATACAAAAGTTTCCATAACATTACCCCAATAGAAGTGCTAATAAGTGACCCCATAAGAGTCCTAAGCACAGTGAACTCAAGGTGTGCTATCCGCAGTGTTCCTATAGTGGTGTAGTGCCAGTAACAGAACTTATTGTACATAACCCTTTTATTTCACAGTTCTTCAATAACATAGCCTAGCCACAAAGTCCGTATTACATATTAAGGCCATTTTTTGCCGCGATTTGCGGATGTGCATGCGATCTGCGCATATATAGAACCATTGCTTCGCAATGGGATTGGTCACATGTCCGCTTTTTATGCGGATGTCCGATAAATTATAGGACACGAGGAATCGTAGATCGCGCCTATCTGCGTTCTGCAATTCCTTGTGTTCTATATATGCACTCAATGGGGCCGGCGGCAGCAGCGCTGACCCCATTGAGAACATATACTATAAAGATCATTCTCCTCTGCCACAGCTGTTACAGCTGTGGCAGAGAAGAATGATGTTCGCCCATTGAATTCAATGGAGCCGGCAATACAGCCGGCTCCATTGAAAGAAATGGGCTGCCAGCGTGCACGGGATGAATTTTCGGGAAGGGCTTAAAAATATAAGCCCTTCCCTGAAAATCATCCTAAAATGTGTAAAAAAAAAAAAAATGTATACTCACCTTTTCCCAGCAGCCGGAGTTCAGCCGCGTCTGGCCGGCAGTTCTCCTGAACTGCTCTGTGTAGTATTCAGCAACCATGGATTTAAAATCCCCGCCTGCTGAATGGGCTGCCTCTGATTGGTCACAGCCCCCACCAATCAGAGGCAGCTCTCACTCATCCATTCATGAATTCATGAATAAGTGAGTGAGTGCTGTCTCTGCTTTTATTGAATAACAGCTGAGGGCTGCCTCTGATTGGTCCCTGCGCTCAGCCAATCAGAGGCAGCACTCACTCACCCATTCATGAATTCATGAATGGGTGAGTGAGAGCTGCCTCTGATTGGTGAGGGCTGTGACCAATCAGAGGCAGCTCATTCAGCAGGCAAGGATTTTAAATCTCTGGCTGCTGAATACTACAGAGAGCAGTCCAGGAGAACTGCCAGCCGGCCGCGGCTGAACTCCGGCTGCAGGGACAAGGTGAGTATACATTTTTTTTACATTTTTACACATTTTTGGATGTTTTTCAGGGAAGGGCTTATATTTTTAAGCCCTTCCCAAAAATTCATGCCGCGCTCGCCGGCAGCCCATTGCTTTCAATGGAGCCGGCTGTATTGCCGTCTCCATTGAATTTCAATGGGTTGGACAGCGCTCCTTTGATCGGGCCCGTTTTGCCGAAAACGCTGCTAGCTGCAGATTTTTCAGCGAATCGTCGGCTCGGTCACGCGATTTGCGGATGCGCATCCGTCATGCGATCCGCATATCGCAGCAAAAAACGGTCGTCTGACCGAGGCCTGAGGCCTTAGTCACACGGGCGTTTTTTCACGCGATTTGCGGATCGCATGACGGATGCGCATCCGCAAATCGCGTGACCGGTGCGCGCAAGTCGCCCGCAAATTGCCCGCAAATCTGCTCCTAGCCGCGTTTCATTAGAAACGGGCCGGAGCTGTCAGCGCATTGCATTCAATGGAGACGGCAATAGAGCTGGCTCCATTTAAAGCAATGCGCTGCGGGCGAGCCCGGGATGAATTGTCGGGAAGGGCTTAAATATATAAGCCCTTCCCTGCAATTCATCCTAAACCGTGTAAAAATAAAAAATATATATATACTCACCTTCTCCCGGCAGCCGGAGCTCTGCGCGGCCGTCCTGCAGTGGATGTGAAGGGGGTGTGAGTCAGACCTGCCCCCTGATTGGCTCAGCGCTGAGCCAATCAGAGGCATGTCTCACTCACACCCATTCATGAATTCATGAATGGATGTGAGTCAGACCTGCCCCTGATTGGCTCAGCGCTGAGAGGCAGTAGTCACTCACCCATTCATGAATTCATGAATGGGTGTGTGAGTGAAACCTGCCTCTGATTGGTCAGGGCTGTGACCAATCAGAGGCAGATCATTCAGCAGGCGGGGATTTTAAAGCCCCGCCGGCTGAATAGTGCCGAGAAGCAGTTCAGGAGAACTGACAGCGGCCGCGGCTGGACTCCGGCTGCAGCGGAAAGGTGAGTATACAATTTTTTTTTATTTTAACACATTTTAGGATGAATTGCAGGGAAGGGCTTATATATTTAACCCCTTCCCGACAATTCACCCCGCGCACGCCGGCAGCCCATTGCTTTCAATGGAGCGGCTGTATTGCCAGCTGTGGCAGAGAAGAATGATTTGTTTTCTATATGTTCTCAATGGGGTCGGCGCTGCTGCCGCCGGCCCCATTGAGCGCATATAGAGAAGAGAACAGGAATCGCAGATCGCAGATAGGTGCGATCTGCGATTTCTGTTCTATAATTTATCGGACGAGCGCATAAAAAGCGCTCATGTGTCCGATACCATTGCAAAGCAATGGTTTTATAAAATCGCCGGACGCATGCGCATGCGCAAATCATGGCTAAAGACGCCCGTCTGACTAAGGCCTTACTGTGTAAAATAGGTTTAAAGCCCTGCATTACTTGATAAGTTATCTTTTGGGATTTAGAAATTCTTATCATCTATTCAATTTCAGATTATTATACTTCATAGATATTCTTTTGCATCAAATGAAATTTGATTTCCAAAGTAAGAAATATTTCCCACAGTAAACAGATATTTTTAGTCTTCCAAGTATTTTGTGGACTGGCACAAATTCTTTTACATAAGAAATAATATGATATCTTGGAACATGCATTAAGACTTAAGGGAATAATGTGTCTGTAGGCGTTTTATATGAATTTATGGTTCACATAGGTTCACTTTAAAAGTTGTGCAGTTTTGAATATTAATAGATAGAATATTTATTAAAGAATTGCTAAACCTCGTCGGCAGCTTATAAAAGTGCAGCTTGTAAGAAGAGTTGCTAAAGTCATGGACATATGGTTCTAATTTTGGACATATCAGAACTGTAGATACTGTTTGTGAGATAAAGAAGTGATAGGGCAAATGTTTTTCTGGATTTCCTGACATTAATCCCATTACAAAATACTAAAGTAAGAGCCTGAAATGGCTGACAACAGGGAAAAGTAAGTTGGCTTCAACTGCACAGAAAATGTAGAAAAGATAAAATGTGAAATATATATAGACCCACAGTCGGGCCTGACACAGCTCTACTGACCCAAACTCACAGCATTATAGAATCTCTAATAATGGGAGTTTGGGTGGGTAGACCCACCATCAGACATGGATACTCATCTACTGTATATTATAGGTGCATTAATGCACATGTGGTATGCTGGTGTGAAACCCTTAATGTCATTTGTTATTAGATAAGCATGTAACTAGAGATGAGCGAGCCTGCTCGGATAAGGCAGTTACTCAAGTGAGCCTCGCTCTTCTCAAGTAACTACATTCTCGTCCAAGTAGGCTCAGGGGGGCGGCGGGGGGGACCGGGTGGGAGCGGGAGGAGAGTGAGAGATAACTCTCTCTCTCTCTGCCCTCCGCTACCCCCTGCCGTCCCTCCGAGCCGGCTCAAACGAGAATGCAGTTACTGGAGAAGAGCGAGGCTCGCTTGGGTAACTGCCTTATCCAAGCAGGCTCGCTCATCTCAACATGTAACCGTTCTTTAAATGCTGTCATTACCTTGCGATTACTACCTCTAGGGGTAGGACATTGCTTCTACTCTTACTGTGAAGACCTACTTCTTATATAGATGCATAAATCACATTTCCTCCACATGTAATAAATGTCTCCTGGTCTTTTGTGTAATTGTTCAAAAGAATAAATCATGTGCTAGTTCGCTGTATTGAGCACATGTATATTTATACATCTACATCAGATTATTTCTAAGGCATCTTTTTTCCAAGGTGAATAAATCTAATTTTTCAAGCATTTCACTTTATCAAACAATCTAGCATTTCTCGACTTATTAACCCTTTCCAATCCACTGTCTGACCTGTGAGGACATTATGAAGACTGTACAGCTCCGATGTTGGAAGACGTCCGTCAGGGTTCTCTTACTATATATTGTCAGCCTCTCTGCTGTCGGAGCCTATCCAACGTGTCACCTCATGCAGTACTGGCTTTAGCCAGCATATAGCGCCGTTGTATAACAGCAGAAAAAGAGTAAGCCCCCTAGTAAAACCAGGATAGAAAATGGATTGGAAAGGGTTAACCAATCTAGTCGCATCCCTCTGAACCCTCTCCAGCTCATTAATATATATCCTTTTTAGAATGTGGAGCCCAAAACTGAATTCATAGTCTATATGTTGTCTTTCAAAAGATTTATAGAGGTAATATTGAAATAGGTGGTTGTTAGCGTTGTGGTAACTGGATGGAGGTAGAGCACTGGCGTACCATCCATGGTCACAGGGGTCGCAATGACGACCCAGCCCCTGTGCTGAGGGGGCCCAGAAGCGGCCCTCCGCCATTAACAAATGCACATACAGTGTATTACCGGCTTGTCGCACTGCCAGCCACATGATTGCCGCGCTGTGGCAGACAGTGCCAGCCGGAGAGCAGTAGAGAAGAAGAGGAGGAAGGAGAGGTGAGGAGATAGGCAGGCAGATACACACATGGCATGGCACGGAACAGAGGAGGCTGTTGATTATGTCATCTCCCTGTGCTCCTGCACCTATCTATCTATCTATCTATCTATCTATCTATCTATCTATCTATCTATCTATCTATCTATCTATCTATCTATCATTGTCCCGTAGGGGTTGTGTCTCTCCAACGAAATGCACACCATTGCAGACTTCGGCTATAACCATGCACCAAAGGTCTATTCTATGTTGCGTTCTCTCAACGTAGGTAGATTTGTTGTACCCTTTTACCATACATGTTAGACACAAAGAAACACATAAACCACCCATTCATGTCCTTCACAGGACTGCACATAACTTAAAGACAAATGATGTGCACACTGGCCTGAGGCTGAGCCTCCCTTATGTCCTGACACTGCAGCAATGTCTGTAGTCCTCTGTTGGACTGCAATACCAGGAGAGGTTATCAAAATTGGGGTTATTTGTTTTTTTTATTTTTGTGTCAACATAGTTGTGTTAGGGCTCATTCGAGACCCTGCAAAACCAATTAGGGGATTTAAATGCTGCTGTCAGAACACAGTGGCATTTACAGGGTTAACAGCTGTGATCAGCATTACACTGATCCTGGCTGTTGCCAGTGGGTGTCGGCTATGAGAAACAGTCAGCACCCACATTGTATGGAGCGGGATTGGATGTAAGTTTGTCCTATGTTGTTTAAAAGGGTTGTTCAGTTGTAAACTATTAATGAGCTATCCTCAGGTTTGGTCACCAATAGTAGATGAATGGGCGTCTGTCTTCTGGGAGCTCTGCTGATTAGCTGTTTGCCTGACCGATGCATTGATGCACTGAGCTGATTTCTATAGGAGGCAGAAAGCTCTGCACTCATACAGTGGCCTGTCTTGCTATTACATGAATTTAAGTAAGCGGGAACCTTCCCTGTAATATCAAGTTTGGCCACTGCAGCGAGAACAGAGCTGTCTGCTTCCTGCAGAAATCGTGTCAGTCCACAAGTGCACTGGCCCAGAGAACAGCTAATCAATGGGGATCCTGGGAACTAGATTCCCACCAATCTACTACTGATGGCCCACTGTCATTTTACTATATCAAAAATTGCAAATGTTGAGGTTTTTTTTGTAAGGTTGATGGGCTAAAGGGTAAGTGTAGATAATATTTTATCCCTGGGTAAATGTATTAAGGTTAAATTGCATTCAGCGGATATCATAAATTCTTTTCTTGGTCCAACTAGGCCGTAAATCAAATCTGGGAGGGGGGGGGGGGGGCAGAAAACATCAATAAGTAAAAAAAAAACTTCCACCCAGAGAAAATCAATAAAAGATAATTCAATTATAAACAAGCATGTCTGTTTGGTAAGATCGTCAGTTGGAAAATAATAAAAAATCTATAGTTTTATGGATGTATTTCTTACTTTGTGCATTATATGTCCTTATAAAGAAATACAAAGGATTAAAGAGACTTAAAGGGTTCGTTACACAACATTCTGACATGAATTACACATGCTGAATTCTTCATCCAAAAGCCATTCTATGTTATGACCGTACAAGACACTGTTCTGTTGGAGTCTACAGAAAATATTTAAAGCTTTGGTTTGATTTACTAAAATTCATCACATAAAACATGCTGCCAGTTGTAGAACAGTTTATCTGTGAAAGCAGACTATATCTATCTATTTACTAAAAAGGAATGCTTTCAAAGAAACAGCTTGGAGTTCATTGGTGGGGATGAACTGATCAGCCAGGAGGAATTGCTAAAGATAATCTATGGTCAGAATACGCCCCCCTGTTTAACACTTTCCAATCCACTATCTGACGTCTAAAGACATTCTGATTGAAGGCTGTACAGCTCTGATGTCGGAAGACGTCCGGCAGGGTATTCTTACTGTAGATTACTGGCCGCTGTGTTGTCCAGCATGTCCCATACCGCAGTACTGGCTCTAGCCAGCAGATGGCGCCATTGCATAATGGCAGAAAGAGAAAGCCCCCTAGGAAACCCTGAATCCAAAATAGGATTGCAAAGGGTTAAAACAACCTTCTAATTTGTTTTTTTTTTAAAATATGATTTTTACATGATTTTGCATGACAAAAATTCATTATTCAAATTCAAATATCTTGCCCTTACCTGAACATAAATTTTCTCTGTCAATAGCTGATTTAGCTGATTAACCCTTTCCAATCCACTGTCTGACCTCTTCCAACATTCTGATTGAAGTACTGTACAGCTCCGATGTCGGAAGACGTCTGGCAGGGTATTCTTACTGTATATTCCTGGCCGCTGTGTTGTCGGGAGCCTCTCCAGCATGTCCCATACCGCAGTACTGGCTCTAGCCAGCAGATGGCGATATTGTATATTGGCAGAAAGAGAAAGTCAGCTGGGAAACCCTGAATCCAAAATGGGATTGCAAAAAGTTAAATCACTATGAAGAAACCGTATCATTGCTTAAGGTCTGTTTAGACGCAACGATTATCGCTCAAAATATGTTTAAGTGATCAAAAGTGAGCGATGGTTTTGCTTTTAAAGATGACCATTTAAAGGTAACGAGTATCATTGGAAAATGGACGATAAACGATAATTGAACGATGGTCTGTTTGAATGGCGTGTGCATCAGTGAAGGTAAAAAAATGATGTAGAAATCGTTAAACGACTGAACGATATTCATTTAAATCAAACGATAAGCGAACCACCAAACGATGGATTTTAACCCTTTGCAATCCAATTTTGGATTCAGGGTTTCCTAGGGTGGGGGGTTCTCTTTCTGCCATTATACAATGGCGCCATCTGTTGGCTAGAGCCAGTACTGCGGTATGGGACATGTTGGAGAGGCTCCGACAACAGAGCAGCCAGTACTATACAGTAAGAATACCCTGCTGGACATCTTCCGACATCGGAGCTGTACAGCCTTCAATCAGAATGTCTTTAGATGTCAGACAGTGGATCGGAAAAGGTTAAGTAGACTGAAAGACAACGATGAGCAAATTGATAACGAAAAGTGCACGATGGGCGCGCATTTACACATAACGATTATCGCTCAATTGCAGCACTTTTAACGAATTTTGAGCGATAATCATTGCGTCCAAATGGGCCTTTACACTATTGTAATCTTCTGACTTTTCTAATCTAATTGTTATATCTACTACTAACTTTCACCATAACCTCCCTTAACCTTATATATTCTGATTCCACTACTAAGTTGGTCCCTGTAGAAACCAAATGTTTGATTCATTGCATTTTTTCAAATTTTGTCACACATAATGTCATAATGTGAATTTTCTGTGCTACTTAAAGAGGTTTTCCCACTTCTAGCTGTTTTGATGCAGTAATGAGACAGCTACTTTCATTGCATAACGGCCCAGGATGATACCGCAGGCTGAGTCTCATTCACGTCAATAGAACCAACCTAGACCAGTGCACAATGTATGGAGTTGTCTGCTTCCTGCAACAAAGCAACTAGGAATTGTTTGTTTAAGGAATCAGGCAACTCCATACAATGAATTAAATCTCTAACTTTAAAAGTGTCTCATTTTGTCATTTCTGAGACTAGTGATGAGCGAATTTTTGAAAAGTTTGATTCAGACAGTGTGCCAAATTTTGATACAAAGTTTAGTTTGGTCAAAATTACTTTGAAATGAATCAAAACTTCACCACACCCCCTAAAACTGGTGTATAAAACTGTCTAAGAGCTAAAAAGCCCTGTATAATATTCTTAGGTCACTTAGGAGTGATTCTAAGTACTTTGTTTTTAGGGTAAAATTTACCAAGAAGAGGAAGAAGAAGTAGAGGTATAAGAAGAAAAAGAGGAAGAAGAGGATTAAGAGAAAAAACTTCAAGGCACTATAGGTTACCCTTAGATCATGTGATCTACCGCCTTCTCCTTTTTGCCATATGACAGGCACCATTTTAGGGGATTCAGCTCACACTAACTGCCTGAGGTTCAGATTTGCATCTAACCAAACTTTTAGCAAAGTTTGACCTGAAACAGGGTTCAACTGTTTCAGCTTGCTCAACACCATCTAAGGCAATTAATAGAAGGTTCATAGACAGGAATTTATACAGCTCTGTACAACCTTTGAATAGTACAGAGTGGCAATAAATACATGGTGATAAAGTATAACTGGGAAAAAAATCATAACTCCGTGAAACTTAAACGTTAATCCTGCAGTTTTGATCCAGAGAAAAACAAAAACAACATCCTTGAGAAGTGCCAATATCCTTGTTTTATAGGAAAAGTTATGTCCCAACTTCAAAGATAAATTCTTGGATTATTGACCTCTCTCTAGTACTCAAGATCCATGATAAATGTTTGATTGCTGGGGGTTCCACTGTTGAAACCGCAGTGGCAATGAGAACAGGGTTCCTGTGCCCTCTTTCTTCCTCACTGCTCCCCTACCATTGAGAGGAACTTAAATGGAGTGGTGGCCAAGCGTACACATGGCCGCTCTTTGCTGTGGGGGTTGCAGTGAGGAGGAAATGGGAACATGGAAATACTGTTTTCCTGATAAATGGGGGTCTCAACTTCTCTGAGCATACCAGGATTGTTCCATTCCAGGGAATGGGACAATGATGCAATGCTCAGAATAACCACTACAAAAAGTACACTGTTCCAACTAGGAACAGTGCCCTGGACCAAGGGAAACACTTCAAGGGATGCAGCATTCACACGAGTGCCATGGTCCTTTCAAACAGCTGATTGGAAGAAGAGCAGGAGTTATACCCCCAACAATCAGATATTCATAGCTTATCCTAAATATAGGTCATCAATTGTAAAAGGCAGGATAACCTCTTTAATTATGGGACTATCCCCCTAAGAAACGGGTTAGAGATCTTTCTTGTGAAGCACAATATAAAGAGCTACTGGGGTTAAAGGGAACCTATAAGTAGTTCCTGGCATGCAATACTGCCTACGCCAACAGCACACTGAAATCTAATTGTTTCCAAAACTTCAATGTGTATAACTAATGAAAGAAGCATACTTTGAAAAACAGCCTTTTAAGAGTTCCCGTACTGCATGCTAATTGAGAGCAACTGGTCCAATGGGTGGGCTAGACTGACACTTCTCCTGTTGAGGTTTTTGATTAATTTCTCCCCCTCTGGCAGTGCGACTTGGATGATGTCTGTGATGTCATCCACAGGACGAATGAAATCTCTTGCATGCTCTGGGAGATCGTGGACCACCTCATGTGGACCACCTCCACGTTCTGTGGAGATTCGGCTCTGTCATGTGCCAGTCCATGATGTGCCGACCCATGTGTTAGATTTTATTCATCCTGTGGATGGTGTCACAGGTTTCATGTACTTCACACTGCCAGTTGGGGTGAGGTTAATAAAAGACCCCAGTAGGAGAAGAGACGGACTGCCCACCTATTGGACTGTTAGCTCTCGATTAGCATACGGCACAGAAACATTTAAAAAACTGTTTTTCAAAACATGCTTCTTTTGTTAGTTATACATGCAGTAGATTTGGAAACAGTTGAACTTTAGTGTGCTGTTGCTGTAGGCAGTTTTGCATGCTGGGAAGTGTTGACCCATTCCCTTTAATGTAGAATGATGGTATAGGGATTTGTTCAATATCCCGCATGGGACAAGAAGCATATTTTTCACGTCTTTACCATTTATAGGGTGTTTTTTTTTTGTCACCTGGTTCAACTGAAGTTTTTAAGTACAGAATACTGAATGTCATGGACTTAGGTGTTTTATCAATTCACTAGCTGTGAAATTATGTAAATTATGGGCATACCCATATACAAACAGTATATAGGGATAATGTTTAAAAACAAATTCCCAATATTCCTCTATTATCACAAGGATCATTCAAAAACACTAAATCACTATATGCTTTCAAAAGCAATTACATTGTTCTTTATGGCAAAAATACTTGAAAAAAATCTAAAAAAATCTAGAAATTATCAATACATTTCTGTCATTTAGAATTATGAAATGTAATGGCAGTTGAAGCTTTTAATAAATAGTTGAAAGCTTTGGGATTGCAAAGGATAGTCACTAATGACAAGCAGCAAATACCTTAGTGGGTACTAATTGGGATATTTTGATATTTACTGGGTGGAACGTTTATATCATTAGAGGATATTTTTCCTTGCCTGGTTGAAATGACCTTTACCAATAAGATTCGAATGGACATTGAGAAACTAAAGGGAAATCATTTCCTTCCTTTATTCTCCTTCTTCCATGTTGCTTTACATTCAGCATAACTTTTGGCAAGAGCCACCTAGCATTTTTAACACAAGTGGTTACTTCCTTATACTGAAAATTATTTAAAATTGGCAATGTCTTGAAGCACTTGATAACCAGCTGTGTTATTTTTGTAGAAAGAGAAGAGGAATATCAGTAAATGTTAGAAAAATGTATTTAAAATATAGTATGGAATATACTAAGAAAGTACGATTGGACACATATTATGTACACATTAGATACATTTAAGGGTTTTTGAGCTTAGAAAATCCCATCCATGTATATGACTCCCATGAGAGTGGATAATAACTACAAAGAGCATCTCTCACTCTAGAGGGCACAGCTTCTCCATACGTTACATGATATCCCATTGACATCATTGTGGGGAAATAAGGACTCAGTAATGGCTTCCTCCAGCTACTCAGATACAGTAATTGTGGGGGCAGATCCTGGCAAAACCCCTTGACAATCAGCTGTTCTTCAAGAACCAATTTTGCATTAAGAGGTTGTAAAACTGAACATCAAATCTTTTAATCTTTTAGTGAAAAAAAATGGCGCCTTTTTTCCATTAACGGCATCACTCTTGTCTATACTCTGTGTCTGGTATTCACTGGAAGGGGCCGAGCTACAACACCAAGCGCAGGCATAACTTGGAATATTAAATCCTTCTGAAAACATGTCCAAAGCAGAACTCTTAAGGCTCCTACCCACTAGCGTTTTTTTCTCTCTTGCACTGCTAGAGTGAGTGAAGACTCAGCCAATTACAGCCAGCACTTAACTATTAATTAATGAATAAATAGCTAAGCGCTGGCTGTAATTGGCCGAGTGCTCAGCCAATCAGCACAGCTCTTTCAGGAGGCGGGGATTTTTAAATCCCTGCCTGCTGAAAGTGCTGGACAGAAGTGCAGGGGAGCCAGCCGGAGGATGCGTCTGAGCGGTGGAGAGGTGAGTAATTTTTTTTTTTTTTTTAAGCAGCTAATGATGATTTTCAGGGAAGGGCTTATATTTCAAGCCCTTCCCAGAAAATCATGCTGCGGGGGTTGCCACAAACCACTGCTTTCAATGTCATCAGCAGCAACGCAGACCCCATTGAAAGCAATGGGATAGCATGCTGGACTTCTGCCACTTCTGCGACACCCGTGGGGATGAAGGATGCTCCTGCCACAGCTGTGATAGCTGTGGCAGAAGTCCCCGGTCTTCTCCCTATGTTTTCAATGGGGCTAGTGCTGCTGCCACTGGCCCCATAGAAAACACTGGCGATGTCACAGCATTTTTTTTGCGCTGCGAGGCGAGTGTTTTCACTCTCGCAGCACAAGAGAGAAAAAAACCGCTAGTGAGTAGGAGCTCTTAACTGCACATTTTAACTGATTGTCTAACGAGTCTGAGCACAAACTAATATGTTCCCAAAATAGGCTTAGCAGCATCCCTGGGTGGATAGGAGTTGGATTTTAAAATGTTCCTGAATAGGGATATAAACACTGACGTAACTATAGGGGATGCAGGGGATGTGGTTGCACCCGGGCCCAGGAGCCTTAGGGGGCCCATAAGGCCTCTCCTCTCCATATAGGGAGCCCAGTATTATAAAGCATTATAGCTGGGGACCCTGTAACAGGTTTTGCATTGGGGCCCAGGAGCTTCAAGTTACACTTCTGGATACAAATGTTGGTTGGTATGCAAAACACTTATAATTTATGTTTTGATTCAACCACCACAACATCCTGGGACGGAAATTCCCATAGCCTCACTAACCCTTTTATGCTGATGTAATCTTTATTTTAGAGGTTGTAGATAACCTCATGTTATATTAATAGGGTTAGATATAAAAAATGAATTAGATAGATTGTATGATCCATATTGGCCTTTGATGTAGATCCCCGGTGATCACAATACTAATCATCAAGACAGGATGAAAAGGTAGCAGGTAGTTATTAATTGAAGAAAAATGACCAATGGATATACTAGAAAAAGACTGAATCAATTGTCTCCTGAGGTACAAGGAAACTGAAATTCAATTCTTCACCAACACTTGAAAAATGGTATTTTCTATTTTTTCCTATTTCAATACGATTAAAATGTAGATGTATAAGAAAAGTCTAGAAAATAAATTGATATGCTGGCCAATACACAGGTAGTGGACCTAATGGAGTCTTAACAGATTTGGCTTACAGTATGAGAGCTTAGTCACACGGGCGCATCGGCACCCGTACACTGCCCCCAGACCATCACACCAGCAGCTGAGGTAGTGCCACTTTACAGCAAAGGTAGGATTGAGGTGCTCATCTGTGGTTTTTCAGACCCAAACATGGTCATTATCAGTGCCCAAACTAAAACTGGATTAATCGCTGAGGACAACCTAGTTCCACTCCATAGTAGTCCAGTTTCATTGTTCACAATACCACTGCGAATGGAGGTGATGGTGGGTATGTCAATACATGTAATGGGCACCATGAGAACAATTGTTCTTCAGCCTGTAACAATGGTATCACCTGTCTCTGGATGGCGGACAACAAAACAGTTGGAACTGCTCCTGCTTGTCGGATGATCACATGATCCTCTCTACTGGTGGTCTGTCAAGAGCATCCTGAGCCTTGTCACCTTGTATGTATGCCCTAATGCATCCACTGGTCCCAACACTTCCTAACATTCTGGTCATAATGGCCCAGGTGATAGGCAATTTGTTGATATAACCATTCAGCTTTTCACATTCCAATATTGTGCCCCCTCCCAAACTTTCTTAACTGGGCAAAATCTTTTTGATTGCATCAGAGAGTCATGTCTAGTGGTCAACAAGATCTAGACAAGCAGAAAAAGATGTCTACTATATATATATATATATTTATTTATATACACACATTTATATAAATATGTATATAACAAAGCTGAGTATTAATTAATAATATACCCTTGTGTCTCATAGGTTTTCTGTGCTTCCCCAAAGTGGGACAGAGTCACCTTGTTCATCCTTTCAGGTGAGTGTACTTTCATTCATTTCCACTATAATTCTACACCATGTATATTACATCTGCCTATCCTTCTACCCCTTTTAGCAGCCTTTTATTCTCGCACCCCCATAACTGTATACAATTAATCGTTCGCCACCAACTTCAATCTAGGTACACTGGCAGTGGGCCGGATAAATTACTAGGCTAAAAAAAACCTCCCCCTTAGTCTTGACTGCACCCGGGGCACATGCCCCACTGGCTTCCACCCCAGCTTTGGCCTTGTACTGTGGTAATTTCTATTTAAAAGATATAGTTAGATACAATTCTAACAATATCTATACTTTATGCAACATGCACTCAAATACGCACATTTTCCTGTTCTGCACTGTATGGATTGTGTTTTATAGAATCCTACTCACATTCCTTCTATTAACCGACCTAAACCGAATATCTCAATCGCAGTCTGCTGTACAACCTTTATTCCATGGCAGCGTTCTCAGGTCATATTTCTCTCTGATCTTTGGACTTCATATTCTGTTTCTTGCTTGCTCATGTCACCTGCAGTTTAAAAACATATTCCGAATCAACCTTTCCTCATTGTGGAGACATCAAAAACTCCTATCGTTGCCCTTTTCCACCCACAGCTTGATTACTGCAACTTGCTACTGATTGGTCTTCCATCACTAAAATCTCCCCTCTCCAGTCCATCCTGAATGCAGAAGCCAGGCTTATATTTTTGTCCAGCGGCTACACTGATGCCTCCATCCTGTGTACTGGCAGCCCATCCAATATAGAATACAATTTAAACTCATCACTCTCATCCATAAGGCTATTCACAATGTTGCACCTCCTCCGTCATCTATGTCTACCACCCCATCCCTGTTCTCTGCTTTGCTAATAACCTTAGACTAAACTCCTCTCTAATCCAAATCTCCCACTTGCGCCTCCGAGAATTTTCTAGAGCGAGATCAGTTCTCTGGAATGCATTATCCTAATCAGATTAATTCCAAACGACCACAGCTTTAAACGTGCCCTAAAATCACATCTTTTTAGGGAGCTCTACCATAATCCCAAATCTAAACTCTTCTTCATCTAGCCTGCTTTTGCACATTCTGTTGGAAACCTGACTGCTTTCTTCCCACTGTATCACCCATGCACCCAACTGCACTCTTATCTGTTTTTACACAAATATGGATGGTAATCAACTCAGCTCTATGTATATATATATATATATATATATATATATATATATATATATATATATAGAGCATCCTATATATACAGTATATTTTTATCCCTGCATAGTGCAGAACCAGCATCTGTACTTCTTCTATTACCGTATTTCCTTATAGTCTGTAAACTCTGGCGAGCAGGGCCCTCAAACTATTGTTCAAGCTGTCCCGCTTTAACTCTTTCCAATCCACTGTCTGACGTCTAAAGACATTCTGATTGAAGGCTGTACAGCTCCGATGTCGGAAGACGCCCGGCAGGGTATTCTTACTGTATATTACTGGCCGCTCTGTTGTCGGGAACCTCTCCAGCATGTCCCATACTACAGTACTGGCTCTAGCCAGCAGATGGCATCATTGTATAATGGCAGAAAGAGAAAACCCCTTAGGAAACCCTGAACCCAAAATTGGATTGCAAAGGGTTAATACTGTGTGTTATGTGTTATTTTGTGTATGTTACCTCTGATTTGTATAGCGCTATGGAATATGTTGGTGTTATGTAAATAAACATTATCAGTATTCCGAAAACTCTACTTATGCTGCAGATATGAAATTTGCTGCCTGATTGTACGGTAATATGTATAAATGTAATCTATTAATCTGATTACTAATGTCCACTTCCTTAGAAGAATTCCATTTTTTCTCTGATAATATGGTGAATGATTTCAGAATAGGTTGTGCCTAAAAATCATACATTAATAACACACATCTGATCACAGACGGCCTTGGTTTTAATTACAAATCTGTTTCTGATACACAACAAATGCAGCAGAAAGTTTAATAAAGCAGATATTCTATCATGTAAGGTGGTACGGTGCACGGGATTCACATGTTGGTAATTTGGCAGAGCAACTTTTAGAATTCAATTTCAATGGATTCTGATGTTTTATGGGAAGAGCTCTAACTGATGTTCTTAATATAGCTCTGCTTGAATGTAATTACCTGGCCATTTTTAGCTGTAAAATGTGTAATATTGAAGTACAGTAACCCTTTCAGAGCTATACCTTTTCCCCTTTGCCATAAAAAGAAAAAAAAAACAGATCACAACATGTTTTCAATCTGTGCAACTTTGAACAAAAAACTGTTTAAATTGGATCTGTCAGATCTATTCTATACTGAGGACAGCATAGGATAGAACGGCTATACATAGGTGCTGCTATGACTCTCCCACACAAAGTGATTTGCAAATTTCATTTTTGCATAAGTTTGGCCCAATTACACCTATAGGTATATCACAGTATACAGCTTGGTCATTTTTTTCTGTTAAAACATATACTGCTGACATACCCATAAACATAATGGGAGTAGAGCTTTAAAGGTTATATTTGCATAAATTTCCCAGAGCAGCATGCATGGCCTTATAAGTAGAAATGAGTGAACGTACTCGTTTAGGCCTTAGCCAGACGGGCGTTTTTTCGCACGATTTGCGGATCGCATGACGGATGCGCATCCGCAAATCGCGTGACCAGTGCGCGCAAGTCGCCCGCAAATTGCCCGAAAATCTGCTCCTCGCCACGTTTCATTAGAAACGGGCCGGAGCTGTCCAGCGCATTGCATTCAATGGAGACGGCAATAGAGCCGCCTCCATTTAAAGCAATGCGCTGCGGGCGAGCCCGGGATGAATTG
Source organism: Eleutherodactylus coqui (assembly GCA_035609135.1). Classification (NCBI taxonomy): domain Eukaryota; kingdom Metazoa; phylum Chordata; class Amphibia; order Anura; family Eleutherodactylidae; genus Eleutherodactylus; species Eleutherodactylus coqui. Next base: position 123,153,729 of record CM069414.1, on the reverse strand, counting down.
TCGGTAAGGGCTTAAATATATAAGCCCTTCCCAGCAATTCATCCTAAAATGTGTTAAAATAAAAAAAAATTGTATACTCACCTTCTCCTGGCAGCCGGAGCTCCGCGCGGCCGTCCTGCAGTGGGTGTGAAGGGGGTGTGAGTCAGACCTGCCCCCTGATTGGCTCAGCGCTGAACCAATCAGAGGCATGCCTCACTCACACCCATTTATGAATTCATTTTTTATTTTAACACATTTTAGGATGAATTGCTGGGAAGGGCTTATATATTTAACCCCTTCCCGACAATTCACCCGCGCACGCCGGCAGCCCATTGCTTTCAATGGAGCGGCTGTATTGCCGGCTCCATTGAATTCAATGGGCAAACATCGTTCTTCTCTGCCACAGCTGTTACAGCTGTGGCAGAGAAGAATGATTTGTCTTCTATATGTTCTCAATGGGGTCGGCGCTGCTGCCGCCGGCCCCATTGAGCGCATATAGAGAAGAGAACAGGAATCGCAGATCGCAGATAGGTGCGATCTGCGATTTTTTGTTCTATAATTTATCGGACGAGCACATAAAAAGCGCTCATGTGTCCGATACCATTGCAAAGCAATGGTTTTATAAAATCGCCGGATGAATGCGCATGCGCAAATCGTGGCTAAAAACGCCCGTCTGACTAAGGCCTTAGGGTGATTTCGCAATCGAGCACCGCTTTTTTCGAGTAACTGACTACTCGGGCGAAAAGATTCAAGGGGTGCCGGGGGTGAGCGGGGGGGTTGCAGAGGGGAGTGGGGGGAGAGAGAGCTCCCCCCTGTTCCCCACTGCTACCCCCCGCTCCACCACGCCGCCCCCTGCCCCTTGAGCTGTGATGGTGAAAGTCAAAGACTGAAGAGACGTGAGACAGCGCTGACTGGGACAAAGAAGGGCAGGATTAATTAATACAAGTGGAGAGATGCAGAAAGGAGTGGAAAGTAGCACTCCGGACACCGGAGACCGGTCTCAGCGGAGACTTTAGGTGTGCACATCATTAGGGTCAGAAATGGTTAGTTAGCAGGCCTGCTGCAGGAGACAGAGACTGCACTGAGGAAATTGGACTGTTGACAATCTTCCATCGCCCAGGTCCCCACTCATGGACTAAGATATTTTCAAAAGGGGCAAGCCTTAAATAAAAGAAGTACTGCGAGTTGTGCTATGTGTTATGCGTTTCTATGAGACGGTGTAGGTATTAATAAAGTGTTAATGACATTGTACAGAAGGCACTAATATGTTAGAGTTGGTAGTACATCATGTTTAGATAGTCAAAGCTGTTCTATTCTAAGTTCAATTGCTTAATCATCACTAGTCCACTGTTATTTCCCTGTTCTTGAATAAATATTGTATACTGTGGTTACTCCATCTGCTATATCATATCCTACCATTTCCGTTGCTGTTCCTTGAACTGCTACACAAGCAACAATTTAAAGTTTTCCAGGATAAGAAGAACATGACTCTAACTGAAGCAACAGTTCCATGTTCTGCAGGAGGGGAGGTAAGCCCACTTGTATTCCTTAGAAGTGGCTCTGCCCATGTATTATATCCTCAGCACACAGATGACACAGCATGCCTCAAGTACCACCACCTTCTCTTCCTCCCAGTCACTGGAACACAGAAGTTAATCTACACCAGTCGGCTATGAGAATCCCTCTCTACATCATCCCATGCCAAATTCCCCACACCCTCCGAAGCAATCAACATGTATCAGTCTGAGGAGCTGTTTAATCATTCAGCGTCATAGATGTCAACTAGAGCGTCCAAACAATTAGAGAAAAAGAACTCAGACATTGAATGCACTGATGTGCAACCATGTTTTCCCTCCAAGGAGGAAGATAAGGGTAGGCCAATGTGTGCAGTCAAGCCTCCACAGGCAATGTGTACTTAAGGGATGTGGAAACAGAGGTTTCAGCTCCTGGTGCTCACTGTGACATAGAGTCCACTCAGGTGGAGAAGGATGACAAAGAGGAAGAGGGGGTCCAAGATGTGGAGGTGTTTGACTCAATATGAACAGACAGGGCTTCTACCCACTTGCGCTTTTTTGACAATCGTATTAAAAAAATGCAGTGATATTGCAGCATTAAAAAAACGCAAGTGGGTAGAAGCCCACAAGGAGAAGAGAAGGAAGAGGCAGATATTGCAGGGCAACAATTTGCCAAGGAAGCGACTAGGGTGTCACAGAAAAACAAAGGGGCAGTGTCACCACCTTCAGCTACTACTAGTTGAAGCAGCAGCAACATGAAACCAATGGCTAGGTATGCTTACTATACTTGTGTAGCTTGGGCATTCTTTGAAACTGCACATGATAAAACAAGAATGGCTATCTGTAAGATCTGCAGTATGCCTTCAAAATGCAGCAAGACCATAAACAAACTCAGCGCGATGTGTGTGAACAGTCCTGTGAACTCCCACCACCTACTGTCCTGGAGAACCCCCCTGAGCCAGAGGTTAAAGAGTCAGCCTCATCCTGTTCCTTCTTCCGCAGCCTCTTCCTCCATCTCCCTCTGTGTTCATGCAGTAGCCTAGGAACACAGAGAGGTCGTTTTGTGTGGGGGCAGAAGTATACCTACTTCAGGCATCTCCTCCACAATGGACAATTGGGCTGCAGGTATCAGAGCCATGAATGGGAAAAGGAGAGAAGTACAGCTACCAACATCACCACCACCTTCACTGACATTGATATCTACCCCATATTCCAGTGTGTCCAAGGTCAGCAGCCAGGCACAGGAACATACGAAAAATACCACACCAACTATTTACAAGCACCGATCCTGAACGCAAGCATTGTACAGCTGCTGGCAATGGAAATGCTGTCCTGCAGTTTGGTGGACACAAATGACTTTGGCAACATGATGCTCCATGCTAGACCACAATACCAGATATCCAGCTGCCATTCATTTGCTCAAAAAAAAACATCATATGCTCTGCGCCCCAATGTGAGTGATAACTTGTCCCTGGCATTGCAGAAGACTGTCTGTGGCAGGGTGCACATGGCCATAGACACGTGGTCCAGCAAGCATGGCCTGGGGCATTATTTATCCTTAAAAGAACACTGGGTCAATATTCTGTAGGTGGGGCATGAAGACAAAAGTGGTGGTCTACGTTTCATGGTATTCCCAAGAGTAGTGGGAAATTCATCCTTGTCAATCCCCTCCTCATCCCCTACTCCTTCTTCTCCTTTTCTTCTTCCACCTCATCATACTACCTTTCAACACTCTCCACATCGGCACAGATATATGTATGTGATGAAATCCGACCTCCATACAGTGCTGCATATGGTAAATGCCAAAATGCTGCCTAATACTCACATGTCTATGGGAGTGCAGCCACACAGCTGAAGAGCTGTTGATGGCTCTGCAGGCCCAGCCTGACATGTGGCTGACCTCACACAATCTGAAGCCAGGCAAGATTGTGTGTGACAATGGGGCCAACCTGCTGGCAGCCCTTCACCTCGGCAATCTCACACACACATACCATGCCTAGTCTGTGTGATGAACCTGGTAGTGCAGCACTTCCTAAACAATTGCCCAGGTTTACATCCAGCTAGAAAAGGCCAGCAAGCTATGCTTACACCTTTGGCATTCACATCCAGCTGCCTCTCGTCTGACAGAGGTGCAGTGACAGTTTGGGATACCACCCAACCGTTCCATTTGTGCTGTGCCTACACAGTGAAATTACATGTTACATATGTTGCAGAGGCTAATCTAGCAGCAGAGAGTGATCACAAAGTTCCAAATGGTCTATGCCTTAGCAGACCCTGTTTGTAGGTAGTTCACGTGACTCCAGTGGAGTGGCTACAGATCAAACACATATGCACTGTTTAGCCTACTTTCTGGAAGCAACCAAAATGGTCAGTCATCTCCCAACTGTCTGGTCAGTCCACCACTACTCAACAACGCAGGGAGGCTGGCTTTGGACAAGGAAGGGTGGCTTCTTCTCCAACACGTTTCTCCAACCGTGGGAGAAGTATAGAGGAGGAAATACAAGGAAGAGGAGGGCACTAATGTAAGTACAAAGGCAGGGGAGGGGGCTATGCAGTGCTTCTTTCATCCATCACTAACCCCAGCTATTCTACATGAATGGTGGGACCAGCCAGAGGTCACTCTTAGGCCTGACCCCGTGGAATGTGGGCCACCACCCTTAGGCACTTTGAGGCATATGAGTGCTGTTTTGCTGCAGTGCTTGCAGAAGGACTGTTGGCATGTAAACATCAGTTTCAACTGCAAAACTGCACAACTATTAGCAAACAATTTGAAAACTGCACCGATTTCAGTAGAATTGCACTTCAGGGAGATTTTTGTTAGCATTGTGGCTATGTAGGAGTAACAGGAGTATTAGGGTGACAAGCAAGAGGCCACCGGCTGCCATTACCATTAAAAGTATTGCACCAGAAGTGTATTTTACAAGCCATCAAGCAATTGCAAGTTCAAGTCGCACTTGGGGACTAGAAAAAAAATTAATAGCACTTTTAAATATACTACTCTCGCCTTTTCCCATTTATCATTTAAAAATATAAGCAATAAAAAATTTAAACATATTTGGCATTCCTATGTTCAGAAATGTCCAAACTGCATTATTTAGCCTATAAGGTAAACACAGTAAAAAAAACATCCTACCATAAGGCCTCCTTCCCACGAACGGATTTACGCCGCGTAAATTCGCGGCAAAAATCCGCTGCGTTGCCCCACAGCTATTAGGTTCTATTGAACCTAATAGCACAATGCTCACGATGCGTAATTCCACCACGGAATTTCGCACCGTGAAATCTCCCGTCCTCACCCGCAGCATGCTTTATTTGCCGCGGGTGTACGCGCTGACGGCTTCCATTGCAGTCAATGGAAGCCGTCCGTTCACGCTATCTCCCGCTGTAACACAGCGGAAGATAGCGTGAAAACGCTTTCCCGCCTACCGCCGCCGCGTCATATGACGCGGCCGGCGCGTCACGTGACACGGCCGGCTGCGTCATGTGACGCGGTGGGCGTGTCACATGATGCGACGGCGGTGGGCGGGGAAGCGTCTTCACGCTATCTTCCGCTGGTAAGTATGGGGTCTCTGGGGGGCGCCGTGACGGGCTTCACTGCGGAATATTCACGCTTGTGCGAAGCCTAACAGAAGGGATACAAATTGCTAAAGTCTGTGTATTTACCCCAAAGTGTACCATTAAAAGAAACTCCAAAGACTTTGACTCAAAGCAGGCCAGTACCCTAACACTGATGAGGAACACGCTGAGTTCGGCAGGATACGACAGAACCCACAATAGGACACGGACACAGGTAAAATCAGATGTGTTATCAATCTGTCATCCCACAACCCCACTAATGTGGAGCTCAGTGTTCTCTCCACGGGACTTTCATTCTGCCCTATTAAAACACTAGTAAAATAGAACTCTACAGTGACAGGTAGGAATATTTTAGGAGATTAAGACTCAAAAAGTTTTTCCATGACAAAAAGGACGCAGGACTTTTAAGCACTCAAACACAGTAGAAACTAGGAGCCAAGAAGAAGTTTGATTGGACACCCCCTACCAGCCGTAATCCCACTTTGGACAAGTATGTAGATTCCTTTAGACATGAGGTGCAATATACTATATTGGACAAGCAGAAAAAGGAAGCATTTAATATCAATATGCAGGAAAGAAGGGCCATCTATGCACTCAAAAGCAACAAGGAGATCACCATTAAGCCTGCAGATAAAGGTGGTGCTATAGTCTTCATGAACACATCAGACTACACGAAAGAAGCAGACAGCTGACGGATACCAGATACTACACCTAACTGGATCAAGACACAGCTCAAAAATATGTGAGGGAATTGATTGCTGGGGCAAAGTCCCTAATTCCTGCTTTATGGTCAGCCTCAACTGTCCCCTCACATGATAATGGATTGCTAAAGTTAATGAAATTTGAAGACTTGAAGAACTAACCAGCTGGGCTAATAGATCACATGATAAATTCAGGAAAACCTGGGACCCATGGTCTAATATTTCTACATCTTAAAATTTATGGAGTACTATACGAGATCAATTCATACTTGTAATTACTGTATTACTGAGTTTTGTCTATACTCCATACAATTGTTTTATTGAGTGTGTTCCGCTCTGTAAGCCCTATAACCTAACTCCTTCTACCTTTGCTCACATGAACTAAGACCCTCATCTTTTTAAGTGGTCTAACCTCAACTTCTTTCCTAACCTCTCCCTGTGCCCCTTGCTAAATTAATCAAACAGTAGTTATGCTTATTTTGTTATTTGCCTTACACTGAAGGCCTTGATGGTATCGTCTACCTATGGTATTTGCTTGATAATCTTTCAATAAAAACAGAATTTGTAAAAAAAAATCTGCAAGGCAATTGAGAAGGGTTATCAGAAGTCTGTCTGTTTGTTCCACAAAACCTTTGGACTTGATACCTTAGAACCTCAGGGTTGGTGTATTCTACATGCTTCCCAAACTACAAAAAGATGGCAACTCAGGGAGACCATTTATCCCAGGTGTGGGAACCCCAACCGAAAAAATCTTAGGATAGGTAGACGCTGTCCTCAAACCACTGGTAAGAAATACAACTAGCTACTTGCAGGACACCACGGACCTACTGAGCAAATTGTCAACCATAGATCCCATCCCTGATGGTACCAGCTTGACCACCATTGATATGGAATCCTTATATTCTAACATCCCACATGAGGATGGACTGATTGCCTGCCAGACACACCTTGAGGCTAATGGTGTTGCCTCTGAATTAGTGTTACAACTCACATGAGTCATCCTCACACACAATTATTTCTCCTTTGGCAAAGAGATATTCCTGCAACTCACCGGAACTGCCATGGGCAGTAAAATTACACCGCAATATGCCAACCTTTTCATAGCAAAACTAGAGAGTGCCTTTCAGACCTCTTGCTCCAGCAAACCATTGGCCTAGTTCCAATACATTGATTACATCATAATCATCTAGACCAACACCGAACAAGAACTAATCAAATTCCATTAGAGATTCAATGCATTTCACCCCACCATAAACCTGACATTAAGCTACTCATATACAGAAATCAACTTTTTGGACACGACCATAAAAATCTCAAACAACTCAATGCAGACATCTCTATACCGAAAACTGATTGATCGGCTCACATACTGTACCTCAGATGGGACAGATGGGACAGTTCCCATCCTGAGCACATCAAAAAGTCCATTGTCTACAGCCAGGCCATCAGATACAACCAAATCTGCTCCAACCCAACAGACAGGGAGGAACATACCATCTTAAAAGGACATTTATAAATCAGGGCTACCATCCCACCTCAATTGATGACCAAATCACCGGAGCCACCAGGATACCCAGAAATCAACTACTCCCATACACAGAGAAGGAAGAAAATAGTTGTGTACGTCTAGTAGTGACCTAGAAAAGAGGGTGGTAGAAAAGGAGGAGGAAGTGGAGCTACTGCAGTGAGGAAAAAACTAGATTTCTTTTTTTCTATTTCAGTTTTTTCAAGAGATATGTTTATCGTGTGCGGTAGAGGAAGATGTGTGCAAACAGTTTCAGGTGCTGCCAAATCAGTAACTGTACAATCAAATATGGTTGGCCAGTCAAGCAATGAGTGAGAGGAGTAAGGCAAAAAACGGATAGGGTGGCACAACCTATTTTAGGAAAACATGTGCACTATTGTGATGTATATATTATGTAGTGTGTCTGCAGCGGGACTGAAAAAAAGTCAAAGTGCTTCGAAGCTTTTTTTGGTGTTTCATGCTGGATTTTATCTAAATAAAAGAACACTTTTATCCAAATATGTGCACGTTTCCTAAATTAGGTTGTTCCCCCCTATCAGTTTTTGCCTTACTCCGCTCACTCTAGTAGAGACTTGCAATTCACTGCTAAAGGTACAAAGGAAAACTGCAAAGAAACTGCATCATACCCTACAAAAGCATGTCCATCTGAAAACCATATTCCCAGACCCTCCCCTTCTGTGTTACAGGCAACCTCCAAATTAGAGGAACTTTATAATGAGAAGTGCATTGCCCTCTGACACACAAAAAGGAACTTATCCCTGTAATGTAAGCAGCTGCAAGACTTGCTGACATGTACGGTCCGCAGACAGGATACAAATCCCCAACACACAGCAGGACTATAAGATCCCGGGGACATTCACATATTCCACGTGTGATTTTGTGTACCTGATCCTGTGCAGTAAATGCCCTGTGGGGGGCCTTTATGTTGGGGAAACAGGACAAAAACTTGCGAGGATGAGGTCTCTTCACCCCACAATTAAAGAGAGAAGTACAGAATTACCTGTGGCAGACATTTTTCTAGTCACATACACAACATACAACATATGAAAGTTATTATATTAAGAGGCAATTTTAAATCCCAACATCACAGAAGAATTTGGGAGTACAAATTTATAACAACCTTTGAAACTGTCAGGACTGGAATGAACCGAGGTGGGGGCTCTTTGCAGCAGTGGAGAATATGAGAAACCCGACAGAGATAACATGTAGGCCCTGTGACCTCCTAACACAAATTCAGAGACCATAAAACTGTCACATTCCTATCAGTGGACAAATTAAAGGGGTTGTCCCGCGAAAGCAAGTGGGTCTATACACTTCTGTATGGCCATATTAATGCACTTTGTAATGTACATTGTGCATTAATTATGAGCCATACAGAAGTTATCAAAAGTTATTCACTTACCTGCTCCGTTGCTGGCGTCCTCGTCTCCATGGTTGCCGTCTAATTTTCGCCGTCTAATGGCCAAATTAGACGCGCTTGCGCAGTCCGGGTCTTCTTATCTTCTCAATGGGGCTCCGTGTAGCTCCGTGTAGCTCCGCCCCGTCACGTGCCGATTCCAGCCAATCAGGAGGCTGGAATCGGTAATGGACCGCACAGAAGAGCTGCGGTCCACGGAGGGAGAAGATCCCGGCGGCCATCTTCAACCGGTAAGTAAGAAGTCACCGGAGCGCGGGGATTCAGGTAAGCGCTGTGCGGTGTTCTTTTTTAACCCCTGCATCGGGGTTGTCTCGCGCCGAACGGGGGGGGGGGGGGGGGGGGAGTTGAGAAAAAAAAAAAAGCCGTTTCGGCGCGGGACAACCCCTTTAAGTATTTACTTCTCTACTCATTCTATTTTGGTATTTTTTAAAGGGGTTGTCCCACGCCGAAACGGTTTTTTTAAAAATTCAATAGGCCCCCCGTTCGGCTCGAGACAAACCCGATGCATGTGTTAAAAAAAAAAAAAACGGATAGTACTTACCCGAATCCCCGGGCTGCGGCGACTTCTTCCTTACCTTGCTAAGATGGCCGCCGGGATCTTCACCCACGGTGGACCGCAGGTCTTCTTCCATGGTGCACCGTGGGCTCTGTGCGTTCCATTGCCGATTCCAGCCTCCTAATTGGCTGGAATCGGCACACATGACGGGGCGGAGCTACAAGGACCAGCTCTCCGGCACGAGCGGCCCCATTCGGAAGGGAGAAGACCGGACTGCGCAAGCGCGTCTAATCGGGCGATTAGACGCTGAAATTAGACGGCACCATGGCGACGGGGACGCTAGCAACGGAGCAGGTAAGTGAATAACTTCTGTATGGCTCATAATTAATGCACGATGTACATTACAAAGTGCATTAATATGGCCATACAGAAGTGTATACCCCACTTGCTTTCGCGGGACAACCCCTTTAAGTTCAAATTAATCCCACTATGTCTGTGCCTTGTCATATGTGTGTATATATAGATAGATAGATAGATAGATATGAGATGATAGATAGATAGATAGATAGATAGATAGATAGATAGATAGATAGATAGATAGATAGATAGATATGAGATGATAGATAGATAGATAGATAGATAGATATGGGATAGATAGATAGATAGATAGATAGATAGATAGATAGATAGATAGATAGATAGATGATAGATAGATAGATAGATAGATAGATAGATAGATAGATAGATATTTGCATGTTTATATGTATATTAGAGATGAGCGAGCATACTCGTCCGAGCTTGATGCTCGTTCGAGTATTAGGGTGCTCGAGATGCTCGTTACTCGAGACGAGCACCACGCGATACTCGTCTCGATTAAACGAGCACTGACCATTGAATTCAATGGAGCCGTCAATACAGCCGACTCCATTGAAAGCAATGGGCTGCCTGCGTACGCGGGATGAATTGTCGGGAAGGACTTAAATATATAAGCCCTTCCCTGCAATTCATCTAGAAATGTGTAAAAATAAAAAATATATATATACTTACCTTGTCCCGGCAGAACGATGTTAGCCCATTGAATTCAATGGAGCCGCAATACAGCCGACTCCATTGAAAGCAATGGGCTGCCGGCGATCGCGGGATGAATTGTCGGGAAAGGGTTAAATATATAAGCCCTTCCCTGCAATTCATCCAGAAATGTGTAAAAATAAAAAATATATATATACTCACCTGGTGCCGGCAGACGGAGTTCAGCGCGACAGGCTGCAGTTCTCCTGAACTGCTCTGAACAGCTGTGAGTAGTATTCAGCAGCCGGGGATTTTGAAATCCCCGCCTGCTGAATAAGATGCCTCTGATTGGTCACAGCCTGAATTCATGAATGGGTGAGTGAGGGCTGCCTCTGATTGGTCAGGCTGTGACCAATCAGAGGCATCTTATTCAGCAGGCGGGGATTTTAAATCCCCGGCTGCTGAATACTACTCACAGCTGTTCAGAGCAGTTCAGGAGAACTGCAGCCTGCCGCGCTGAACTCCGTCTGCCGGCACCAGGTGAGTATATATATATTTTTTATTTTTACACATTTCTGGATGAATTGCAGGGAAGGGCTTATATATTTAACCCCTTTCCGACAATTCATCCCGCGATCGCCGGCAGCCAATTGCTTTCAATGGAGTCGGCTGTATTGACGGCTCCATTGAATTCAATGGGCTAACATCGTTCTTCTCTGCCACAGGGGGGGGGGGGTCTCACTCTTGCCGCTATTGTGGCTTAATAGTGGGACCTGGGAACTTGAGATACAGCCCAAAATGTAGCTCCTCGCCTGCCCTATTCGTTTCTGTGTCGTTTCTATCACTTTCTTGTGTTTTGCAGATTTTCACAAATGAAAACCTTAGCGAGCATCAGCGATATACAAAAATGCTCGAGTCACCCATTGACTTCAATGGGGTTCGTTACTCGAAACGAACTCTCGAGCATCACTGAAAGTTCGACTCGAGTAACGAGCACCCGAGCATTTTGGTGCTCGCTCATCTCTAATGTATATGCCTCTTCTGATCTGTTCCATTTAAGCCTGAGTAATAACCCTGAGTAGGTTTGAAAGCTCGCTATAATATCATGTATTTTTGCTAGCCATAAAAAGGTATCATATCTACAAGATTACTTGGTTTCTCTTACAGAGAACAATCACTTTAAAGGCTACAGCTAGAGATGAGCGAACACCAAAATGTTCGGGTGTTCGTTATTCGGAACGAACTTCCCGTGATGCTCGAGGGTTCGTTTCGAACAACGAACCCCATTGAAGTCAATGGGCGACCAGAACATTTTTGTATTTCGCCGATGCTCGCTAAGGTTTTCATGTGTGAAAATCTGGGCAATTCAGGAAAGTGATGGGAATGACACAGTGACGGATAGGGCAGGCGAGGGGCTACATGGTGGGCTGCATCTCAAGTTCACAGGTCCCACTATTAAGCCACAATAGCGGCAAGAGTGCCCCCCCCCCCCACTGTCAGCATAAAGATCGTTCTCCTCTGCCACAGCTGTAACAGCTGTAGCAGAGAAGAACGATGTTTGCCCATTGAATTCAATGGAGCCAGCAAAACAACAGGTTCCACTGAATGCAATGGGCTGCCCGCGATCGCAGGATGAATGGTCGGAAAGGGGTTAAATATATAACCCCTTTCCTGCAATTCATCCAGAAATGTGTTACACTAAAAATATATACCGGCGTATAAGACGACCCCCCAACTGTCACCTTATACGCCGGTAATACAGTGGAGCAAAGAATAAAAAGCATTACTCACTTTTTCAGATGATCTGCGGCGCTCCTGCAGGCTGTCGCTCCCTCCTAATCCACGGCAGAGTATTCCTTTCTGCACGAAAGGCTTGAAATCCCCGCCTCCAGAAACACAGCCAATCACAGCCAATGACAATGATGTCATTGAATGGCTGTGATTGGCTTGAAATCCCCGCCTCCAGAAACACAGCCAATCACAGCCATTCAATGACATCATTGTCATTGGCTGTGATTGGCTGAAGGCACATGTGTTTCTGGAGGCAGGGATTTAAAGCCTTTCGTGCAGAAAGGAATACTCTGCCGTGGATTAGGAGGGAGCGACAGCCTGCAGGAGCGCCGCAGATCATCTGAAAAAGTGAGTAATGCTTTTTATTCTTTGCTCCACTGTATTACCGGCGTATAAGGTGACAGTTGGGGGGTCGTCTTATACGCCCGGTCGCCTTATACGCCGGTATATATTTTTAGTGTAACACATTTCTGGATGAATTGCAGGAAAGGGGTTATATATTTAACCCCTTTCCGACCATTCATCCTGCGATCGCCGGCAGCCCATTGCATTCAGTGGAACATGCTGTATTGCTGACTCCATTGAATTCAATGGGCAAACATCGTTCTTCTCTGCTACAGCTGTTACAGCTGTGCCAGAGAAGAAGGATTTCTCTTCTATATGTTCTCAATGGGGTCAGCGCTGCTGCCGCCGGCCCCATTGAGCGCATATAGAGAAGATTTATGGCCCTAAGAAGGACCGTTGGGGTTCTTGACACCTAAAATACTCCTAACACTCTCCCTATAGCAGCTCCAACACGATAGCGCTTTCCCTAAACTCATGTCAGAATGCATCCATAGCGAGCCGCGGGAGGGGCAGATTGCAATACTCGGGTGACACCTGATCTCCCCAGCCACTCACAGCAGGGGGGTGGTATAGGGCTTAAACGTTGCAGGGGGAAGTTGTAATGCCTTCCCTGTCTTTATATTGGCCAAAAAAAAGCGCTAACGTCTCAGGGAAGAAAGTTAAATTAACCAGAACACCGCATGGTGTTCGTTACGAATAACGAACATCCCGAACACCCTAATATTCGCACGAATATCAAGCTCGGACGAACGCGTTCGCTCATCTCTAGCTACAGCTCATACCAGAAAGAAAATCTACTCGCACAGCTCTGTCAACATAAAAATAAAAAAGTTATGGGTTTAGGATTATTGGGACACAATGCAATTTTTTTTTATTTGATTTTTTTTAACAGTAGTAAAACACAACAAAAACTGTCAGAATGTGTTAATGCTGTAATCGCACTGACCCACGGTGAAAAGTTAAAATGTGATTTTTTTATTTATTTATTTTTATAGTAAACAAACAATAACAGGAAGTTGACATATTTATTGTGTTAGAATACAATTTCTGTACCGTGACATAAATATTTTAAGCACGCAATGTGTTGTTTAATAGTAATGAAACTAATGATTCTTCTAACAAAAGAAAAGAAAATAGTTGCCAGGTTACTGCAGTTCGTCACTTGAGTACTAGATATCAACTACGCCTTAAAAAAATGAAATTCAAAATACAATGGCAATTAATTTTTTTTAAAACTTCTCAATACATTATATGGTACATAAAATGTTAAATAGAGCCATTCAAATATAAAACTCGTTCCATAAAAAACAAGCGGTCATATGGCTTTGTCTATTAAAAATGAAAATTAAAAAGTAATGATTCTGGGGAGACAATTATGGGAAAAGACAATAATGAAAAAAATTAAAACTGTCTGTCCCAATCTAAATAGACTTAGGCTGCCTGCAGACGACCGGGTCGGATCTGGCTGTGAGAGAATTCTCGCAGCAGGACCCGACCCGAGCGTCTGCAGAGAGCAGCATGTCACTTACCTGCTCCCACGGCCCCAGCTCTTTCATGTGCCGGGTGCCGGGCAGCCGGCGCATGCGCAGAGCGAGGCTGGCGGCCGGTGAGTGACGTTTCTGAGCGGGGCTCTGCGAGCCCTGCACAGAAATAGAGCGAGATTTCGCGCGGCCAAATCACGGCCGTCTGCCTAGGATTGCGTTTGTTAACGCAATTCTATGGCAGCTTCCAGGGGCAGAAATTCCGCAGGAAATTGCGCCACGGAATTTCCGTCCGTCTGCAGGCGGCCTTAGTGAAGCTTTATATCTAAAGATTTTGTAAATTGCTATTCTTTTCATTGATTAATATTCTGCGTCTGAGCTGGAGCTGGTATCCCGGATGGCACACTACCACACCTGTTTGGGGCATGCCTGCTAATCCAATTTTTGGGGTAGGAAGTTAAAGCACTGATTTAGAATCATAGAATGGTAAAGTTGGAAGAGACCTCCAGGGTCATCTGGTCCGACCTCCTGCTCAGTGCAGGATTCACTAAATCATCCCAGACAGATGTCTGTCCAGCCTTTGTTTGAACACTTCCATTGAAGGAGAACTCACCACCTCTCATGGTAACCTGTTCCACTCATTGATCACCATCACTGTCAGAAGTTTTTTCTAATATCTAACTTGTGTCTCCTCCCTTTCAGTTTCATCCTATTGCTTCTAGTCTTTCCTTGTGCAAAGGAGGACATACCTCTTAATCCTCTGTTTCATTTGTTCAATGTGCCGCCTTTCAGAATTGGTCTACAATCCTCTAAACTGATTATGCATATGGCAATAGCCACCAAGTGCCTGATAATGAAGCACTGAAAGTAGCAGTCCTCTTCATCTGTGATGAAGCTATATTCTTAAAAAAATAGATTAGAGGCATGGAATATTTTACATCTTTATTAGAGATGAGCGAGCCTGCTCTAATAAGGCAGTTACTTGAGCGAGCATCGCTCTTCTCGAGTAACTGCATTCTCGTCCGAGCAGGCTCGGGGGGGGGGGGGGGGGGGAGCCGGTGGGAGCGTGAGAGAGATCTCCCTCCCCCTGCTACACCCCGCCGTCCCCCGAGCCTGCTCGGATGATAATGCAGTTACTCGAGAAGAGTGATGCTCGCTTGAGTAACTGCCTTATCCCAGCAGGCTCGCTCATTTCTAATCCTTATTGAACAGCAAATTAGAACAACTTGAGGCAATGTGAGAGAACTGGGATACTTACTGGATATTACAGAGGCAATAATATAGCATTTGCTCACTCTTCCTTTAACCTATACCTTAAAATATATTCTGGAGTTAAGTCCCATACTATGACACCTATCATTGGTTTTGCCTTAGCTCCCTATCTTACTGTTCCTTTTGTCTTGTCCTTATTAGTTAATTTTAGCCCTACTTGTATCTTCATTGTAACATATTTGTGATTTTTCTACTATGTTATTGTTTATTTGTTTATAGTAAAAAAAATAGTAAAAAAAAACTCAGCGTCTAAAACATCTCCCATCATCCAGCAATTACTGGGAAGAAATTCTACCATCTGCTGGTCATCTTAAGGATTCACTACTACAGCCAGTCCTGTAGTTAAGATGCAGAATGTATTAGGATCTATTTTCAATATATAAGGTATTTTCTGCTGCTCCAGTTCTCCTTTGAACCTTCAGGAAAAGAAAGGTCTGAATAAAACACATTTAAGATTATTATTCTGTAATCATGATATCAGCTGCTCAAAGTTATTGCTAATTACTTCAGTTTGGAGTATTTTACCCTTGGGATGATGCTATCTTTTTTCATTAGCTGAAACAGTTTTCCCAAGCCATATAAGTCTAGCAACCCACTGTAACATGTGAACAAACAGGCTTTGTTGGCTGTAAGACATATTTTTATCGCTTTGCAAGTCTACGCCCTGTAATGTAATTAAGGAGCTGACTACGGTTGCCAACGCTTTAAGAGGAAGTTCCAGGAAAAAAAATTTAAAGAGCAAATCTTACCCGCTTAATTGAAGTATATGAAAAATAAATGTAGAGGTGTATATATAATTATTTTATTATAGGGGTTGTTCAGTTGTAAACTATCAACGGTGTATTATCAGGATAGGCCATTAATAGCAGATAGGTGGGTGTCTGTCACATGGAGTGTCCTCTGATCCAATGTTCTCTGGGCCGATGCACTCACACACTGAGCTGTTTCAGCATTAAGTAGACAGCTCTGTTCTTACTGCAGTGGCCATTCTTGGTAGTGCAGGCGAAATTCCCATTCACTTCAATGCCTGCAATACCAAGCCTGGCCACTGCAGTGAGACTGGAGATGTCTGCGCCCTTCAGAAATCAGCTGGATGCATGAGAGCACTGGCCCAAAAAACAGCTTGGAGCCTCTTTCAAATGGATGTAGGCGTTTTTACGTGCGCACGCCGGCGACGTAAAAACGTGTAAATGGGCACATAAATCTAACATTTGTGTGCCCGTTCAGATGGCACGGGCCCCGGTGCATATATGCCACGGCCACAATGCCGTTGCCTCCCCTTGCTTCCCCCTCACTGGCTCACCTCCACTCTTCTTCCCTCCGGCTATTTGCAATGGGAGTGGGTGGGACGGGAGCTAAGCACCTTCCCCTTGTCCGCATCCAGTAATGGGAGGGGGCAGAGCTTAACTCTGCTCTGTCCCGCCCCCTCCAATTGCAAACAGCTGGAGGTTAGGAGAGAGGAGGAGATAAGGGGGAGGGAGTTTAGCAATCACGCTGTTAAACTCCCTCCCGTATCCCTTCTCCGGCCACTGTCATTGGCTCCCATAGGAGCCCATGCAGCGGCCGACGTATTCTCGGCAGGAAAAATAGTTCCAGGACTATCTTTTCGGCCTGGCATTAAAGTGCCTGGAGCTATATTGGCCCAGCCGGGTGCTTTTACGCTGTAGGAATACGGAATCCAATGTAGCAAATCGTAGCGTGTATTGGCCGGTTGTGAAAACAGAAGCCAATATATGCTCGTGTGAAAGAGCCCTAAAGGTGAGGATCCCGTCTAGCAGTCCCTCACCAATCTACTATTGATGACCTATCCTGAGAGTAGTTTGTCAATAGTTTACAACTGGACAACCCCCTTAAATTTTGTTTTTACCCAAGAACGAAATAAATCCCAACAGTGTTATACAGGTTGATACAATCCAGGGCTGGGTAAACAGACAAAATCAATTTAAAGCATTTTACTAATTTTGGACACAGCAGTGCAGATTCACTAATAGACAGTGCAAACTTAGATTAGACAAAAATGTTAGAAGGGGAGGAAGAGGAGGAGGTAATGTGGCTCAGTGATTAGCACTGCTGCTTTGCAGCCCTGGGTTCCTTGTTTCCAATGTGACCAAGGACATCTTCATGGAGTCTGTATCTTCTAGGAAAAGCAGAACTTCCAGCCCTCCTTAAATAAGAGCCCTTTTACACAGGACGATCAGTGGGGCACAGATGCCCAATAGGTGATCCCAGCGATAATCGTTCTTATGACTTTACAAGTCACTGGTCAGACCACACATGGAATATTGTGGACAGTTTCGGTACTTTAAAGAAGGACATATCAGAGCTTGAGCGGGTACAAAGGTGGGCAACTAAAGTAATAAATGGAATGTGTGGACTACAATATCCAGTGGGGTTATTTAGTATAGAAAAAGACAGCTGAGGGGCGACCGAATAACTATGTATAAATGTACAGTCAAACCTCTAGTTTAGCTGGTAATTTGTCCGAAAGCTATCGGCCAAACTTGAAACCAATGAAACTCGAGGCAATTATTTCCATAGGAATCAATGTAAATCCAATTAATTTGTTCTAGACATTCTAAAAAACACGCCAAACCTTATTTAATAGAGAATAAATACGGTTATTAATACCAAAAACAATAATAATAAATGAATATAAAAGACTAGTGTAAAGAATAAATGAACATTAAACATGTTAGTGAACATGTTACTGTGTGTTACTTGTGATGTTACATAGGACTGCAGGTCACATCTACTACATCATCTGTCCTTAGCATCATCAGTGTGGTCTTTGTGCTGTTACATAAGACTGCAGATGTCATCATTATCTGTACTCAGCGTTATCACTGTGTGTTATCTGTGGTGTTACATAGGACTGCAGGTGACATCATTATCTGTCCTCAGCGATATCACTGTGTGTTATCTGTGGTGTTACATAGGACTGCAGGTGACATCATTATCTGTCCTCAGCGATATCACTGTGTTTTCTGTGATGTTACATAGGACTGCAGGTGGCATCACTGTGTTATCTGTCCTAAGTTATCACTGTGTTATCGGGTAAACATGGCCACTTTCATTACACTACAGTACTGTTCTACTAGCGCCCACAGACGCTGGAGAAGGGTGGGTAGTGTTTCAGCATCAGGAGAGGAGACACTGAGCAGGAGATCACGTGGGCCGCGTCAGCACCAGGCCCCATGGGCCGGGGACCGCCAATAAAACTAGAAGCAGCCAGGGGAAATTCTAGCTGGAAAAATCTGTGAAACTGGAAACCGGCTAAATTAGAAGACAATGAAACTAGAGGTTAGACTGTATTGGGTAGAAGACAGAGATCTGTTCCATAATCTATGTTTAACCAAGACTGTGACTGTAACAAGGGGCGCCCTCTACGTATAGAGGAAAGAAGGTTTCTACACTGACATAGAAGGGGGTTCTTTACTGTAAGAGCAGTGAGACTATGGAACTCTCTGCCTGAGGATGTGGTGATGGCAAATTTGATAAGAGTGCAAGAGGGGCCTGGACAACTTTCTTCAGCGATACAATATTATATGTTATAATCATTAATAACTTCAAAAGGGTTGTTGATACAGGGATTATTCCATTTGCCAGACTGGAGTCAGGAAGGAATTTTTCCTCCTAAATGGGGAAAATTTGCTTCAACCTTATTGTTTTTCTTTTTGGGCTTTCTCTGGATCAACATTGGGGAGTGATAGGCTGAACTGGATGGACATATGTCTTTTTTCAGCCTTACATACTGTGTTGCTACGTTACACAGGAACAACCATCACTAAGGAATAGAGGCCGATTGCCGGAGGATTGTTCTGGCTCGCCCACCTCCACTGAAAGTAAGCAAGCAGCCGTTCATCTATGAACGACTTCATTTCTACCCGGGCCAATCCTTCGTACAGTTTTATGCATGTACAAACTGGATGATGAACGAGAAGCAAACTAATTCCCATTCATCGTCCAGTCTGGGCACGCATTTACGATTAATGATTTACTGGCCCGTGTACAAAGGCTCTAAATGTAGCTTTCATTGTATCTTCTAAAAGGCAATGCCGTGGGAAGCAGAAGGTAAAAACAGGAACACTAACATATTTCATTTTTCCATATAATCCTGGCTCTTAGTCTTTCTATCTGTACAGTTTTTACGTTCTCCCTGTGTTTGTGTGAACTTCCTCAAACACTCCAAAAACATACTAAGGCCTTAGTCAGACGGGCGTTTTTTCGCGCGATTTGCGGATCGCAAGACGGATGCGCATCCGCAAATCGCGTGACCGGTGCGCGCAAGTCGCCCGCAAATCGCCCAAAAATCTGCTCCTAGCCGCGTTTCATTAGAAACGGGCCGGAGCTGTCCACCGCATTGCATTCAATGGAGACGGCAATAGAGCCGACTCCATTTAAAGCAATGCGCTGCGGGCGAGCCCGGTATGAATTGTCGGTAAGGGCTTAAATATATAAGCCCTTCCCTGCAATCCATCCTAAAATGTGTTAAAATAAAAAAAAATTGTATACTCACCTTCTGCCGGCAGCCGGAGCTCCGCGCGGCCGTCCTGCAGTGGGTGTGAAGGGGGTGTGAGTCAGACCTGCCCCCTGATTGGCTCAGCGCTGAGCCAATCAGAGGCATGCCTCACTCACACCCATTCATGAATTCATGAATGGATGTGAGTCAGACCTGCCCCTGATTGGCTCAGCGCTGAGAGGCAGCAGTCACTCACCCATTCATGAATTCATGAATGGGTGTGTGAGTGTTTTCAGCCTCTGATTGGTCAGGGCTGTGACCAATCAGAGGCAGATCATTCAGCAGGCGGGGATTTTAAAGCCCCACCGGCTGAATAGTGCCAAGAAGCAGTTCAGGAGAACTGACAGCGGCCGTGGCTGGACTCCGGCTGCAGCGGAAAGGTGAGTATACAATTTTTTTTTATTTTAACACATTTTAGGATGAATTGCCGGGAAAGGCTTATATATTTAACCCCTTCCCGACAATTCACCCCGCGCACGCCGGCAGCCCATTGCTTTCAATGAAGCGGCTGTATTGCCGCTCCATTGAATTCAATGGGCAAACATCGTTCTTCTCTGCCACAGCTGTTACAGCTGTGGCAGAGAAGAATGATTTGTCTTCTATATGTTCTCAATGGGGTCGGCGCTGCTGCCGCCGGCCCCATTGAGCGCATATAGAGAAGAGAACAGGAATCGCAGATCGCAGATAGGTGCGATCTGCGATTTTTTGTTCTATAATTTATCGGACGAGCGCATAAAAAGCGCTCACGTGTCCGATACCATTGCAAAGCAATGGTTTTAAAAAATCGCCGGACGCATGCGCATGCGCAAATCGCGGCTAAAAACGCCCGTCTGACTAAGGCCTAATAGGTGAATATAGATTGTGATCCCCAATGGGGATAGAAAAAGTCAAATGCTGTGTAACATGTAAGTGCTATATAAATGAATGGGATGATTATAGAACACAGGGAGAAAATATAAACTCTGTGCAGATGTTGTCAGATTTAACCCTTTCCAATCCAATTTGTATCCTGGTTTTCCTAGGGGGCTTACTCTTTTTCTGCCATTATACAGCTGAGCTATCTGCTGGCTATAGCCAGTACTGCATGAGGTGACACATTGGATAGACACTGACAGCAGAGAGGCTGGCAATATACAGTAAGAGAACCCCGCCGGACGTCTTCCAACATCGGAGCTGTACAGCCTTAAATCATAAGGTCTTCAGAGGTCAGACAGTGGATTGGAAAGGGTTAAACCTAGGAACCCAACTCTACAAGGCAACAATGCTAACCACTGAGCCACAGGGCCACCATCACCTTCATTAGGATAATTGGTGAAATTACAATTCAACACTATTAGAAACTCTTAAAATCCACTTGTTTATCACAGTGATTCATGCTGGAGGATAAACCTGGTGCATCTTTAGACTGTGTAGCCTACATTTATGCCGCCTATCAGTTGGCTTAGTTTTATGATAAATTTTGTGCCAAAAGTGTGTTGCATTTTTGATGTATAAAGATGCACTTAGACCACGTCCCCTTTCACATGAAGCCATTCCTCTTCTGTGAAAACTTCTTTTGTACTTGCCAAAAAAGTGCTTAAAGTACATCATAAATTTGGTGCAGATTATGTAAGACATTTTTCTGGCATAATTTGAGTCAGAAAAGTGGTGCATTTTCAATGGAAAAAAATGCCCCTATATAATTCAGGTTGGTATTAGTGTATCTTGACACCACCGCAACTGTGGGTGGTGACAAGATACTGCTTGCTTGACAGTCTGGGCACGCCCCCCCTTTTCTCATTGGCTGTAGCCATGCCTCCCCCTGCTCTGGCTCTCAGGTCCTGCCAGTGGCTAATAACGACTTCTTCATAGTATCCGACGGCTGTGACAGCGGCTTCACAGTGCAGTACGAGTGGGCCATGCCGCGCCACTCCCTCACTGTCCGCCGCTGCTGTGTGGTGCCACGTGTGCTGGCAGTGCAGGGAAGCCGCTGTCACTGCCAGATAATAATCCGCTGTTCGGCCATGGAACCTGCGCCGGACCCAGAGGCTGCACCTGCAGGCCGTCAGTGTCCGCAACAGCTGTACAGTCGCACATCCTAGGCCCCAGTCGCCTGTCCTGCTCGTCATGGTGTGGGGGAGAAGACACCGGACACAGTCGTTGCCCAGAACATGTGAGCACTGCTGAGCTTCAGTGCTGCGCCTGATGCAGTGGCGGAGAAGCCACTGGCCAGACCCGCTGGTCCAAGCAAGCGCTGCTGACCACCGCTGCGGAGAGCTGCAACAGTCAGCGGTCGCAGAGTACCGCAGGGAGCCCATACAGCATAGGGGGAACATTCACTCACTGGCCCAAGGTGGCCGCAGCAGCAGGGGGACAGTCAGTGACAGCCGGCAGCGGCCGTGATATAATTAATCCTAGGACCTTCCAGGACCTTCATCTTGCACCTATTGGAAGCTAGGGGTGTGTGAGGGGCGTTCCCTAGCTTCTGGTGGCATCAAGATACACTAATACCTTTCCGGTCTAGGACAGACAACAAAAGTCCCCTCTGTGCAAGAGCTGGGCCCCTGTCACAGATCAGCAAATGTAACAGAATAAAAAAATACAATGCTTATCTCTTAACATTCCCACCAATCCAGCACCAATTCTCCTGAAGACGCCTGCCATTCTTTGTTAACATGAATCTGTGAGAAGTAGGAGAGAAATAGACCCCCAATGTTGTTGTTGCCGTTTAGTCGTTCTCGACCCTCGGCGACCCTACAGGTGAGCTCTCTCCATGTTTTTCTGCTTTGCACTGCTTCTTTCACTTGTGTGATATCCCTGCCAGTATCATCTCTGACAGTATCAGCCATCGTGTCCTTTAGCGGCCAGGTCTTTTTTTGCCACTGATCTCTCCAAGCATTATAGATTTTTCTAGTGACTCTGCTCGCATTATATGGCCAAAATACGTGAGTCTGAACTGGGTCATCTTCCCCTCCAGTAATATAGCATAGCAAAGCAAATTTTAGATAGCTGAACCTCTTAACACATTTCCTAAGAGAGGAGGCTCACCTGGGTACCTGTGACGGTTGTGTTAGAAATGGTACAACACTAGTAGGTGTCCTTGCAGCTCTACATCCAGGACTGAACAAGGCGATTAGCCAGTTTACGGTAAATAAGCTGGATGTAGAAAAAATATTCAAAGAAAAAGGATGGACTGTAAAAAATTGCTACATAATATGTAAAGGACTTT
This sequence comes from Eleutherodactylus coqui, assembly GCA_035609135.1. Lineage (NCBI taxonomy): Eukaryota > Metazoa > Chordata > Amphibia > Anura > Eleutherodactylidae > Eleutherodactylus > Eleutherodactylus coqui. Next base: position 123,130,897 of record CM069414.1, on the reverse strand, counting down.
ATTGATTACATGTTTCATTGTCTTCATGAGAACTGATGAAGGGTAAACCCTTGATTGTTTTATTCCATATTCAGATGCTTTGCTAACAGACTACAGATGATAATGTGACTTTAGTAACAAATCACTGAGGCCTCAGTGGTAATGCCAGTTAGTATGTGAAGCCAGCAACTGAATGCTGCGGTCATGTACCGATACACCAAAAAAACTTTGGCAATAAAGCACTGAAGCTCTGCTGGTTCGCCTCCAGTTTCTGTTCACAAAAAGGCAGCAGTGATGTTTCGTTCTGCTCATTACCACTGCAAGTTAGTAATATATACCAGCTCACCAGAACACCATGGATGCATGGAAGTATAGAGGCAATCACCAGAGACAAACAAACAAGGAGAATCCAGCATCTAGAGTAGAGATGAGCGAGCACGCTCGGTAAGGTCAGTTACTCGAGCGAGCGTCGCTCTTCTCGAGTAACTGCCTTCTAGTCCGAGCATGCTCGGGAGGGCAGCGGGGGAGAGTGGAGGGGATCGGGGGGGGGGGGGGGAAGAGTGAGACAGATCTCTCTATCTCCCCCTGCTACTCCCAGCCACCCCAACCGCACCACCGAGCACGCTCGGACGAGAAGGCAGTTACTAGAGAAGATGGATGCTTGCTTGAGTAACTGACCTTACCGAGCGTGCTCGCTCATCTCTAATCTAGAGTAATAAAAATGGTGAAACTTTATTGGAACAACTTCCTACAATGCAGATGAAGTCCTTCTCTCTATTACAGGAAGTTGCTCCAGTAAATTTTCACCATTTTCGCTCACCGCTCATCACCACTGCAGCCTTTAGTGCCATATACCATGCTCCTGGCTTCATATCTCCAGTGGCTGACCAGTAATGCCAGTAGTATGACACGTAGCTGCTACAAAGATGAGGCAGATGGCACGAGAGCTTTAGCACTGGATTGCCAGGGGAAACAAGAGGTGAGCCTGGTTTCTTTTTGTTGCTTCATAGAAATTGCAACAGCTTTTTTGTTTTGCGAAAAATGGTAAAATTCCTCACTTTACCCATAAACCAAGGCTCCAAAATAGTGACAAATAGTCATCCATCTCTTTATGTTTAGAATAAATTCTAATGGGAATATGAAACAATAGCTCTACAGCGCCACCTATAAGAAGGTAGCATTCATGCAAGTCAATATTAAACTTAAAGAATAAAATAAATAAATCGTGCACCAACTTATTCAACAGCACTTTCAAGTAATTTATATATTACACCCCCACCAAGCTTGGTACTCATTTTACCAACCTCAGAAGGATGGAAGGCTAAGTCAACATTGAGGTCGGTTACCTGGACCATGCAGGGATTGAACTTGCAACCTTCAGGTCATGAACAAGAGCTTAGGACTGCATTTCTGCTGCCTTAGCACCCTGCGCCATACTAACAAGCTTTGTAACAATGACTAGGAATTCTGAGCCAAAACCAGAATCTTCTCCAAATAGGTGGCGCTATAGAGGTATTGTTCCATCTTCTCATTTGCATATTTCCCAGATAAGCATGCATGGCCTTCTAAGTCTCCTCACACCTTCTAGGTGCTTTCCCTAAGGAGGAAGGATACTTTTACATGTCCACAAATTAATTCTTCTAACACCCGGTATACCTGATAAAAGGTGACTTGAGGTTAGGCTTTAAGACTTGCACTAAGACACTATTTCCTCCTCTTCTTTTTCAGGCTTTTCCTTCTGGACAAAGAACAGGTCATCTCCTCCTTCCTTCCAGTCATCTTTTGACCTGCTTCTCCAACAGCGAGAAGGCATAGAGTTAGATGAGAATGTTGTATTTCTCTCCATTTTTCCACATGAAAGTGAACAGCTACCCTTATGTACGGTATAAGTGGGATCACATTGATAAAAGTGCTGCTCTCCCTACTCACAAATTGGATGGCAAGGCCGGAGAATGTAACAGACATCACTGATGAGCTGCCAATGCTGAGCTACTGACCCATGTTGTATGCTTTACTTTAGAGACTGCCATAATTGAATGTTCTGCACTGCTCATTCAATGTGTCCAACATAAGAAGCATCAGGTTCCGCCTTGTGGGAAAAATCACATAGCAAATGATGGTGTGGAGGGCTGTTTTTTTTAGTTGCAGTCCAAGAGAGCATTTTGGCAGCATATTTTCTGTTAACATAGGGGTATATTCTCATGTATATTTAAATGGTTCTTTAGAAATATTTGAGTCACTGAATCTAAGTTATGTATCTGTTTCTGCAGACATGAAGTAGCAACATTGTTCCTACCATTGCCACTAATAATGTTACAGGAAGGTCGTCTAATACCGTGTTTCTCAACTCCAACAGGTCATGTCTTCAGGATATCCTACAGTAAGAACACCTGTCCAAATTTATGAGGCCCCGACAATAATTACATCATCTGTGCAATACTGAGGAAATCCTGACAACACGACCTGAAGGACTGGAGTTGAGAAACACTGGTCTAATAGGCCATAGAAAGGCCCTCCTCGCATACTGGTCTAATAGACCATAGAAAGGCCATCCTCGTACACTGGTCTAATAGACCATAGAAAGGCCATTCCCACACACTGGTCTAATAGGCCATAGAAAGGCCATCCTCACACACTGGTCTAATAGACCATAGAAAAGCCATTCACACACACTGGTCTAATAGACCATAGAAAGGCCCTCCTCACACACTGGTCTAATAGATCATAGAAAGACCATCCTCGCACACTGGTCTAATAGACCATAGAAAGGCCATCCTCACACACTGGTCTAATAGATCATAGAAAGACCATCCTCGCACACTGGTCTAATAGACCATAGAAAGGCCATCCTCGCACATTGGTCTAATAGACCATGGAAAGGCCTCCCCGCACACCGGTCTAATAGACCATAGAAAGGCCATTCCCACACACTGGTCTAATAGACCATAAAAAGGCCATCCTCGCACACTGGTCTAATAGACCATAGAAAGGCCATCCTTGCACACTGGTCTAATAGACCATAACAAAGCTATTCACACACACTGGTCTAATAGACCATAGAAAGGCCATCCTCACACACTGGTCTAATAGATCATAGAAAGACCATCCTCGCACACTGGTCTAAAAGACCATAGAAAGGCCATCCACACACACTGGTCTAATAGACCATAGAAAGGCCATCCTCGCACATTGGTCTAATAGACCATGGAAAGGCCTCCCCGCACACCGGTCTAATAGACCATAGAAAGGCCATTCCCACACACTGGTCTAATAGACCATAAAAAGGCCATCCTCGCACACTGGTCTAATAGACCATAGAAAGGCCATCCTTGCACACTGGTCTAATAGACCATAGAAAGGCCATCCTCACACACTGGTCCAATAGACCATAGAAAGGCCATCCTCGCACACTGGTCTAATAGACCATGGGAAGGCCATCCTCGCACACTGGACTAATAGACCATAGAAAGGCCATCCTCGCACACTGGTCTAATAGACCATAGATAAGCCATTCACACACACTGGTCTAATAGACCATAGAAAGGCCATCCTCACACACTGGTCTAATAGACCATAGAAAGGCCATTCACACACACTGGTCTAATAGGCCATAGAAAGGCCATCCTCACACACTGGTCAAATATACCATAGAAAGGCCATACACACACACTGGTCTAAAAGACCATAGAAAGGCTATCCTCGCACATTGGTCTAATAGACCATAGAAAGGCCATCCTTACACACTGGTCTAATAGACCATAGAAAGGCCATCCTCGCACACTGGTCAAATAGACCATAGAAAAGCCATTCACACACACTGGTCTAATAGACCATAGAAAGGCCATCCTCACACACTGGTCTGATAGACCATAGAAAGGCCATTCCCACACACTGGTCTAATAGACCATAGAAAGGCCATCCTCACATACTGGTCTAATAGACCATAGAAAGGCCATCCTCACATACTGGTCTAATAGACCATAAAAAGGCCATTCACACACACTGGTCTAATAGACCATAGAAAGGCCATCCTCGCACACTGGTCTAATAGACCATAGAAAGGCCATCCACACACACAGAGTACTAACTGTGGGCATTCCACAAGGGAAAAACTGCAGCAATTACGCTGGAAAAGCGCAGTGGCCAAATCTGCACCTAAAGGCCTCGTTCACACGAGGACACAACGCATGCTGAAGTTAGCAACCCAAAAAAACCCGCAGGTAACTGCACAAAAATATCGGGAATGGACTTTTTCTGCAAAGTTGCTTTGTGTACAATTGATCCATTCGCAGGAGGGAATATGCAAGGCTGAAAGCGTAGCAGCGCACAGCGCAGAAAATGGGTGGGGGAGAGAGATGAAGGGAAGCCCTGCAGAGAAGGGGGATACCCCGGGGCTTCCCTTCATCTCTCTCTCTCCCTGCTGCAGAATTCATTCTCTCCTGGACAGCTTAACAGCAGATTTTAAATGTTTTCCTGTAAACTCCTGTTAGTCCCCTCATCCCAGCGGGGACTAACAGGAGTTTACAGCGGGACATTTAAAATGTGCTTTTGTGTTTAGCTTTGTGTCAGCGCTCCCTCTCGCTTATCTCCTTTTATCTTCCATTTCCATTGTTTAGACGTTTACACTAAACAATCGGAATGTTTACCTAATCAACCTCCCACTAGTTATGCAGCTCCCATAGGAGTCTATGGAAACTCCTGAGCATCTTACACCAAAGATAGGTCAGGTCCTGTCTCTTTACACAGGAGCGCATTTCCATTGCTGGATTACAGTCGCATGTGTCCTATCTTTTTAGGTGCGCTTCATTTATGTGCTTAAAATTCTTTCATCTGAACGTTTCCATAAGAAAACATTGGTTCTAATAGTCATGCGTTTTGTGTGCAGCTAACTTCGGCATGCATTGTGCGCTCGTGTGAACAAGGCCAAATGAAAGGCCATCCTCGCAGATATGGAAACAGTCTTTTGGTACTGTTGTACCTTGTTGACATCGGAAGTGGTGGGTGTACTCCAGGGTTAGGCTTCTTGACAGCCAGGTGACACCCCCACTTCCTGATTGGCTGTTAGCAGCGAGGCCGGGGAGATTGACAGCAGGGGACGGAGAGCATCGAAGCAGCTGGGGAGAAGGCACAGCAGTAGCAGTGGCGGCTCCGGACAGAAGCTGTTAGCAGCAGAGCTGGGGAGATTGAAGTGGGGGACAGAGACGGCTGGAGCAGCAGGGGAGAATGCACAGCACCGGGCAAACAGCGGAGGCTCCGGACAGGATCTGTTAGCAGCACCGCCGGGGACATTGACAGTGGGCGACGGAGAGCGCCTGAGCAGCAGGGGAGAAGGCACAGCAGTGGCCACAGTAACAGGTGCCGGCCAGCAACAAAGCAGGAGGGGAGGGTTAGGGTTCATTTTACTGTTACATTAATAGCTGTCAATACTTTCATGTTACTGCGGCCCCGCTGCTCTCACATGGAACCATTAACAGCTAATAATGTAAGCCTAACACACAAACAAATCCTAACCCTCCATCCCAGCCAAAACTCACTACACACACTGCTAGGACCTTGCACCAGCCAGCCAATCAGGACCTTTGGGACATTACCCATTATTCTGGTTGAGACATAATACAATAGTGCCCAGTCTTTCTTGCAGATCTGCTGTGGGATTCAATCCTTGTATTTCCAATGTTGAGTTCTTTTAAATAAATGCTGCAGATTCTTTGTGGAAAATTTCTACACAATGTGAAGAAGATTTCTTAAATACCACAGTGCATAGCTTGTACCATTAGGCCAGTTTCACACGGGTGATAAAATCATGCAATCTTCGTGCGATGTGAGAGTAAGTAAAAATGCAGGATTATGAAGCCAATGATTTTCAATGGTTTCCTTCACATTTGCAATGTTTTCACTCACGCAATATTGCAATAAAAAGAAATTGCAGCATGTCATATCTTTCTGCATTTTGCGTTTATTTATGGCCTATGTTTCTCTATGAAGCCTCCTTTTTATTGCATCGCAACATACGAACGTGCGAATTTTGTGCGATGCAATGCCGTTTTAACATTAGAAAGTCCTATTGACTTTCCCGCTAAAAAATTGTGTGAATTTATTGCGGGCGGCAGCGATGCGATGCAAGATTATTCTCAGCAAAAAGCATGCTGATGCTCAAAAACCATGGAAACAAAGTCACGACTTGCCGCGATTTTCTTGTAGCAAAATCGCGATCGCCAATGTGAAGGAGCCACAAGTCAGAGCTTCACAGTATTAGTAATGTGATAAGCTGATGTGGGAAAAGGCGCAGCTGTTGGATATGTTGGTGATGTGGACTTTAGGGAGGATTCCTGCAGTGAGGTTGGGGAACCCAAGGGTCCTTTCACAAGGCCCAGAATTAGTCTACACAATGCAACCAAATAAACAGCTGTGGAATTCCATACCAGAAGCCACAGGACTAACGGCGGATTTTGATGCGGATTCAGTTTGGCGCTCCCTCTCCCTTTTCGAAGATCCTAAGTTGAACTCCATTTATTGTACCTCCCCCCCTCCACCAATTAATGTAATATGCAAATCATACACTGAGGCCCTTTGCAATCTCGGAATATCGCTTTACATGTGGCGGATTTTCAATGCCTTAATGTTTCATATCAGAAAAAGCTACCTTCACATGGGACGATTATCACAGAATAATCGCTTGAAAAAGTGAATTCAAATGACAGTCGCTCAGTTTATATGCGGCCACCAACAGCGTAATAAGCAATAAATTGCTCACTAGTTTCTAGTTGTTTTGTCTCAGCTCCCCTAAAAATTAGTGGCTGATTAAAAATGTCATCTGGTGTAAAATCAGTCATTTGTAATCGAATGATTAGCAAATGAACAAGGAGAATTCTCCCACGAATGATATCTCAGCAAACAACTAATGAACAATCATCACTTTATGGAGAATCTTTCAGACTGTCTTCACATGCTGGCTTCAGCGACTATCTGGACGATGGTTGCCCGGTGTAAGGCCACTCTCACACACGGGCATTTCATACAGAGTTTGAAGCACTGCTAAAAATTCTATAAAACTCTTCCATTGATTTCAATGTGGCTTCTCAAACGAGCGTTTGAGCGCAGCGATTCTAACTCTACACCTTTCGAATGCGTTATAGCAAGTTTTAGCGCACCTCATCACCCACTGCCATGATGGGGTGCATTTAAAACATTGTCAAATGCATTTCAAAACACCCCCAAAAATGCTGTAAAATGCCGCGGGTTTTTTTATGCCTGTGTGAGAGTGGCCTAAATAGACTTTTAAGCTGCAGCCACACCTTTTTCGACATGCTTATCTAGGCTTTTTGTCTGAGGGTTTTGTCTGACATGCCAAGGGGGATAGAGTTGGTTAAGTTTTAAAAAAATTGAAAACTTTAATAAAGAGCATTTAATTTTTTCTTAAACTTAAACTTCTGCCTTTAGCAGAGTCCTTTTTCGCCAGGTGATAACAGCATGATCAATATGTGATGAAATGTCTATGTGCCTAGGAACAAGAATTGGACTTAGCCGTGGTGGTAACTGGAAGACGAGGAAGCAGTTACTAAATGGGCCATGGCTCAGTTCTATTTCTAGATGTTATTTGGAAGGATATTCCAATGAGTAGAAAAAGAAACCCCACCCCGATGCAATCATGTTGCAGAATGCCTAGCTCTTCCATGATAGGTTTTGGTTGGGTTGGAACCCTGAGATTCAAAAGCAATTTTGGGATGAAGATTAACTGTCTAAAAGCTCTAGATGATTTGTTTTAATGAAACACACCCACCACACAAGATCCTATATCATTTTTGTATATGTCAAAGGCCTTATCAATAAAAAAAAATTTCTCATTCACTCCTCAAACTGCCTTTGTTTTTACACATTATGTAGCACATACTTATTCTGCAGCATTGTACATCATTTGATGTCCTCAAAACTCTTCCAAACACAATACCTCTGCCACAAGCGCAGACCGAATACTGAATTTATTCTGATTTTCAGTGCTGTTACTCACCTCTCCCTGTTCCTGTGCCGAGTCCCCTCCAGCAGCCAGACCTCCTGAAGTCAGCCATGTCAAGTTGCTAAGCAACCTGACTCTCTTCCATTTCTCCTCACAGTCAAAGCTCAACTGATCTCATCATGGCTCTCCTGTTCTCTTCTGCTGGAGATAGTGCCTGGTTGCTATGTAACTAGCACTCCACTATGTCATTGGCGAGGCAGCTTCATTAATCCAGACCTCAGCCATGTCTCCTGACCTACAAATAAGGTTTTTCTGGGTCACGGCTGACACATCCTTGTCTTATTGTTGATATTGACCTTGAAATAGTTTCTCAGCTGCCTACTGTATGTTCTTTCAGATGTTCTTTCAGATGTTGTTGCCCGGTACTTGTTGTCCTTCTACTGGATCATTTGCTGGCTTGTAGTACACTGACCACCTTCCTGGTGACAACCCCTGCCTATGTTCCAACTGCACTAATTTTCCACCTGGATGCAGCTGTGAGTGGCTGTCTCATCAGCTGGGATTGGGGATCCCTCTTCTGGTGTGGGTCCCACAGGTCAGTTTTGGTTAATAACAGTCAACTACATAGATGGAACATGTAATGCACACAGAGACATGGACCCAGACCCTTTTAAAAACATATACAATCAAAAGCCCTTTCCACACCTTTGTTGACAAGTACCGATTTTTTTCCCATAAATTAACAATACCAGTGTAGTGGCCCGAATTAGGGCCCCCCCCCCCACAGTGCTTAGGTGACTAATACTTTCCAGGTGTGTTTTCATCTATGTGTGTGTCATGTTTTATGTGGACTGACTGTATGTGTTGTTAGTAGATCGTTGTTTGGTGTTTGTAGGTGTGTCCTCTACACTAACCCACTCAGCTTTTCGGCCAGTCACTCCCTAGCTGAATCTGGATTGGTTGAGGGGTGGAGCTGGGTGGAGTTTAGGCTGCAGAGTGGGAGGAGTAGTGGAAGGGCAGGAAATAAAAAGTCAGTCGTTAGAGGAAGGCAAGAGAAGCAGGAGGAAGGAGAGCTTTGTAGGAAGTCAGCCCCAAGGGCGATTCAGTGGTTCCTGGGCAGATGGTCTCCGGCACCCGGGGACCAGTTTGCCAAGATGGAACCTGGTCCTTATCCAGCTGCGCCTTACTGGAGAAAAAGTGGTGGAGTCAGCCGTGGCAAGAATCTGCTTGCACCCTACCAGAAGGTGTCTGGGTAGGAACCGGATAACTATTATCTTAACACAATGGACTTTGTGTTAAGATAACAATAGTTTTTCAATTGATTGAGATAAGACAACTTGTTGCAGAAGTTTACTACATTCGATTTAAACTTTGCAACATGTGCCAAGTGAGTGATGAGTGGGGTCAGGCAAAAGAAAAAGTGGCTTATAAGTGTAGAAAGAAGCATTTTTCTCCAGTAAGATATATTACAAAGTTTCCTATATTCCTTTGTACTATTGATTTATAAAATCGTTTAAAGTTTAGTTACTATTTAACTGCATAACTAGACTCATTTTCAAAAAAATGAAAGACCTAGAAAAAGTTTTCATTTTGCTGCAAAACACAGCATGCAGTTACATCTTTGGCAGATAGGCAAATGATTAGAGTTGTGGTGTGATTAGATGAATGGTCTTGGCCCCTGAGGCGCTAAAAGTGATTCCACCCTTGGCCTATAAAAAGGCTCTCAAAGGCTACTTGTGTGTAGTAGACCTCTTTTTTTTGCTTCTGTGGAGCTTGTTGACCACTGGACATGCCTATGTGATGCAATCAAAGAGATTTTGCATAGTTAACAAAGTTTGGGAAAGTGCACATTATTGGAATGCATGAAGCTGGATGATTGTATTAATGAATTGCCTGTCACCTGGGCTATTTGGATCAGACTGTTAGGAGATGTTTGGACCAGTGGATGCATGAGATCACCAATAGAACATGCATGTGACCAACTGGGACTTCAACTTTGACAGCCTACGAGTTTGCATGATCTAGAGCAGGGGTCCCCAACTCCAGTCCTCAAGGACCACCAACAGGTCATATTTTCAGGATCTCCTATAGTAGGAACACCTGTGGCAATGTCTGAGGCACCGACAATAATTACATCACCTGTGCAACACTGAGGAAATCCTGAAAACATGACCTGTTGGCGGTCCCTGAAGACTGAAGATGGGGAACCCTGATCTAGAGGCTCAGTTACAGCAAATGCAGACCAATATGTCTGTATGCCTTCATGCCCGCTCGTATCGAATCTTACATCCAAGCTAGAGCCTCCCTTCAAGTCCTCAGTTTTCAGCAATAAAGCTCTGACATTGTAATCACTTTCTTAAATGAAGGTTACGATCGCACATATAACGCTTCATCCACTTTCGACAACTCCTTCTAGGCGCTTGATTTCATTTGACAATCAGTGTATTACAGAGAAATTCATCATTACTCTCGAATGGAAAACATAATCCCCTCCAAATCTCTTTCACCCTAATCTTCTTACCTGCCTGATGGACAGCTATCAGGGAAACCATTCCTTTGCAATATGAAATTACATAACGGACCAGATAGCTTAAAAAACTTTCAACTATTAGAACACATTCCCTCAAGGGGTCATCCCAAAAAAATAATTTATCACCCAGGGATCATGAGAATAGTGTACCCTGAGTCCCCCTAAGTGAAGGAAGTAGTGATACACCTGGATGACCTTCATTCTGTCCACTTCTGGGAAAGAGATCTATGCACTCGCCAATCTATGTCAGTCCCGTAGAGCTGCGGTGCAAAGAGGAGGTAGTGCTTTGCACCTCAGTTCAATTCATTAAGGGTGGCTTGGGATCCCTGGGGGTCCTACCAATGGTTGTACCCACAGCAAAAAATCATTGATCACCTATTCTGTGGGTTGGTGATAAATGATTTTAGTGGGATAACCCATTTTACTGTCATTCTGGTGATCCAGATTGAACATAACAACTTATATAGTATATGATTAACTTCTCCAGTCATTTTCACTGTCATACACGCCATTCAAGGGGAGATTGTCATGACATCAACAATATGAATATTTATACCTCAATCACTCATTTTTACTGTTAACTGTATACATATCTAGCAAAGAACCATACCTGAATTATACTACAGCATTCATGATGCATGAGGATTTCAGAGACGTTTAGAACATCTAGAAGGCCATCATGTGTGCTATGGTGCATGAAGGAAATAAAAATAAGCTCCTCTAAATAACTCTTTGCCATATGGGAATTACTTTGGATGATAGCTAAAGTACTAGCAGTGATATGCAGAGTTTGGCTTAAATTGTAGTCTTCCTTTTCTCTGGTGAATGGATATTAATGATACGACGGAGCATGGTCTTAAGCATACACCTTCATTGCCTGGATGTTAGAAGCAGTCAATGCATTTTTACAAAGGGCTTGGAGATGCCTGTCACTTTAAGATAACAAACCTTATAAATAGTGAGTTGGGTCAAAACTTTAGAACATACAGTATGTGATATGATTCAGTAACTTACTCAGAGCAAGAATTATGATGTTGCTGAAGAAAGATGTGGAAAGCTTATACATTAAAACCAGGTAAAGTGAATAAAATTGGGGGGCGGAGCCTGGACGCAGACCGATATGGCTGCTTGAAAACATCTCTCCCGCTTGCAGGCACCTCCAGGGACCCACAACAGAGGCAAGAAAAGCTAAAAATGGGCAAGACTGGCAAGGACAAGGGCACAGATCAGCAGGGAACCCCCCGGCAGCTGAAAGGACAAGCCGACATGCAGCGCTTCTTTAGAGACAGGAGCGTTCGTTCCCCGCGCCCCCCCCTCTAAGATGGCGCCGGCCAGGGAGCTGGTTCCCGCTCCTGACAGGAGGGAAGAAGAGGAGTTCGTTTCAGACGAAGAGGATAACGAAGGAGTCTCTAGGGGCTTTATGAAGGAGCTGATTGCTCATGCCCTCCGCCCCATCAGCGCTGATTTAGCTGATATCAAAGAGGAGTTCAGGCAGCTGGGGCACAGGGTGGAAGATCTGGAGGCCACTTCAGCAGCAATCACTACTCATGCAAGACAGCTGGAACAAGTGGTAAAAGAGCAGCATCTCCACTTAAATAGAGTTTTGTTAATGCAGGAGGACCTTGAGAATCGGAATCGTCGCAACAACGTCCGCATCAAGGGTCTTCCGGAAGTCGTGACGGGTGAGTGCCTCCATAAAACTGCTATGATGATTTTTGTTTCCCTCCTGGGCGAGGACAGAGCGGCATCGATTAACATTGAAAGAATACATCGTGCCCTTAGACCCCTCCCTAATGCATCTGAACCACCAAGGGATGTTATATGTAAATTGCTTAATTTCCCCGATGCAGCTGCCGTCCTGAGAGCCACAAGGTCCCACAGAGACTTAAAGTTTGAGGAAAATCCGATCCAGATCTATCAGGACTTAGCTCCGTCCACGCTTGCAAAACGACGCGCTTTGCGCCCGTTGCTAGAGGCTCTCAGGTCCAAAGACATTAGATATTCTTGGCTCTTTCCGTTCGGCTTAAGTATTACTCACGGCGGCAAAAGAGTGAATGTGCGTTCCCCTGAGGACCTTCAGTCTCTGTGGCAATTAGTGGACATTGATCCGATAGATCTCCCAAACTGGCAACCTCTACCGGAACCCCCTCCCCTTCCTCGTCTGGAGGATCCAGGGAAGTGGCTCGCTGCGGGCAATCCCAAATCCCCGAAACTGAAGAAAAAAAAGGCAAAAGAGGACCCATGAATTCCTGTTGTTAAGGGGACGGAGGTCCCCCAGGACTGAATTGTTAGCCCTCTACAAGTGCCCTTCCACTTAATCTGCAACTGATTAAGCAAGCCGCATCATCCCATGGGTCAAGTTTACCGACACTCAGAGTTCTGTTATGAGACCACGGGACATTTGGCGTCCGGCTTGGATGTGCTTTCCAGAGGAGAACCGTTCGTTACCTTTATGTTTGTATACTGCATCTCTCTTCTCTTCTTAAATTATTCTCTTTTAGGTATCCGGCCGGCTTTACCAGATGTTCCGCTGTCATACATCGCGACGGTTTCCTTTGGTCTGTTTGCCCTTAGCATACCTTGCTTTATTTTAAGAGTTAGTCTGATATGCGTGTTGTTTATCTTTCCTGTTCCGCACGCACGTGGTGGGGTTTCCCCCCCGGACACGTCCGTGCGAGATAGTACGTGGGTTACTGTGTGGTTTCTGCCTGTCCAGGCAGTGTAAAAAATTTTCTGTCGTCCCACTAGAGTATTTTGCTCTGTGAGACCTCAGTAACCCGCTCCCCCCTTAAGGAGTCAGGGACTTACGGTCCGCTGACCCTCCCTGACCCAAATCCCCCGGGCCCTTAGTAGACCCGAGAAAATTTTTTTACGGTTTCTCTTCTTTTACCCTTATTACTACTTGATTTGTCTTTTTTCTTTTTGCTCTCCCTATCCCTTGACTGTTTTCCTATCCCGCATCCCCCCTCCCCCCCCTTTTTTCCCTAATCCTTCCAGCTCCCCTCCTCCTTACCGGAGATCTTGAATTTTTTACAGAGGTGATAATCGTTTGTAGAGAAGTTCCTTCAAATAGAGTTTATTGTACCTCTGCTGATCTTTGTCTTCCCTTTGTGATACTATAGGGAAACCAACATGGACAGCCTTCGTCTCACGTCCTTCAATGTCAGAGGACTCAACACACCCTCCAAAAGGCACAACTTGGCGCTCCTCTTAAAAAGGTACGACACAAAAATTTTATTTGCACAGGAGACACATTACAAAGGTCAAAAACATTTTGATCTCCCGGGGAAGCAATACCCCAGGGCTTTCCATAGCGCTCATCCCTCGTCGGCCTCGAAAGGGGTCTCTATTTTTCTTCATAAGACGATTAATTTCGTTGAAGAGGCACTATACAGGGACGACGAGGGCAGAGTTCTATTCATAAGAGGGTCTTTGAACAAGGTTAAAATCACTTTAGCAAATTTTTACGTCCCGAAAGTAGAGCAAGTTCCATGGCTCCTTAAACAACTAGAGGTCCTCAGACACTTCAGTACAGGGCGGGTGATTGTAGCAGGCGATCTTAATGTAACTCTCAACCCTTTACTGGATGTATCCTCGGGCCGATCACATATTTCCCATCCAAAATTGAGAAGACTCGGTAGAGCTCTACAAGATTTAGGACTGGTGGACGCCTGGCGCTCACTACACCCCTCAACGAAGGACTACTCCTTCTTCTCCTCGGTGCACTCGACGTTCCAGAGACTGGACTACCTCCTCGTCTCCTCTGACCTCCTCACATCCCTAATTAGTGCTGATATTGACTCAGCGACAATATCAGACCACGCCCCAGTACATCTCAACATTAGATCCCTACACCCGTCCCACCGTGAGTGGAGATGGTCCCTTAATGCATCGTTACTGGACTCAGCAGAGGAGAGAGACCATCTCTCCAAAGCTTTGGAGGAATATTTCCGTCTCAATTCCGCGGACGGCTTGGGAGCCCCAATCGTGTGGGAAGCCCACAAGGCCTACATACGAGGTCTTTTTATAGCCCTGGGCACTCGCGTTAAAAAACGTACTCAGAAAGAAATAGATGAAAAATTAAAGCACATAGCAAAATTGGAACTGACAGCGAAGCTTTCACAAACAAAACAGAACCTAAACAGTCTAACGTCACAGAGGGCGGAACTAAAACTTCTTCTAGCAGCCAGGTTCAATAAAAAGCAACTGCAGTTCAAACATAAAATATATGCCCAGGGTAACAGAGGCGGTAAACTGATGTCTGCCTTGATTAAAAAAGCCAAAGCAAAGAATCAGATCAACTCCATAAAATCTACCTCAGGCACTTCAGTAACCGACTCAAAAGACATAGCAGCGGAGTTTCAGAAATACTACTCTGCGCTATACAACTTAAGGGACCAATCCCAACTGGGGGCGACCAAGGACCCTTCCCCATCAATAAATGATTTTTTTCGCCACCTCAACATTCCTAAACTGAACTCTGTAGAGGCTGCTTCGCTGACTGAGCAGGTAACTCAGGCTGAGGTGGAGAGACTGATTGCAACATGTCCCCCAAATAAGAGTCCTGGCCCCGATGGTCTCACCATCAGATACTACAAGGCCTTCCTACCCATTTTAAAGCCGAAACTAACAGATCTTTTCAATGAGCTAATGGGGGGGGCGGTCCTGCCGAAACAGTCCCAAGAGGCCCACATAACTCTTATCCATAAGGAGAACAAGGACCCCGAGTTATGCGCAAGCTATCGCCCGATCTCCTTGATCAATCTGGACGTAAAGTTGTGGGCCAAGCTATTGGCCAAAAGACTGGAACCTTTCATGTCTTTATTGATCAGTGACGAACAGGCCGGCTTTGTTAAAGGGAGGGAGGGGAGAGACAATTGCGTCAGACTACTTCACGCGACCCGTTTCGCACAGCATCATAAGATCCCACTGGCACTGGTGGGTACCGACACGGAAAAAGCTTTCGATCGGGTTGACTGGAAGTATATGGAAAGAGCCTTACATCATTTTAATCTCCCAGAGGTATTTATCCGCGCAATATTTACTCTCTATGCATCCCCCTACGCTAGGCTTAAAATTAATGACACTCTCTCCCCTCCCTTCGACATTAGAAATGGAACTCGGCAGGGCTGCCCTTTGTCCCCCTCTCTCTTTATCTTAGCATTGGAGCCACTGCTCCTAAAGATACGTCAGGACCAAATGATCCGGGGTTTATCATTTGGGAATCAGTCTCTCCACACAGCGGCTTTTGCCGACGACATCATCTTTTTGATAACGGATCCACAGAAAAGTCTACCTCGCCTCACCACATTACTAGAGGAGTTTGGTGCCGTCTCCAATTTCAAGATTAATTTCTCGAAATCGACGGTACTGAACATTTCAATTCCCGAAACCCAATGCAAACTTCTAAGGACTGATTCCCCATTCACTTGGTCACCCAATGTGATGGAATACCTTGGTATTAAGCTTACCAAACGAACGGAAGACCTATATAAGGAAAATTTTATCCCTCTGCTGAACCAAATCAAACACCTCCTCAAAGCCTACGATGTTCCAGCCACATCGTGGTTTGGTAGGAAAAATATTATTAAAGCCTACATTCTCCCTATCATTTTGTATAAAATCAGAATGATCCCCATACACCTCCCAACAAATTTCTTTAAGTTGTTACGAATAGCCCTCTCGGGCTTCGTGTGGAGGCAGAGGAGACCGAGGCTGGCCTACAAGCTTTTGACAAAGAGAAGCTCCGAGGGAGGAATTGATTTACCTGACATATACGAGTTCTACCGTGCAGCTCAACTCCGTTATTGGATCGATCTGACCCAGGGCCATAATGATCCCCTCCTCTCCATGCTGGTTGAGGGTTACAGTAATACCTCCTTACCGGCGGACTTATGGCTGCCATCAAAGTCTTACTACAAAACCAATACTTTCAACCCATTACTTAGAGGCCCATGTGGCGTTTGGGACGAACTTAGGTCGACTTTGGCTCCGGACCCCTCTCCCATTCTCCCACTACACACTATTACCAGAATGATGAGCCTCCCTCCAGATTGGAGCATCGCCTCGGTTTGGAAGAAGTTTAACTCAGTATTGATCGCTGACCTACAATCGCTTGCCCACCTCCATCCAGAGGAGATTCTGAGTAGTCTACTACCGTCTGTAAAATTTTCCTTTCTCCACCGAGCCCATATCTTAGGGACACTTAGCGCCTTCCTGAAGGCACACAAATCGTCTAGACCAAAGACCCCCTTTGAGAAAGCCCTAGGGGATAACAAAATATCTCTCAAGAAAATTTCGTTCCTACGAAAAAATTTCATAACACCCCCAGGGCCCTATAAACCGGCGTTTATTTCCTCATGGGAAAAGGAGCTGAACATTTCATTATCTTCCAGTGAAGTTGAGGCGATTCTCAATACGTCATATGGGATCTCGCCATGTGTCTTAGCTCAGGAAGCGCACTTTAAATTACTAGCTAGATGGTACCGGACACCACAGTGGTTGTTCGAACATGGTCTGGCTGCTCAGCAGACATGCTGGAGATGTGGCGGGTCGCTGGGCTCTTACCTCCACCTCTGGTGGACATGCCCTAAAATTGCCCCCTTCTGGAGGAAAGTGGAAATCATCATCCGCAACATCTACCCAAATCTCTGCCTATCTCCGGCAATGGTACTTATCTGGAGACCGACACCTAACTTTCATCCTAAGAAAAATAAACTTCTTTCCTATTTATTTGACTCAGCCAAATCACTAATACCCCATCTTTGGAGACAAGACACATCTCCAACATTGACCCAATGGAAGGATAGGTTGGACAATCTTTACAGTCTGGAGGAACTACACAGTTGGTCCACAAACACACACGATAAATTCATCGAAACCTGGTCTCCTTGGATCAGGCTGAGGCATCTGGCGTGCTGGGACGATTGAGACGAAGGCTGACCCTCCCTCCTTTCACTCGAGTCTGAACCATATCTTTTGAGGCACACACCCAGCTCCTACTAGGTACTCTCTTTCAGAAGATACATCATCCTCTCCGGTTCTTTCTCCCCCCCCCCCCCCCATCCCTAACCTACCCCCCCCTCTCCCCCCCCCCTTTTTATGTTTGTCCGTAGAAAGGTTGTAATAATGTTTTATGCCTTCCCCATGGTTACGACGGAGCTTCCTGACAGGCTTTCAGGTACTAAGTTGGAGATCAGGACAAGTGCGGGGCGTTACCCTCCCCTGATTTACCTAGCTTAAGCCTGTCATTCCTACATCGACACTGAAGACTTGGATGTGACGCCTAATGCCATATAGCGACCTGTATACGTCGTACTATGCATTGTATGCCGTTTGTCTGTTACCCCCCATATACTGTTTGTGTATTTCAAAATGTCAATAAAAAATTGGATTTAAAAAAAAAAAAAAAAAAAAGTGAATAAAATTGATTATCTTGTGATAATGGAACCTGTCAAGGGGTAGAGTTTGTTGATTCGGCAGCGAGTGAACAGTCAGTCCTTAAAGTTGATGTGTTGGAAGAATGAAAGAAGGACAAGTGTAAGGATATGGGCAATTTGACAAGGTTAAATTGTGGGTCAGAGCATTCCCAAAACTGCACTATTCTGGGGTGCTCCCAGTGTGCAGTGGTTAGAAGCTACCCAAAATGGTCTAAGGAAGGACAACTGGTGAACTGAGGGTCATATAAGGTTCATTTATGTATATCGAGAGCAAAAGCTAGCCATCTGGTTTGATCCCATAAAAGAGTCCTTTTAGCACAAAATGCTGAAAAAGTATATCCTGGCTATAATAGAAAGGTGTCAGAACACACATTGTATTGTGGATTGCTGTGTAGTCATAGAATGGCCAGAGTCCCGATGCTGACCCCTCTCCACCATCAAAAGTGTTTACAATGACCATAAGTGGACCAGGGAGCAGTAGAAAGTGGCCTTATATGATAAATCACATTTTCATTTATATGACATGGATGCCCATGTGTGCGTTGGTTACCTGGCAAGAGGTGGCACTAGAATGCACTATATAAAGAAGACACGCCTATGGAAGTAGCTTGATGCTCTAGGCAATATTCCATTGGGAAACGCGAGTCCTGGAATTCATGTAGATGTTACTTTGAAACACACCACCTCCCACTGTTGTAGATCAAGTGAATCCCTTCACGGCAGAGGTATTTCATGTTGGCAGTGGCCTATCTTAACAGGGTAATGCACCGTGGCACACTGCAAAAGTAAGTCAGGAATGGTTTGAGGAATATGACAGAATTCAAGGTGTTGATTTGGCCTCCAAATTTCCTAAATATCAATCTGATTGAGCATGAAAAGTGAAAACTGCTAGAAGAACCAGTCTGACCATGGAGGCCCCACCTCACATCTTACAGGATTTGGAGGATCTACTGCTAACTTCTTGGTGCCTGATACCACAGTATGCCTTCAGAGATATCATGGAGTCCATCAGACTTGCTAACCTAATGTTTTATTTTGTGGGGCAACTTATTATAAAATCCCAGACAGCCAACCTTTGTTATGGACATATTGGAACACTTTCTGAAGAATAAAGATTACAAAAAAAGAGTTTATATATATCAGAGGAGTGCAATGAGAACATGAATATTATTTATTGAAGTCTGTAACACATGATAATTGCAATCTAATCAAAACCTGCTCAAGTATCACACAGCCTAAAAAAAATCATGGACACATCAATTTTTTTAAAGTGACTCTGGAAAAGGGGCACCTGATTTACATAAACTGTCAATGCCTCAATGGGTCAGAGCTGTTTTAAAAGCACAAGAGGTACAGGCCTAATATTAAGTAAGTAACTTTAATGTTATAAATAATGCATTGGCACAGGGCTTGTATGGTGGCGCACAGTTCCCTAGGTTGCCATATGGTGCTTCCATATAAGAAATGGTTCTATAGGATAATATTTCCATAATAAAGTATGTAAAAGAATGCACTGCCATTTTTTTCTTTATGGATTCCATATGAATTACTAAAAAAACACTTGCATGAAATTAAAAGCACATGAAGATATAGCATGGATTCAAAGATTTCTATCAATGCTATATCAATTGTTTGTACAACACATATCCATAATGACTGTGAAGTCAACTATGAGGTTCAACTAGACAGTTGATTATTATTTAAGATCCACATTTGCTGTAAATTTTTTAAGTTACTGCTTATGTCCACGGACGTATGTGTAAAACGCTAGGGGTCTCCTATGGCACTTTACACATACACAGCCCATTTGCTCTGCAGAGAGCCGGCAGAAACCGTGCATGGGCTGAGCATGCACTGCGCATGTCCGTGAAAGTGACGTCACGGACATGCGCAGTGTGATTTTTTTCTTTTCAAATTCCCCGCTCTGTTTAGATCCGGGATGCGTATCGAAATGATGCCCTCTCGCAATCCATGCATAGGGACAGCGTTCCATATGGAGCCCATAGAAGGGCTCCATATCATACGCAGAGAAATATAGATATGCGCATGGATAGGATGTGTCCACACACTGGTGTTGATGGAAGAATGAAAGTCCATTGACTTTCATTGCCTTCATTTACCGCGTATCAAACAATGCTTAGTAATAACTTTTAGATTTTCCTTTTGTATACTTTTTCGGGGGGGTGCAAATATTTTATAATTTAGGAATCAACATACAACAAATTATTCTATGATAGATATAACTAGATAAGACTAAGGGCTCCTTCCCACGGACGGATTTCCGCCGCGTAATACACGGCAGGAATCCGCTGCGTTGCCCACAGCTATTAGGTTCTATTGAACCTAATAACCCAATGCTTACGGTGCGGAATTCCGCACCATAAAATCACCCGTCCTCACCCACGGCATGCGCTATTTGCCGTGGGTGTACGTGCGGACGGCTTCCATTGCTGTCAATAGAAGCCGTCCGTCACGGTATCTTCCGCTGTAGCACAGCGGAAGATAGCGTGAAACCGCTTCCCCGGCTACCGCAGCCGCGTCATATGACGTGGCCGGCACGTCATGTGACGCTGTGGGCGTGTCATATTACGTGGCCGGCGCGTTATGCGCTCTATTGCTCATGCGCGCCGAAGCGTCTTGTGGGACGTAGGACGCTGGATCAGCAGGTAAGTATTGGGGTCCCTGGGGGGGCGCCGTGATTGGCTTCGCCGCGGAATTCCGTGGCGGAGCCTGTCACGGCCGTGTGAAGCCGGCCTAAGGGCCAATCTCCACAGTGAAAAAACGCCGCTGGACATTAGCCCTTATATCTATCATAGAATAATTTTTATATGTTGATTTCTAAATGATAACATATTTGTTATTTTTGTTTTGCATCACCCCAAAAAAAGTATCCAAAAGAAAAATCCAAAAGTTCTTATTACTAAGCATTGCTTGGACTATACGTTTGAAAACAAGAGATATCAATAGCATAATAGCAAACTTCAAGGGCAGGCAGACGAAAATGGATGCAGAGAGCTTTTTTTTTTTTCCAATGAGATCATCAAATTCATATGTGCATATGTTAATATTTTTGACTGATCCAATATTGTCAAATTCGACTTGAGCCATGTCAGCAGGAACAAAGCATCAGCATCTGTTTTCATGGCTGGTTAAATACAAATACATGTATGTGAAATAGGCTAGGCTAATTTGTGCTGCATCATAGTTACATACTTTTGAAGTATCTTACAATAATTTTGACAGGCAGTGGAAAATGAATTAGTGTAATACAAATTGCCAAGAAATAAAAAGGCCGCTCTGCTTTTTCTGCTTTAGTAATAGCTGGCTTTCCGACTCCCAACTTCTGCTCCCCACAGCCTTTAAATGCTGGCAATACAGACATGCAAAACAGCATATTTTCAATTAAATCTACCTAGAAAACGGAAATGTAAACATCAGGGATCGTGGTTGTTGCAACGGTTCCTCAACAAATGCTGACTTCAAAATAAACATTATTAGAATTTTTTTTTTTTACGTATTTCTAAGTAACTTTTAGGTTTTTTAAGTTGCGGCTAGGTACTCCAGTAGGACACTTCACGCCTGTCAGAGTTTGTCTTTTAACAGCATATGAAATTCATGGGCAAAGGCATGAATTTAACTAATAAACAGCACCACATGTGTTTTCAAAAGGAGCATCCTAATGGGAAGCAGCAGACGCTAGCCAGATAAAACACAATTAAAGTGTTACAGGCAAAAAAAAAACATGAGCTTGTAAAAACAAAGATAAAAACATCCACAGCACAAACAAAAAAATAAATAGCAGACCTCAAAAATTATACTTTTTAACTAGTTTTAGCAATTTCATCAGTTAATATTATCGGAGCGTCAAATGGGCATTCAGTCATATTTAATGAGACATTCCTGATCCACCTACTCAGTTGAGCTATGTTTAAATGGGTTTTAAGGGAGTCTGACTACTACCAATCTGATATTTAATTGCCTATCTGATAGATAGGTCATTAATAGAGATGAGCGAACGTGCTCGTTTAGGGCAATTACTCGATCGAGCATCGCTTTTTTCCAGTAACTGCCTACTTAGGCGAAAAGATTTGGGGAGCAACGGGGGGCGGTGGGGTGGAGCGAGGGGTAGCAGGGGGGAACAGGGGGGAGCTCTCTCTCTCTTTCCCCTCCGCTTTTCCCCTGCTCCTCCGGCGCCTCCTGAATCTTTTCGCCCGATTGGGCAGTTACTCGAAAAAGGCGATGCTCGATCGAGTAATTGCTCTAAACGAGCATGCTCGCTCATCTCTAGTCATTAATATTGTAGTCTCTCCCCCAAAAAATATTTAAAACTAAGTGCAGCTTGCGTTAAAAAAAATCGTTCAAGTTAGGTCCACAAAAAAGGGCAATTTTTATAGGTGTGCAGTTCCATGTTGTAACATGAAGACAGATCCTTCCTCCGCATAACATTTCATCCTGGATAAGGCGCTGGCTGGGCGCAGCACTGTGAGAACTGGAAAAGTAAAACCCACTGTTTATTTTGATATATTAGAAACATAGAAAGATGTCTGGCAGACGGCTGGTTCCATTGACCCAACGCGTTTTGGACTCTTCAGTCCTTAGTCATGGCATGAAACCATCAAAAATTGGACAACAAGGAACCAATCAAAAATTGGACAATTAGATTATTTTAACATTTAACCCTGAATGGTAAGAATGCAGTATAATATAAATGCATGTGTGCTATACTTATACTATATGCTGGTAAAAATAGTATATGCATGCAATACAAATAAAATGGTTTATTTTTAACCCTTACAGGCCTGAATGGAAGAATAGAATGCAGTATAATAAAAATGCATGTATACTAAATACTAGTCTGTACTATATACAGATAATGTTGCTGTTGTTGTTAGCCACAACCCTTGGCAACCCTAAAGGCTCCCTCCATGTTTTTCGGTTTTGCACTGCTCCCTTCAGTTGTGTGGTATCCATGCCAGTATCGGCTCTGACAGTATCAGCCATCGTGTTCTTTGGCGGACGGGATTTCTTTTGCCACTCATCTATCCAAGCATTATAGATTTTTCTAGTGACTCTGCTCGCATTACATGGCCAAAATATGTGAGTCTGAGTCTGGTCATCTTGCCCTCCAGTGATATATTGAGTGTAACAGGATTCAGGACTTCTCTGTTTGATGCTCTTTCCGTCCAGGGCATACTCAGCAGCTTTCGCCAGCATCGCAGCTCAAACACATCAATCCTCCTATCAGTCCTTCTCGCAGTCCAGCTTTCACATCCATACATGGCTATGAGGAGAACAATGGTTTACACTATCCTGTATTTAGTAGCTATGCCGATATCCCTACTTTTCCATATTTTATCCATGTTTAGCATCGCACTAAACATATGTGTAGATAATAGCTATACAGATAATAGCGATATGAAAGCATCATGTCTAATATTGAATCATGAACACTAATGTATTTTTAATAGTAAAGAATGTGATATTATACATAAAGTGATCACCCTCAATATCGCGCTGCATGTATAGCGCTCATATGGAGATGAACCAACTCCAGAGAGAACTGGTATGCTAATTGAGTCCAGATACATTAATGAAAGGATAGGAGATCACGTCTTCAATTCATACCATGCGGTAAACTTGTGCTACATCCCAAAATCCACAGGACTTCATGAGTTTGCAGTTGGTGTTGCCAATCACCCCTCTCCTTGGTCTATTCACTCATCCCATAGCGTAAAACGAGAATGCTGTAACATAATGCTTGTCTATAAGGCCTTAGTCAGACGGGCGATTTTTCGCGCGATTTGCGCATGCGCATGCCTCCGGCGATTTTATAAAACCATTGCTTTGCAATGGTATCGGACACATGAGCGCTTTTTATGCGCTCGTCCGATAAATTATAGAACACCTATCTGCGATCTGCGATTCCGGTTCTCTTCTCTATATGCGCTCAATGGGGCCGGCGGCAGCAGCGCCGACCCCATTGAGAACATATAGAAGACAAATCATTCTTCTCTGCCACAGCTGTAACAGCTGTGACAGAGAAGAACGATGTTTGCCCATTGAATTCAATGGAGCGGCAATACAGCCGCTCCATTGAAAGCAATGGGCTGCCGGCGTGCGCGGGGTGAATTGTCGGGAAGGGGTTAAATATATAAACCCTTCCCTGCAATTCATTCTAAAATGTGTTAAAATAAAAAAAAATTGTATACTCACCTTTCCGCTGCAGCCGGAGTCCAGCCGCGGCCGCTGTCAGTTCTCCTGAACTGCTTCTTGGCACTATTCAGCCGGCGGGGCTTTAAAATCCCCGCCTGCTGAATGATCTGCCCCTGATTGGTCACA
The DNA here is from genome assembly GCA_035609135.1 of Eleutherodactylus coqui. NCBI lineage: Eukaryota > Metazoa > Chordata > Amphibia > Anura > Eleutherodactylidae > Eleutherodactylus > Eleutherodactylus coqui. Next base: position 123,106,656 of record CM069414.1, on the reverse strand, counting down.
GCCCTGAGCAATCAGAGGCTGAAAACACTCACACACCCATTCATGAATTCATGAATGGGTGAGTGACTGCTGCCTCTCAGCGCTGAGCCAATCAGGGGCAGGTCTGACTCACATCCATTCATGAATTCATGAATGGGTGTGAGTGAGGCATGCCTCTGATTGGCTCAGCGCTGAGCCAATCAGGGGGCAGGTCTGACTCACACCCCCTTCACACCCACTGCAGGACGGCCGCACGGAGCTCCGGCTGCCGGCAGAAGGTGAGTATACAATTTTTTTTTATTTTAACACATTTTAGGATGGATTGCAGGGAAGGGCTTATATATTTAAGCCCTTACCGACAATTCATCCCGGGCTCGCCCGCAGCGCATTGCTTTCAATGGAGACGGCTGTATTGCCGTCTCCATTGAATGCAATGCGCTGGACAGCTCCGGCCCGTTTCTAATGAAACGCGGCTAGGAGCAGATTTTCGGGCGATTTGCGGGCGACTTGCGCGCACCGGTCACGCGATTTGCGGATGCGCATCCGTCATGCGATCCGCAAATCGCGCGAAAAATCGCCCATCTGACTAAGGCCTAAAATTACATCCAGCTCCAGAGGATTGAGATGATTTTTTGGAAATATTTCAGATGCTCCACTATGCTTACTTCCAGGCCTCAGTCACACAGGCGTTTTGACGCACGAATTTTTGAATGCATCAGTTATGCCCTCAAAAATTTGCATGACCAAAGCGTGTGTCACGGCGGAAAAACGCTGCTAGCAGCGTTAATCCGCTCAAAGATAGCGCTGCCCACTATCCCCTGCTGTGGCTGTGACAGCTGCAGCAGGGGATTCCTTGAATGTGAAGCCCCTGCATGCTGTCACATTCATTCATGAATGGGTGAGTGCTGCCTCTGATTGGCTGAGCGCAGGGACCAATCAGAGGCAGCTCTCAACTGTCATTCAATAGCCGAGCGCTGCCTCTGATTGGTCAAAGTGCTCAGCCAATCAGAGGCAGCCCATTCAACAGGCAGAGATTTTAAAGCCCTGCCTACTGAATACTACTCAGAGCAGTGCAGGAGAAGAGCTGGCTTGACACCGCTGAGCCACAGCAGCTACAGAGAGGTGAGTATACAATTTTTTTTTTTACACATTTTTAGATTGATTTTCAGGGAAGGGCTTATATTTTAAACCCTTCCCCGAAAATCACTGCAACATTTTACGACAGCCCACTGCTTTCAATGGAGCTGGTTGTATTGCCGACTCCGTTGAATTCAATGGGAGAACATCGCTCTCCTCTGCCACAGCTGCGACAGCTGTGGCAGAGGATCGCGATCTTCACTATATGTTCTCAATGGTGTCGGCGCTTCTGCTGCCAGCCCATTGAGCGCAAGGTGAAACCCCTGGATGCGACCGCAATGAGGGGTTGTACATACACAGAACACTGATTTAAGGCAGAACGCAGTTACATGGGTTCTGCAAACTGGTGTTCTATAACTTTCGTCGCAGGCGTTTTTCCGCATGTAAAATTCGCACATGTGACCGCTCTGATTAAAAAGCACTGGTTCTATCTAGTGCAAATTGTTGACGTGCGGAAAAACACCCGTGTGACTGAGCCCTCAAAGAGCATGACTTGAAACCAGTATATTTAATTTGGCACATTATAGGCTTTTTCCCGGCCATTGTGCAAATATACGAACACTACAGTGCTGTAAGCCACATTTGAAAAAAAACATTTAACTGAGAGCCATGCAGACTGTGTGGGGGGATTATAATAGTCACTGGGTAACAGTATCTGAGCCGATGGTATTTTTCCCCTTTTGGCTACAACTAGAGATGAGCGAACGTAATCGGATAAGCACTACTCGTCCAAGTAATGTGCTTTATCCGAGTATCGCTGTACTCGGGGCTAAAGATTCGGGGAGCGCCGCTGCTGACAGGTGAGTTGCGGCGGGGAGCAGGGGAGAGCGGGCGGGAGAGAAGGAGAGAAAGATCTCCCCTCCGTTCCTCCCCGCTCTCCCCTGCAGCTCCCTGCTCCGCGGCGCTCCCCGAATCTTTCAAGACGAGCACAGCGATACTCGGATAAAGCACATTACTCGGACGAGTAGTGCTTATCCGAGTACGTTCGCTCATCTCTAGCTACAACCTGCATTTAAGATGGAATATAGTTTTGTCATCCTGATATAATATGGATACATTTTTTTTAAAAAGAGGGTCTAGATGATCAAAGTTGTCACTATAGGCAGTGGAGAAGGCCGGTAATGATTTGGGACGTGTTTTTTGGGTGTCCATTAATAAACTATGCTTAGATCTAATATTGGCTATAGCTCATGCTATATTTATAACTGAAAACATCTGAGCATGATCTCTTATTTCTGAGGTATTCCCCTATTGGAACTGATCTAATAATATGTTTGGGGTGATTAGAATTTGCATGTAAGATTGTAATAACACTTAATGGTTTCCTATAAATAGACATGGATGTAGCGATCAGGGAGGGATCACTCATCAGAGTCAAATCTAAAAAAAGGACCATATTAGAAATGAACTGTCGTGTACATTTCAGGTTATAGGGATTCCTATTAACATAGCCTAGCAAATCTGGCATGGACACCCCACCACAGTAAGCAGGAGATCATCGATAAAGCTTCTGTACCTAATAATGCCAGAATAAAAGGTATTGGTCTCTGAAAAAACATATGATTCCTCCCAAAAGAACATTACCAGATTAGCCAGAAATGGTGAGAATTTAGACCCCACAGTATCACCTTGAATTTGCAGATACGTAGAAGCTGATATTTAGTCTGAAATCTTATGTTCTAAAAGGAAGGAAACATCCATAACAATAAACTCATAAGTGTAGCTCCAATGACTGCCATATTTAGAAAGATGGTGCTGTATGCATGCAATACAATGAGTGATACAAGAGTACAGTGCAACAACATCCAAGGTATAATAATCAACCAATCAAGAGATCCTAGAAATTTCATATAGTGCCTGCTTTCTGTCCCAAAGGTGACCTGGAGCTGATTGTACAAGTAGTTGTAAATGGTGGACTACCCTTTGTGATAAACATTTATACAATGACCCTATCCCAGATGTTATGGGGCAGAAAGGAAGAGAAAAAATGTCTTTATGGATTTTAGGGACCCCATGAAAAACAGATACTACTGGGTGGGATACCAATACATAATCAGCTAGTTTACTAGTAATGACACCCAACTTCTTACCCTCCAATAACAATTTGGAGAGAGCTGATTTAAACACTTCTGTACGGTCATTAGGCAATATGTATCTCTTTGTGACAGCATAAACATAACTTGTTCCTTATATAGAACTGTATCTATGACCACCACCGCACCCCCTATCTGCAGGTCTATCAATAATATGAGGATTACTCTGCAGTTGCTGAATAGCTACTTTGCTTAAGATCAATTACATTTGGGGGGTCCTGTGGTGTCCTGATATGTATTTTGATCTAAAGACACAAAGTCCTGCTCCATCTGATGCTGAAAAATATCCATGGCATTCGATCTGGAGTGAACCAGATAAAAATCAGGATGGAAACCATGAAGCCATCCATGGGCTGGTCAGTCATTGGCAAAGATGATTCTGATTGTAAGTCCCTTAAAACACATAGTGCTACTTGGTCTTGGAAATTGTTGGTAGAAGTGGAGATATAGAATCCAGGGTGGTCACATCCCAAGTATCACAGTGACTATCCTCCTGAAAAACATGCCAAGTATCTCATGAATCTATTGAGATCCAAAATGGTTTGGAATAAATTAAAACCAGTAGACGGTACAAAACTGAGACCCATGATTAAAATTTGTTTCTGCGGTTGTGATATGAGAGTAGGAGATAGAATTATAACATTTTCCTCGTCATCTACATAGGATTTTTTCTGTGACGCAGTGGTTATCTTCTGCTGGTGTTGGGAAATTGGTTATTTATTGATACACTTCTTGAATGCATTCTAATAGAATGCAATCGTGATTGTCCGCTAGTTCCCAATGCAATGTCCTGTTGCAACCAATCCGGTTCTGACATGTCAGTTTTTTACACACTGAGGAGGAAAGAGTAACTTTAGATTCCTCGGTGGCATTTCTCTAATTCTTTCTTATCTTTTTTTACATGCATTAGACAGTTTAGTTTTCAATGTGTGTTTGCTGCCAATCAAAGACCACATCGTTAGTGTAATCATTAATGTCTCTGTGGTATTTAGAGTTTTTTCTATGTGCGTGATATCCTCCAATTTACTTATTTTGGTATTAATATTATCAAGTATATGGTTAAGGTTGGAAGGGGTAGTTAACTCATGCAGAGCAATGCGTGAGCAGTAATATCTTCATTCAATTCTTGAAATCTGGCTTCCTCAGTAGATACAATTAATCGCATACGTTTGGTGGAACATTCGGAGAGAATATTGTTACAAGATGTTATGAATTCAGTGGAGTAAATTGTTGTGGGCTTCTTTTTTATGCGTAGACCTCTGGCTATCATTTGATGTTCCATATATGTTTTTAATGTATTGTGGTCCCACCATGTTCCCAACTCTGCGATAGATATTTTTTCCAGTTTTAAAAGTGAATCTTTTATCTCCGAAGAGTCAGATCCTCCAGAATTAGGTGCACCAAACACCTGTACAAGGTTAGACAGATGGGAGTCAGTCTGTTGAGAATCAATAATAATAAGATGGGAGTCAATCTGTTAAGACCAGCAATAATAATATCTGCTATTTGGGTTGGCAATGTGTCCAACTGGTCTGCCGCCATACTAAAATATATGGAAGGGATCATCAATGTAATGAAATAATACTGCTGGGGAACATAGAAAGATGGTCAACCAACCCCGATTCCATTGAACCAACGCATTTCGGACTATCCAGTCCTTAGTCATGGCATGAAAGGCCTGGAAGTAATGCTCACTATACAAAACAAGGAACCAATCAAACATTAGACAATTCGATTATTTTAGCATTTAACCTTCGCAGGTCCGAATGGTAAGGTAGAATACAGTATAATATAAATGCCGAACATCTTTCTATATTTTTAATGTATTAGAAAAAGCAGTGAATTTTACTTTTCCTTCGATCCCCCTTTTCCTGTTCTCGTCAGTTTTTTATGTGTGTGTGCTATCCTTTTTTCACGTCCACAAAAAGACAAACCTGAAACAGACCCAACTCTTTTTTTTCGCATCTCTCAAGAAAAAGCGACAGCACATGGACTGCACTCGGATGACATCTAAGGGCTGTCTATATTTTCTTATCCTCGTTGACTTTTATGAGTGAGTCTCATTCATAAAACGGATCACGATGGTGGATGCATTGAGTTTTTTCATGCAGTGAGGGTGTGAAAACGCTGTGGTGTGTTACCGCATAGAATAATTTGGGTACGTAAGCTGTCTGTGCGGAGTCTGTTTTTGGTTGGACACAGTGAAGAAAAAAATGCTAGTGTGCCGGAGGCTTAACCCTTTCTAATCCACTGTCTGACGTCTAAAGACATTCCGATGTCGGAAGACGTTCGGCAGGGTATTCTTACTGTATATTATTGGCCGCTCTGTTGTCGGAGTCCTTTCCAGCATGCCCCATACCGTAGTACTGGCTCTAGCCAGCAGATGGCACCATTGTATAATGGCACAAAGAGAAAGCCCCCTAGGAAACCCTGAATCCAACATTGGATTGCAAAGGGTTAAGGCTTCATGTAGGCATGAAAAGTTCCTGCAACTCCATACTACAGAGCAATAGGCACAGCTTGGTCACCCTATAGTGCCTTTACACAGCACTGTTTTATGGAAGCATTCATTTCTGGAAGTGATAATTACATGGAAGAGTACTGTAGCTCCTTAATGCTGGGTATGATGGGCTTTGGGCTCATTATTTTTTGTCAGATTCATAAGGAATCTGATGAAAATAAAATCTGCATATGTCTACTTATGAAATGAGTGGCATAAGGATGTGGCATACAGTAGAAGACCCATAGACTGTTGTGAATTTCAAATCACTCGATATCCATATGACTCCATATTACACAAAGGTTGTAGGGACCCTAAATATAGTAGTGTGCATGATGCCTGAGTTGGATCTAAGCATCTATGTGTACTGATCTGTACTGTGAAAATGGTTACAGGGAATGTGTCATCAGAAAATTACCTACTAACCAATTCAAGTCTTCATGTTAAATATATTTTGTAGAAATTTTAGCATTTTTTTTCAATTTTCCATGTTCCTATTTAGATTTTTAAAACTTTGGATAATAGGCTGTCACTTCCAGTTCTATATAAATCGCTGTGCAGCAGTCATCTCATTATTACAGGCAGGGTTATAATAAAAAGTAACACCTAGTATAGATAATAGAGGATTCACCATTCGCAATAGGTGATATTCACAGCTCACCTCCTCCCTTCCCTGCACAATGACCACTCCACAAGTCACCCAGCACGTCTAGAACACTCTTTCGTAAAAGCGAATTAACATCTTCAGACTACAGGTTCCTGTCATTCATGTGACTATTGTAAAGCATATCTCTGAATACTGTCAATCAGGCAAGATGAATGGCCCATAGTCATATTCAGAAAATATCCATTAACAGAAAATAAAAACAGATTAGAAAACAATAGTATTTATTGTGGTTATTAGTAGAAAAAAAAATCCAGATTATACTTTCTCTTTAAATTTAACATCTTATTCGTTTAAAGATGTTTTCCCGAACTTTAATGTGATTAGGGCATCAATAACATTTCTGTGGGGGGTTGACTCCAGGCATCCCGGTTACCAGCTGATTGAAGGGCCCATGGTGCTTCATCATTCATTATTTACCAGCACAACGCCATACATTTTATAGCTTTCTCCAACTCAGTCCCATTGAAGTGAATGGAACTGAGAAGCAATGCCAGGCACAGCCGCTACAAAATGTATTAATCTGTGCTTGGTGGAAAATGAAAAGGCTGCCATCCCGTTAATCAGCTGATCGGTGGGGATGCCAGGGGTCAGATCCCCACAGATCTGATATTGATGGCCTGTCCTAAAGTTGGCTATCAATATTAAACTCCTGAAAAATAACCCTTTAATTTGTGCTGTGTTCCTAAAAGTATGGTAGCCTATTTGTATAACTGAGGACAGGGGTGTAGCTAAAGGCTCAACTTCTCTTAACCCCTTAACGCAGAGGTGTAACTTGAAGCTCTTGGGCCCCAATGTAAAACCTGTAACTAGAACCCAACTATAATACTTTATTCATAGTACTGGGCTCCCTATATGATGAAGAGAGGCCTTATGGGCCCCCTAAGGCTCCTGGGCCCGGGTGCAACCGCATCCCCTGCATCCCCTATAGGTACGCCAGTGACTGAGGAGATATTCTGTGTACCCAGATTTGACAAATCGTTAAACAAAATGGGAAATAAAAAACACCCAGAAAGGGACCGATACTATTCTTGTGAAATTAAACATTTGGAAACACTGATGAATAGTGCAACATTCCAAATTATTCACACAAGGAAAAGTTCAGCTTCTTTTATTGAATTAATAAACAAAATGCGTTTCGAGGCAGAAAGCCTCTTCTTCAGTTCAGCTTTCTGCCTCAAAATGTGTTCTGTTGCTGGTTAGTTAATTCAATAAAAGGAGTTCAACTTTTCCTTCTTGTCTGAATGATTTGGAAGGTTGGGCCATACACCAGTGATTCCACAGTTTTAATCTCATTCTATCTTATGCCCACTTCTAGTAAATCATAACCCTGGTTGGTGTATCTCCACACAATTCTAACATCACATTTCCTGACCTTTCAGAGGTCTAATAAGCTCATCAGACTTTCAAGCCCCCCCCCCCCCCCCCCCCCTGGGTCGCTCCGTCCATTTTCCTCATCCTCCGCACTAGTCTTCTATTTTATTGGTGGTATGTGATCCCACTCATGTTTGTATTCTGTACCTCCATAAAGAAATATACTATTTATGTTCATATGTGTTCAGCAAACCCAACGCTGGTATATGAAATACATGACTATAGATCAGCCGATACAGGCTGTAGTGCCCTCTGTCTCTTAGGCTCTCACATTCAGAGTTGGCACCTATTTATTACAACATTGAATCAATATGATTCTCGGGTGCGAATGCTGAATCTTCTGCGATGACCTTGAACAGATGCTTGTAATGTTGGGTAGCACAGCGATGATAGTAATAGATATACCGATACTAGAAGTTAATTGGACTTTTATTGTATATAGAACCAGCTCTGTCGTAAAACCTAGAATGTATGCACAGAAAACACAAGAAAGAAGGCTCACATTTTATGGATGATTGTGCTTATAATAATGATGATGATCGCCGGCATCATTATCATCATAGAAAGGTATTTTGTAATCGGCTTCTCAGGGACAGTATTTTAGGGCTGTTAAAAGACTATTTACTCATCACAATTACGGCTGCAGAAGTGGATTTTCAATGCAAAATTTGCATATATACAGGGTGGCCCCAAAAATGTATCCACCACACTTCAATAGTGGTTATCTACTATATGCCCTTCTGTAAAACCAAATTGATTGCTAAGGCCACCATGTATGTGGTTATCGGGTGAGTCAAATAAAATGACGGAGACATGATGGAGAATCCCTGTTGAAACTGTAACCCATGTTGTTTGTGCAGTAGTATCCCGAAATCAGAAGTGCCTGTATGTTAACGGTGACCACTTTGAGCACCTAATGTGATTGCAGAAACCAAACATAGCTTACCTCGGATGTCTATATAAACCAAGTAATAAACATTTTATACAGATACTTTCATGTTGGAATGTCTATACATTTTTTGTGCCCCCTTGTATATTTATTAATATTAACCTAATACATGATGCGTGATCTGTGACCTAGATCAATGCGGTCCAATTAATGGCCTTTAAAATAATAAATAATAGCAAAAATGTATGTTTTACCTCTTCAGAGCTTTTTTGTGTGTATTCTAGGAAGCATTATCATAGCAAGGATTGATTGATAGATAGATAGATAGATATGAGATAGATAGATGGATGGATAGATCGATAGATAGATAGAAGATAGATATGAGATAGATAGATAGATAGAAGATAGATAGATGGATGGATAGATCGATAGATAGATAGAAGATAGATATGAGATAGATAGATAGATAGAAGATAGATAGAAGATAGATATGCAATAGATAGATAGATAGATAGATAGACAGACAGACAGATAGATAGATAGATAGATAGATAGATAGATAGATAGATAGATAGATAGATAGATAGACAGACAGATAGATATGGGATAGATAGAAGATAGATATGAGATAGATAGATAGATAGATAGATAGGAGATAGATAGATGGATGGATAGATCGATAGATAGATAGAAGATAGATATGAGATAGATAGATAGATAGAAGATAGATAGAAGATAGATATGCAATAGATAGATAGATAGATAGATAGACAGACAGACAGACAGACAGATAGATAGATAGATAGATAGATAGATAGATAGACAGATAGATATGGGATAGATAGAAGATAGATATGAGATAGATAGATAGATAGATAGATAGATAGATAGCTATGAGATAGATAGATAGATAGATAGATAGATAGATAGATATGAGATAGATAGATAGATAGATAGATATGGGATAGATAGATAGATAGATAGATAGATAGATAGATAGATAGATAGATAGATAGATATGAGATAGATAGATAGATAGATAGATAGATAGATAGATAGATAGATAGATAGATAGATAGATAGATATAAGATAGCTAGCTAGATAGATAGAGACTTAAGAGTACGGCATTCTTGTTTACAAAGACAACATTTCCCATTTCCAAGACATCTGCCTGTTTAGAAGCACACAGTTGCGTTCTAATGGAGTAATCAAAAAATTAACCCTTGAGGTTTAGCTTGTGCCGCCATAGTACCAAAGAAGCTGATCAAAAGACAGAAAGTAATGAATAAAATTCCAAATCAGAGGCACTTCCCCCCTTGACCTTGTGGAGCGCTTTCAAACCTTCATCTAATCTTACTTCTTTATGGAGATTGGTTCTCTTACTGCAGCCAGCAGTCCTCTCAGTGGTAGTTCTCCTTTTGATCTTCCAATGTACTGAGGCAGAACCCTCACAAATGTCCCAATATCACCAGAAAGGGTAATTCCAATGAAACATTTCTAGATGTGTGCCAAAAAAAAGGGCAGATGGAGCATTTTACAGAAACGTTCAGTAATATCTAATAATGACATTCCGGACTTTACAAGAAAAAATGGTTGCCCCCCAAATTAGTCCGTCTTATCATTGAGGATTCAGATAAAATAATCTTCTGATTTATTTATTTGTTTATCCCTTAATTAAATTATTTCTCTCATTTTTTTTAAAATCCCGCTCGTGATAAAAAAAAAAAATGCAGCCATTGAAGAACAATGTATAGTCTTTTACTACATATCAAATCTAAACCGGCGGCCGCTAAGCATTGCATATGGATCAATATGTCCTTTTCCATATGGATGAAGCTTCTGGGACCTTCTTATGGCACACATTGATTAAAATAAACACAAATGGCGCAGACAAATGTAGCAGGGCAGGGTCTGTCAATGTAGCAGAGTGGACTTTGTCTTTTGGCCCAGCACATTGCATTGTTACAATGTATTACCAATGTTTATAAAGATAGTCTAATCATTTACACAGCACAAAGGATACATTCAAAGGATACATTCATGTTTATTTTGGTTATCATGTTGATACAAATTGTATTTTCCCCAGTCATTCTCTGATCTGTATTACAGATACCAGTTTTTGGTAAAACCTTATGGATTTTCTCCATTTTTTGACTGTATTTTTTTTATTTTTTTTTTGGAATGCCTTTGTGAAACATTTACCAGCTACCTCCGGACATTAAAAAACAGGTCTATAAAATGAAATCTCTGTGAGTCTTTTACATGACTGAATAATCCTCTATCCCTGTGGTGTCTATGTTCATTTAGACATCCGCTAGGAGCAGATGGCTGCAACATGAGAGGGTAACCCAGCAGCCCACAGACATCTAGATGCATCCACTGTGACATTCCCTGTTGTGGGATTATAAACAGTTAATGAAGGAGAACTGAAATGCACCAAACTCGCACAAGTTCCCACATAATTTGGGAGCCCCGCCAAGTTTAATGGACTTTTTCTAGCAGTGCATTGGTAGATAGCTATCAGGTAGAGAAAGCCTGATGTCTCTGTGGAGCTTTGCAATGTAGAAAAAGATATAATGCAACTTTAATCCATTCAGGGCTTTACTTTATACACTGTTACATTGCAATATTGAAAACAACATAATCACTTCTCCATCACTTGAACATATGTGCATAACAGTATCAATATTGAGAATGCCTACTGAGATAACCCATCACATAGGATTTTTTTAGCTACATACTTCTGGGATCGCTAATGATTAATTAGTGTGTATCATAATGGGAAGCAAATGTCACCCAAGCTACCTGGGGTAGCTGTCATTTGAGAACAGAAGAATTTCCAGCTGATTTTTCAGTCTAAAAAAAGGAAAAACCTCATCGTAGACTGCCATCTTGTGGTACAACAATGGTTTTCATCAGGCCGGTAAAATGTGATGCATTAAAAGCAAAATGTAGATGAAAAAGAGGATCAAAATGAGATAAAAACAATAATAAACGCTAACATGCTTCAAAAAAGTTTCAATAAATAAATAAAAATTAAAAAATATTTAAAAAATTAAAGCAACTTCATGTAAGAACAGAAGACTTTAGGCAAATTATACTGACTTATGTTAAAACGAATAGCCTTTTTTATTGTATAATATGGAATAATCATGTTAAAAAAAAGTAATAAAAATGCAATTGTTTGTGCTTTACGTCATCTCACTGGCATTGTGCACTATAATTCAAAAAATTAATGGACAGCTTAAGAGTGTGAGACATACGTGTTATCGGGAATGGAATCAAACGTACTAACAAAAGAGAAGTAGAATTCTAGGCCGCAAATCAATAGTTAAAAAAAATGCCACTTTATTAGTCTAGTTCCAGTAAGTGGTCACTTGACATTTGTTGACAGGATGGTTATATATTATCCTGCTGCTCCACATTAAGCTGTGCAAGGATGACCACCTCTAGGGTTAAGAGCATACTTTATGTCTTATGCATAATAAATCCTTGGCTCCAGTACCGGTACTGCCTACCGGGGTTCCAATTAGCCTTTATTGTGATAGTTGAGTCTTTGGTCTGAACATCTGTCCTCCAAAGCCAGAAATTTTCGTTTATGTGAACAATTAAAAGGGCATCAGATGGAAATTAATTTGGCCGCTGCTAATTTGCGCTTGCTATTGAGGAGGTGGTATAAGTTCAATATGTTAAGCATTTTATGGGTGATACATTATGATATAATAATATCGGTATATTGTGAAGCAATATAAGGAATGCATGTATTACCATTAAAAAAAAAAACTCTCTTTACCTTGTCGCTCCAAATCAACTAAAAAACTTAAATGTGTTACAATTATGATGGTAGAAATCTAAAAAAAATGCCTAAATTACTTGCATTACTCGATATGTTGATACATTTTTATATATTTTATTTCCCTAAGTTATAAAATAACGCATGTGATATAAACCATCTGATATATAATTCATATTAAAACAATGTATCCAAATATAATTTAGTTCATACTGTGTTTCCCCGAAAATAAGACAGTGTCTTATATTAATTTTTGTTCAAAAAGGTTTAACTTTTTTACATGTATAGCTGCCTGGACACTATTTAAATTGACTTTTTTAATTAACTGTTAGCAGGGCTTAATTTTGGAGTAGGGCTTATATTTCAAGCATCCTCAAAAAGCCTGAAAAATCATTTTGCATCCTCAAAAATTCTGGAAAATCATGCTGTGTCTTATTTTCAGGGAAACAGGGTAGTAGGGTTAGTACATAAACACATATGCAGCTTATACAATAGTCCCATGTTATTAAACAAGTCATAGGAATGAATTGCAGATGAATAACATGTAAGGACAGTATTCCTAATATTCCTGCTTCTGTAGGGAAGCAATTCCTTATTTATTTTTTTTACTTATTTAAAACTTTCTTCGAAGATCTTTTAATTTTAATTCATTGCAAACCTAAAACCTGGAAATTCTATTCTACCATCTACATAGATGATCAAATCTTTAAAAACTTCCCAGCCCCTTTGGTCCTCCAAAATTTAAATCATGTTGATTCTGCCATTCTCAAGTCTGGAGACATGATTTGCCGTCACTACCTGCTTTATAATAATGGCAATGTGTTTGTAGGCATGGACATATTTTTCACATTTCCCTTCTGCTTGATACACGGACAAAAGAAATGTCTAGAGGCAAGGCATACAAGGACACTCCCAAGTTCCATCAGCACGAGCCGAGGGGCCAAGTATTAGTAAGGCTGCCTCCACACTGGCGATACAATGGCGTGAATTTCCCATGAAGCGAGAGTGCGTGGAAATACAGAATTATGAAACCCATGCTTTTTAAATGGTTTCCTTTACATCTGCCATGTTTCCACTCATGCGATGTTGAAAATCGCCTCTGCCGTATCTTTCTGTATTTTGCAATTTTTTATCGCTCATGTTTCCCTATGGAGCGTCCATTTTATCGCTCCGCAACTTCGTGTGATGTGTTTTTAACATTAAAAACTGTTATTGTCTTATTGCGTGAGAAAAAACCGCGGACGGCAGCGGGGAGAGATTATTTTCAGGAAGAAACATCGCGATGCTCAAAAATCACGCGAGCAAAAATGCGATTTTGGCGCAGTGATATCGAGATCGCCGGTGTGAAGGAGCCCTAAAACTAGTGTTAGTTAACTACAATAGATAAACCATTTCCAAAATAGTGACAGTGACAACCGAAGCTGCAGGAGCCATTTGCTTACAAATCTCATAAACAGATATTTATGATTTTGCAAGTAACAGCCCAACATTCCTGTAACGGTATATGAAGAAAAGAATTTCCTCTAATTTTTTTTATAAATTACTACTAATCTACTAAAGACCAAAAGTGCAGGAGGTTTGTAATACACAAACATTAGCTGCATAGACTTCAAGGTCCGTCATCAGAAGTTCTAGAAAAGACTCGACATGCAAATCATTTAATACCCCCATGTGATGCTTTAGCTCTCACGTTTTTTTCAAGGCGTATGCGTTTCCTGTGAGGCATGCCCCTTTCTTTATTTGGTATTCCAGTGCTGCTGATTACTTTGAATGGAGAACCTAGAAAGATCTACAGGTATAATGAAAAAAATGGCATGTCATACAGCTACTGTCAATGACATTGTATATTGTCTTTCGACATTGGCATTGTATAACTCATGCATAGACCCAAACAGTCCTATTAGCATTACATTGTCATCATATAGCACCACCTCAACCTGCTTTCACACACTAGAATATTCCACAATATGCTGCAGAATATTCCTCTGTCCAAATCTGTATCAAAACTTTGCATGTCTAGATGCAGAATGTGATGGGGAATTACTGGCAGAATTTTCAAATCCATGTCAAAATGCAGATTTTGTTGCCGTTTTTACTGCACAGAAGAATATTCTGCAGTACATTCCAGAATATTCCAGTGTGAGTATGAAAGCAGTTTTATACTTGTAGGTGCGTGCAATAAAAATTCCTAAATAAATATATACTTAAGTAGATAAGGCAATGGAGGGTGTTATCCCATTAAAATATTTTATCTGTCGAGGCTCTTTGCAAATATTATATATACAAATATATATATATATATATATATATATATATATATATATATATATATAGATATATATATCTATCTATATATATATATCTATATATATATATATATATATATATATATATATATATATATATGTATATATATATATATATATATATATATATATCAGAACTGTAACTAAGTCCTATGGTCTCCTATGAAGCACATCTAGGGCTGAGACGCGCAAAACAAAGATCTATAGCATGAATTCTTTCTGCTTTTGTGGAGGGGGTTGTAGTTAAAAAAAAACTATTTCCAGAAATTCCTCTGGCACTCTTCCTATATATGAACACTCACGGCACTGCATGTGAAATCTGCGGCTTAATTATTTTTTTTTTTTATTGAAAATGGATACAAAAAAACTACAATGACTGGAAAACCCAGCAAAACCAGCATGGAATTATTGGAAAAACTCCTAGAAGTTCTCTGTATGAACCCGAGCTGCCATTGCTTTTGATTACCGTTCCTTCTGAAATAGGTAGACGATTCCCAGGTAGGCAGATAATGTTGATACAAAGAGTATTTTCTGTTTATATAGCACTGGCTATCAGATTATTGATTGTTAGTCATATGATACCTGCAGCCGATTCCCATCATAAAAACATATTCTTGACATAGAAAAAACAATAATTGTATTTATGTATTTATGAATTATTATTTTCGTTCCTGCTATCATCATCTTCCTCGGTACTGGTATTATCTGAAAAGAGTTCTATTGTGATCTTAGACAACTAGGACTTTATTTGCATTTCTGTATTATAGGGACCAAAAATGTAGCACCAAAGCAGAATCGGATCCTGTCAAGTTAAAGTGGAAAACTCTTTTTCCCCTAAAGGTTTTCCTGCTTTCCATGACCTGATCCATTTCTATTTCTGGGGTGCTATAATATGGTCATTTGCATAAAGAACAAAATATTATTGCTCTCCATAGGATAGTGTTGAAAGTTACAAATTTGTATTGTGCAATAGGCTGCAGCATATACTGTGTTTCCCCCGAAAATAAGACAGTGTCTTATATTAATTTTTGTTCAAAAAGGTTTAACTTTTTTACATGTATAGCTGCCTTGGACACTATTTAAATTGATGTTTTTAATTAACTGTTAGCAGGGCTTAATTTTGGAGAGGGGCTTATATTTCAAGCATCCTCAAAAAGCCTGAAAAATCATTTTGCATCCTCAAAAATTCTGGAAAATCATGCTAGGTCTTATTTTCAGGGTATGTCTTATTTTCAGGGAAACAGGGTAGTTGTTTTATATCAAGTCGTATTATAGAGTGCTCAATATAGAGCGTAACACATTCATAAAAAAAACACATTTTGGAGGTGATATAGGACTGGAAACAGCACAAACAAATGTAACAGTTAGAAAGCATCAAATTTACCTGACCTGCAAGTTTTTTCATGGCTTTTCAGTTTACGGTGTAGTCTGAAAATTGTGCCAAATCTACGTATAAACCCCGTACACCACTTCCTACACCAAACAATTATCAGGGTGGACCAATCATACATTGAATAAAGGTTTTCTGAGGGTTGCACACTCCTTTTATTGTTCGTAATTAAAAAAAAAAATTGACCCATCATACTTAATTAAAGGAGCCCTGACTGATATAATAAGTTTGAGATTCTCTATTTGGTTACATTATTATTTTGTTTATTTATAAACGACTTAATATTATATTGTTTTGCTATTTACTATGTATTTATGTGCAGAAGAGCTCAATCTTTAAATGATCATTACTGTCTTTGCTTTATCAGTTGACCAACAACAGATGGATGGTATCAACAATGCTTTCTAAACATGTAAACAATTTATATTGTCTATGTGGCAATTTTAAATGTCACACTTCCCAAACAATACATGGAACCCAATGGGCATAATATAGATGACAAAATAGAGTTCATAATAGGATACATTGGAGCAGCGTTTGATGCAAATGTCTGACTTTCATCTCCATGAATGAAAGAGTTAAATGGTGAAAGGCAGGTGGGTGCTGTAAGTACTTTAGAAAGCAGATGAATAGAGTTGAGGGAAAGCTACAGGGAATCCATTGAGAGAGCAGATGCATTGCTGTCCTTACTTCACAAGCAGTTCAAAGTGGGGTGAAGCTGTTTGGGTAATTGGCTATGAAATAACTAACCTTTGGTCGAAAATTTGTACTTGCACTTTAATTGCTCATGATCAGGGTACCGTGCAGGCACCTGGTGGACTCGTGACCTTACCTTTACCCGCCATTACCGAAGTGTGAAGTGAAATATATAGTCACTCAGTTTGATGATTGTTAGCAAATTCATTCTCTGTAAATATAGTAATTGCACCACTGATAAATTAATGGCAGTCTTACAAATAGACTGCGCTCAGCCTTTATGCTATCCCCGTAATGAAGGAATGACATACTTAAATACATTATTTGAATGCAAGTTACCGATGTTGCATTATACAGTTATCAGGCACTTCTTGAAACAATATTCACTGCTTAGGCCTCATGTACAGAGCAAAGCCCATGTGCATGGGGACTGCATGGAGCCACACAGAGAATCCATGTTGCTTCTTACAATGGAGATGTAGAGCCTTGCATGCTAGTATTTACAGAGGGGAATATCTCAGTAATTCTGATTCCATACACTTCTGTATGAAATTAGTGCCAACCGGAGATACAGTATGGCCTCACTGAAGTGGCATCCAGAAATTGCATGGGGCCATTTACTTAGATCATATGTAGAAACTGTTTTAATGTTCTCTACTAGAGATGAGCGAACGTACTCGTTTAGGGCGATTTCGCAATCGAGCAGCGCTTTTTTCGAGTAACTGACTACTAGGGCAAAAAGATTCGGGGGGCGCCGGGGGGTGAGCGGGGTTGCAGAGGGGATGGGGGGGAGAGAGAGAGAGAGCTCCCCCCCTGTTCCCCACTGCTACCCCCGCTCCACCCCGGCGCCCACCGAATCTTTTCGCCCGAGTAGTCAGTTACTCGAAAAAAGCAGTGCTCGATTGCGAAATTGCCCTTAACGAGTACGTTCGCTCATCTCTATTCTCTACTCTATCAATGGAACAGTGATTGTGCGAAATAATAACCTTAATCTGCCCCATATATTGAAATCATTATTATGACACTGTTGTCATGAGGACATGGAAAAGAAAAATAAGAAAAGATCATCTTTTGGACTGTGCTTCCAATGAAGTATGGGAAAAGGGTAAATCAGACAGCCAGGGCCTTATGTGGTGCAGAGTGTTAAGGCAGCAGAAACACAGTTCTAAGCTGTTGCTCATGACCTGAAGGTTGTAGGTTCAATCCCTGCGTGGTTCAGGTTGACTCAGACTTTCATCCTTCCAAGGTCTGTAAAATGAGTACCCAGCTTGCTGGGGGGGGTAATAAATATATTACCTTAAAGCGCTGCGCATGCAAGTCCCTTTTGTATCAATGTACTTAAATCTCTTTTACAATGCACTTTGGGGTAACCCCTTCTTCAGATATTAAGAGCAAGCAGCAAGTCTTGACTATGGTGACCTTGATCAGTCCATTCCTTTGAATGTTCACAAGCATCCCTACATATCCCTTGCAGTGACCAATAATCATGGCAGCTCTCGAAGTAGGAACAAGACCACCTCCAATCTGTTGGTGCTGTCATTTTTGATTTACTTTATGGTTTGAATTTTACAGAGATTCTTCTTGGAGATTCATCGGATTCATCTTGTAGGTTCTGTTACGTCATGCTGTCATACTGTTACTTAGATGGTGTAATTTGGGAAAATGTAATAAAAAAGGTTTTGTCGAAAAGCCTTTATCTTTGAGAGATTGGAAAAGTATAAACTCGATCTTTCAGCTCTTCAAGGTAAGAAAAGCAAGCCCTAAATAAATGTATTTCTGTCCATGCTTCCAATATAGATAGATTACCCCATGCTATGGATCTGCAGGGATAGGTAGCTGTAAAAAATGGAGATACTGAAAAAGGTAAAAACAGACAAAAATAGGGAATTTGCACTAGAACTTCAAACCTAGAAATCTAAGGTATAGAGGGAGGTACAGCAGCAACCATCATAAAACATGGTGCAGGATCTCTGCAAGCTTGGAAATATACAGGGTGGTACAAATGTATAGAGACACCTGCATAAAAAAGCAGGAGTTGGGAATGCCATCCTGTGTGTAGCATTATGTTAAGGGGATGGCGGCCATTTTGAAATCTGCCATCTCGGAACAAAGTCAATATTTTCAAATGAGAAGGAGTGCATGTAACATATGTGTTGAATACAGAATTTGATGAGGAATCTATATTTGTGCGTAAATGTAATGTACCTTTATTCCTGACGAAGTTATTCACAGTATCCTCTTTGATACAGACACAGATATTCCTGTGAGATTAACACGCGGAGGGAGGACAAGGACTATACTGATCTCTGGTTACTCAAGCCATTGCAGCAGCTTTTGATGATTGGAATCCTAACAGACTACCCATCCTCCATGGCACGGTCGGTAAATTGCTTTCCAAATTTCGTCAAACAGGTTCTGTGTTGGAGTTGCCAAAAAGTGGACATAACAAAACTGCCACAGACAAGGCAACAAAAAAATTGTTGTCATAGGGTCCTTCTGCAAGAACCCACACTTTAGCACCCGTCATCTGTCATAGAAGAGTAGGGTGAGTCGAACCACCATCGGACAAATACTGGCTGTGCACAAATGGCACCCATACAAGATCAAGTTGCTCTATCATCTCAATTAGGATGATCCTGAATGTCATGTTGAATTTGTGGAATGGGTGTCAAAGCAATTGCAAAGGGACACACATTTCAAAGAGATGGTACTGTTCAGTGATTAAACAAACTCTATGTGAATGCAGAGGAGGATAAAAAAACTTCACTACTGGTCCCACACAAATCTACACTGGACAGAACTCTCCAAGATGATTGGCACACCGAAAATCATGGTGTGGTGTGGTGTGTGGGGTACGAAGTGGGCTCATTTATCATTGACAGTAACCTTACTGCTGCCAATTATCTGCAATTGTTTTTGATGTGGTGTTCCGGTCACTATACAACAAAGATGGTACATTGGTAGTGTTCTCCCAGCAGGATGGTGTCTTCCCACATTATGGACGTAATGTTCGTAAGTTTTGGATCAGCAGTTTCCGGGGAAGTGGACTGGATGTCATGGCCCATTGGAGTGGCCCCCATGTTTGCTGGATTTCACCTTTTTGGACTTCCACCTGTGGAGTGATGTCAAATCCAGAGTTTACACAGTGTGGTACACTTGCGAAATCAGATCCTGTACTCTTGTGCAAAGATTTCTGCTGAATGGAAGAAGAGGATAGCCTTGATGATTCAAAACAACAGGGTGCACATCAAGCATATCCTGTAGTGGATCGTCGTGTTTCATGCCACAGATTAATTGTTAATAACTTTGGCAGGAATAGAGGTGCATGACATTTAAGCACAGATTTTGATTCCCCATAAAATCCTCTATTAGATACATATGTCACACACACCCCTTCCCATTTGAAAATATACAACCAGAAAAACCTTGTGGAGAGCGCCTAAGGGTTCTTCAAATGGCCAGCCATCACACACATCGCATCCTCAGATGAAAAGGAGAGCTGCAGAAACAGAAAATTGGGGGTTTTGGGGGTAAAACTCCCCAGAAAAAAATGCAAAAAAACACACTGTCAGACAGGGAGAAAAAAATCTGTGCTTTTTGGTTAAATTTGGAGTGGACAATTCTAGGTGGGGGCTTCTGCCTGGCATACCCCCCTCCTCCAGAATAAGTATTAAATTGTCACTTTGCTTATACTGATTCTGGTGCTTATTACACATATTCCAGGAGCGCAGATTATTTCTCCCTGTCTGACAGTGTGTGATTTTCAATTTGAAAATATCAACTCGGTTCCAACATGGCGGCTTTCAAAATGGCCGCTATGTTGGACACCACCCCTCTCAGATTTGCCCCTTTCCCCTGAGCAAAATGCCACACGCAGGGTTGCATTTCCAACAACTATTTTCCATTCATTCAGGTGTCTCCATACCTTTAGACCACCCTGTAGAACAACATATAGGATTCGTGTTTTGTTTCGACTGGACACATCAAGAATGCTGATGAGTGTAGTACAAGCAAGCGAAAATTTACATCATGTAATGCCCTCTAGATAAAGGTTAGGCCAGGTTACAAAAAAAAGTGCTTGTGTTACGTCCACAAAAATCTAATTTGTGTTATACAGGTGCGGCTTCGTATAGCCTCTATAGTTGGTCCATATTCGGTCCATGTCACGTCCGCAAAAACAGATTGACACAAGACCAATTCTAAAACAGAACTCAGAACTCTCACTCATGCAACTTGCATCCACATGTATATCACAAGGTCACATGACAAACAAACAGACACATTTTCCAGACAGTCAGCTCACATATCAGACAGTTAACTCTTTCAGTGCTGCAGCTTTGCAATACACATCATTCATGCAACACGAAAGACACTGACATTACATAGACAAATGCATGCATACAGTTACGGAGAGGCCCAATTGTTCCCGGCCACTACACCTGCTGTCTTCCTTGGCCCAAATTTTGATTTTGGAGACCCTATGTGGACCTTCTCTTGTTCTCAGTGACACCCCTGTGCTACGATTGACTCCTTGCACCCCTGTACACTATTTTGACCAGTTTTTGGGAGAAGCATGGTGTTCCGCAGATGTATGGTTGTATTCCCATGTATTTTGGTGGTCTTTGGCTGCATTAGGTATAACTTTTGAGGGGCAAATTAGTGACCCCGATTTTTGCTCTCATTGACTGTAATGGGAGTAGGAATTAACTGTCCCGATTCACATAGATTTTCGTGAAATCAGGCCAATACCGACACCAAGCAATTATTCCACTAATTGCTCATCCCAAAATACAGCCTCAATTCCACTCTATGCAATTCAGGTCCAAATCCTCCTTCATGCATTATTCACAGATCATGTTAATCTTGCCGCTAGAAAAAAAATGGAATACAAAGTAATCAAAATGTTATATATTCTAAAAAAATAGATAAATAAAAACGGGAGTTCATCCTGCAAAAAACAACCCCTTAGAGTTCCGTTGGTGGAAAAAATAAAAATGTGCTGTCATAGTGTTCAGTGATGAGGGGACTCCCGGCGGAGGTGAAGAAATCCTCGGCCACAGCTTTCACAGCTGTGGAAGAGGACCGCAATCTTCTCTGTATGTTGCCAATGGGGTTGGCCAGGGGCGTAACTATAGATGGATACGGTTGCACCCGGGCCCAGGAGCCTTAGGGGGCCCATAAGGCCTCTCTTCTCCATATAGGGAGCCCAGTACTATGAATAAAGCATTATAGTTGGGGGCCCCATTACAGGTTTTGCATTGGCGCCCAGAAGCTTCAAGTTACGCCTCTGGGGTTGGCGCTGCTGCCGCCGGCCCCATTGACCACAAGGTGAAACAATTGAATGTGACAGCTTCCTGGGGTTTCACATCCAAGGTTACCCCTTGCTGCAGCTGTCACAGCCGCAGCCGGGAATAGCGATGGCACCGCACTTCATGTGCGAATTTGGAACGCACCCAAGTGCAATATTTTAACCATGATGCTCACTTCGGTCACATGAATTTTTGCCGCCAGCGTTTTCCGTGCGTTTCACGCAAGTAAATGCGCAGCAAAAAACGCTCATCTGACTGAGCCCTAAATGAGTTGTCCAGCTGTAGATTTGTAATCCTGCATGATAAAAAGGATCTTTTGCTCATTACATCTGACAACTGTGTGAGCCAACGCCGACCAGCCAGCACCTGTTCTATTGCTCTCTGCTAGTTGTAAGTTGTACAGAGTTGTAATACGGTAGTGTGTGGATGAACTGGAGTTTATCACGATTTCTACATTGGTTTATGGTGTGAAATATATAAAATTTCTTTAGCTAAGCCACGCCCATTTTTTTAAAGAAAAGTAACAAGGGTGGCAGAAAAAGTCCAGAAAAAATAAACAATTTTTGCTCAACTATGACTTGCACAAAAATGTGACTTTTTCACACTTGAATTCTAGTGCATTGGACTTTTTAAATTTCTCCCGATTAACTCATAATTAGAGATGAGTGAGCACGCTCGGCTAAAGCAGTTACCCGAGCGAGTATCGCTCTTCTTGAGTAACTGCTTACTGGTCCGACCAGGCTTGGGGGGGGGGGGGGCGGTGGGGGGTAGCGGCGGAGAGAGAGATCTCTCTCACTCTCCCCTCGGCTACCCCCTGCCGTCCCCAGCTCACCCCCTGCCACACGCCCCCCCCCCCCCCCCGAGCCTGCTCGGACGAGTAAGCAGTTACTCGAGAAGAGCGATGCTCGAGTAACTTCTTGATCCGAGCGTGCTCGCTCATCTCTACTCATAATATATATTAAAATGCTGACTCAAAGTTACAACTGTCAGGAAAAATGTGTACTGCGACTGCTACTTCCGCCCTTCCTAGAGTACACCTCATGCCTGATCTTATTGTATAATGGTTATATGCAGGGGTGTAGCTAAAGGTTCCTGGGCCTGGGTGCAAAAGTTTATCTTGGGGCCCCCCAACTTCTCTTAACCCCTTATGTATAGACCTCAATGGCAAAAACTAAACTGAAACCAGGTAGCAAGGCAAGTTATCATCATCTCATGCTCAACAGAAGCAGTCCGAGGAACATTTCCTACATGGCATTGCAGTGCTAGTAATGTGTCATCAACTTCATGGGAAATGTGAAACCCAACCTACAAAGCAATTTTAAAAGGGGGAACATCAAGTATCTAAGTGATTACGGTATTTTGTATGATTTAGATTCTTTTCCAGATGAGAGATCCCTTAATGCTCTCAATATAAATGTTAAATAACTGTTTTCCACACTAAATGAAGTAATTAACTACTTACTATATCTGTCGGTGATTGTCATTTATTACCAGACAGCCTCGACTGATCCATGTTATTATTTTCAAGCCTGAATGGACATTAGAATGGCTTTGGAAGAGCATTGGGAATTGTACTGCCACCTTTTGGTCAGACGTAGCGATTGCTATGTTTTATATTGCACAAAACATAACATGATAAATGAATTATTAATCAGTCAGCCGCACAATATTACACCTCAGATAATGATTACATCACTAGAACAACAAGGTGTTCCACGCATGCTACTATGCCGACAGAAGAGTAATTAAATCAGCACCATTCATCCACAAAATAAAATCCTGTCTATAATAAAGAATGGACTTAAATGGGGTTCTCCATTTAGTTTATCTCCTGACATTTCATCAAGGCATGGGTGCTCGAAATAGAAAGACCATGGCACCCTGGAAGGTACATTAGTCTCTTAGCCAACCAGAACTCTGCTGCACACTGTTGAGGGGCAAGAACCTCAAAACTATTAATGTACATGAGGTTTCTGGTTTGTCTTACATCCATAGTCAAGTTACAGACTGTTAAAATGTGGGTTATTGACTCAGAAGGTTGCTATCTTTCAATAGGTGGTGCTGTAGAGGCATTATTTCATCCCTCATTTGCATAGCTTTTTCCCAGAGCACATTAAGGCCAATTTACACTATAAGATGATCACTCAAAACTCGCTCAAATGGTAGTTTGAGTGACAGTTTTGAGCAATCACTTTGCATAAACTCTTAAGTAGCTAGTCAGCTACTTAAGAGTTTATTAGCATATAAATGAAGGCTTCCTGTGTATGCAGATGACAGCAGGAGCTTGGTATCTGCAAACAGCTGCTTTGTTCTCTGAGCTGTCAGCAGTATCCCGTTGAGAACTCCGAGCAGGATACCAGCTGAAAGAACTCAGCATGCAGCGCTGATAAGGTTTAAGCTTGCTGAAAGTCAGCAATGAACGAATAGTGCCCAAAAGTGCATCATGGGCGCACATTTACACACAATGATTATTGCTCGAAAGATGGCTTTTAAGCGAATTTTGAGCGATAATCATTGTGTCTGAATAGGCATTTACATGGCCTCTATAATACTTAATACTCCTTGTGGTGCTCTCCACAAGAAGAAATATTAACTCCCTCAGACTATCTTTGATATGGGGATAATATTGTGATATTTTGAAATTTCCAAATCATTGCTTCACAGCAATTGATAAATATTTGAATGGTGTGTAGAAAGACAGTACTGAAATCGGTATATGAATGGGGTTAAGGATATTTCTTACCAAATTTTGGAAGCAGTGACTAATGGCCTAGTCATTACCCATTGATGTTTGCTGACATTTTTGCAATTACAAGAGTATATGAGTTGAATGCATTGGATCATATTTTGCACCGCCATAGTGAAAAGTGCAAAGACAAAAATGATATAATATTAATAGAGTTTAATTTTAAGATTCTATTTGTAAAATAGAAAAAGTATTATTTAACCAGTTAAGGACTCAACCCATTTTGATCTTCAGGATGCAGTGTGCTACGTTCGTGTGGGCAAGTGAGCACCAGACCCACATGAACGTTACCATGGATAGGGAACACCAGGTGAAACAACCACTGATTAACACCTCTCCCTATCGTCTACACTGGAAGATGACCAAGGACCTATGTGAGCAGGTACATTGCTCCAATAAAGGGGGGCCCAGCGGTCTTTGGATCTGGGTCCTTGCTGCCCCTAGAAACCCAGGCTAGAATGCATACACATGCCATCACCGACAGGGACAACTGGGCAGAATAGGAAGACACACAGAGCCATAATCACACCATACAGCAGCCAATACGCAAACATTAGTAGCAGATGTTAATACTATAAATGCCATGCATTGGTTGACATTTTGGCCAAAATATGGAAGCTAGCAGTTCACGTCATGGCTCCTAGAAATACCACTAATCCCTACACTAACCAGGAGTCCAGCGACATAACCAAACAAAACCAGAAGACACAAACCTTTCTTGTAACCACCACACATAGAACCTGCTCACAGCACACATAGAGAGAGAATGAGAACAGAGAAAGCTGAAAACACCCACACCCGGGAAGACAGCTTTTATGTGTACTGACCTGGAGTGATTGGATGACTGGAGGTACATACATGCCCAGCCAGCACAATGCCCATACCTGAGCAGGAAGGCTGCAGAGAACCTGTAGTGCAACAGATCTCAGGAAACAGATGTGACACTACTTCCCCTTTAAAAAAGGGGCCTCTGGACCCTTAAGGGCAAAAAAAAACTCCTCCAAACCACGCACGTGTACAGGATTTATCTAAAAAGGCCCTAACACCAGGGCAAAGATGATAAATTGGAAAAAGAAACAAATTGTGCACCTCTGAACAGGACCGCTGCGCCTTACACAACCGGCCTCAGTCACAGAAGTCTGCAAAAAGAGTGCATAAGTCCAGAGGGGAAAGAGATGGCAACCACTCCCACTGACACAACATCACATATGACTTATCCATATGGGCCTAGTGCGGGCGCCAGGCAGTCAGAAGGAGAAGGGAATACTAAAACAGAAAGTGTCATACTGAGGAGAAAGTCAGCACAACAAAAAGACAACATAGTGCATAACATAACATATGAACACTGCTCAGAATTTATGCATGGCACCAATATAACAAAAGCAGTGTAGAGCCATAACATCCACCGTACAAGGGGAAGGGGCGCCAGGCATATCACCCACCTGTAGAGATGAGCGAACGTACTCGTCCGAGCTTGATATTCGTGCGAATATTAGGGTGTTCGGGATGCTCGTTACTCGTAACGAGTACCACGCGGTGTTCCGGTTACTTTCAGTTTCCTCTCTGAGACGTTAGCGCGCTTTTCTGGCCAATTGAAAGACAGGGAAGGCATTACAACTTCCCCCTGCGACGTTCAAGCCCTATACCACCCCCCTGCTGTGAGTGGCTGGGGCGATCAGATGTCACCCGAGTATAAAAGTCGGCCCCTCCCGCGGCTCGCCACACATGCCTTGTGACTTAGCTGAGGGAAAGTACTATCGTGCTGGAGCTGCTGTAGGGAGAGCGTTAGGAGTCAGTGTAGGCTTCAAGAACCCCAACGGTCCTTCTCAGGGCCACATCTAACCGTGTGCAGTACTGTGTTAGCACAGTATTTTTTTATTTTTTGTCCAAAATTGGATCTGCAGAGCATTGCGCCCTGCAATAGGGACAGAAGTGGTGGTTAGGCAGGAAGAGTGTTAGGAGTTAGTGTAGGCTTCAAGAACCCCAACGGTCCTTTCTAGGGCCACTTCTATCCGTGTGCAGTACTGTCCAGGCTGCTGTTAGCAGTGTTGCATTTTTTTTTTCTTTCTCAAAACCGGCTGTGCAGAGCATTGCACCCGGCATTAATACTACAGGGATAGAATTGTGTAGGCAGGGCCAGAAGACATTTATTATTCATTGAATATACGCAGTGGGGTCTTCCCTTTGCTAAAAAGGAAAAAAATTATATTTGGCCAGCCTGTGTCAGTCCTAAGGTCTGCGTGTACGTGTGTGCTGCGTGGACAACGTACAAAAATCAGACGCAACCAGCTACGCTTTACTGCAGCCTAGCGCCATTGTCTTTCCTGACTGGCAAATACCTGCTCTGCTAGAGTTAATAACTCTGCTACACTATACTTGTGTGACACTTTTTGAGGGCCACACCACAGATATTAAACTTCTTGTTCATTGAATATACGCAGTGGGGTCTTCCCTAAGCTAAAAAGGAAAAGAAATTATATTTGGCCTGCCTGTGTCAGTCCTAAGGTCTCCGTGTACGTGTGTGCTGCGTGGACAACGTACAAAAATCAGACGCAACCAGCTACGGTTGAGTGCAGCCTTGCGCCAATTTCTTTCCTGCCTGGGAAATCAAATAACTGGTAATACAGCATGCTGAGGGGTAGGGGTAGGCCTAGAGGATGTGGACGCGGCCGAGGACGCGGAGGGCCAAGTGAGGGTGTGGGCACAGGCCGAGCCAGTGCGGTGGCCAGGGGTAGAGGCAGGGCCAGACCGAATAATCCAACAACTGTTTCCCAAAGCGCCCCCTCGCGCCATGCCACCCTGCACAGGTCAAGGTGCTCTACGGTGTGGCAGTTTTTCACAGAGACGCCTGACGACCGACGAACAGTGGTGTGCAACCTTTGTCGCGCCAAGATCAGCTGGGGAGGCACCAACGACAGCATGCGCAGGCATATGATGGCCAAGCACCCCACAAGGTGGGACGATGCCCGTTCACCGCCTCCGGTTTGCACCACTGCCTCTCCCCCTGTGCCCCAACCTGCCACTGAGATCCAACCCCCCTCTGAGGACACAGGCACTACCGTCTCCTGGCCTGCACCCACACCATCACCTCCGCTGTCCTCGGCCCCATCGAGCAATGTCTCTCAGCGCAGCGTCCAGACGTCGCTAGTGCCACAGTTTGAGCGCAAGCGCAAGTACGACGCCACGCACCCGCACGCTCTAGTGTTAAACGTGCACATTGCAAAATTGATGAGCCTACAGATGCTGCCGTATAGGCTTGTGGAAACGGAGGCTTTCAAAAGCATGATGGCGGCGGCTGCCCCGCGCTACTCGGTTCCCAGTCGCCACTACTTTTCCCGATGTGCCGTCCCAGCCCTGCACGACCACGTCTCCCGCAACATTGTACGCGCCCTCACCAACGCGGTTACTGCCAAGGTCCACTTAACAACGGACACGTGGACAAGCACAGGCGGGCAGGGCCACTATATCTCCCTGACGGCACATTGGGTGAATTTAGTGGAGGCTGGGACAGAGTCAGAGCCTGGGACCGCTCACGTCCTACCCACCCCCAGAATTGCGGGCCACAGCTCGGTGGTGGTATCTGCGGCGGTGTATGCTTCCTCCACTAAAGCACCTTCCTCCTCCTCCTCCAACGCAACCTCTGTCTCGCAATCAAGATGTGTCAGCAGTACGTCGCCAGCAGTCGGTGTCACGCGACGTGGCAGCACAGCGGTGGGCAAGCGTCAGCAGGCCGTGCTGAAACTACTCAGCTTAGGAGAGAAGAGGCACACGGCCCACGAACTGCTGCAGGGTCTGACAGAGCAGACCGACCACTGGCTTGCACCGCTGAGCCTCCAACCGGGCATGGTCGTGTGTGACAACGGCCGTAAGCTGGTGGCGGCTCTGCAGCTCGGCAGCCTCACGCACGTGCCATGCCTGGCCCATGTCTTTAATTTGGTGGTTCAGCGCTTTCTGAAAAGCTACCCCCACTTGTCATACCTGCTCGGAAAGGTGCGCCGGGTCTGCGCACATTTCCGCAAATCCCACACGCACGCTGCCACCCTGCGGACACTGCAACATAGGTTTAATCTGCCAGTGCACCGACTGCTGTGCGACGTGCCCACACAGTGGAACTCTACGCTCCACATGTTGGCCAGACTCTATGAGCAGCGTAGAGCTATAGTGGAATACCAACTCCAACTTGCGCGGCGCAGTGGGAGTCAGCCTCCTCAATTATTTACAGAAGAGTGGCCCTGGTTGGCAGCCATCTGTCAGGTCCTTGGAACATTTGAGGAGTCTACCCAGGTGGTGAGCGGCGATGCTGCAATCATTAGCGTCACCATTCCTCTGCTATGCATCTTGAGAACTTCCCTGCAAAGCATAAAGGCGGACGCTTTGCGCTCGGAAACAGAGCCGGGGGAAGACAGTATGTCGCTGGATAGTCAGAGCACCCGCCTGTCTATATCTCAGCGCGTTGAGGAGGAGGAGGAGGAGCATGAGGAGGATGAGGAGGAGGGGGAAGAGACAGCTTGGCCCACTGCTGAGGGTACAGATGCTGCTGGGCTGTCATCCTTTCAGCGTGTATGGCCTGAGGAGGAGGAAGAGGAGGAGGATCCTGAAAGTGATCTTCCTAGTGAGGACAGCCATGTGTTGCGTACAGGTACTCTGGCACACATGGCGGACTTCATGTTAGGATGCCTTTCTCGTGACCCTCGCGTTACACGCATTCTGGCCACTACAGATTACTGGGTGTACACATTGCTCGACCCACGGTATAAGGAGAACTTTTCCACTCTGATTCCCGAAGAGGAAAGGGGTTCGAGAGTGATGCTATACCACAGGGCGCTGGTGGACAAACTGATGGTAAACTTCCCATCCGACAGCGCTAGTGGCAGAAGGCGCAGTTCCGAGGGCCAGGTAGCAGGGGAGGCGCAGAGATCAGGCAGCATGTACAGCGCAGGCAGGGGAACATTCTCCAAGGCCTTTGCCAGCATTATGGCTCCCCAGCAAGACTGTGTCACCGCTCCCCAGTCAAGGCTGAGTCGACGGGAGCACTGTAAAAGGATGGTGAGGGAGTACGTAGCCGATCGCACGACCGTCCTCCGTGACGCCTCTGCCCCCTACAACTACTGGGTGTCGAAGCTGGACACGTGGCCTGAACTAGCCCTGTATGCCCTGGAGGTGCTTGCTTGTCCTGCGGCTAGCGTCTTGTCAGAGAGTGTGTTTAGTGTGGCTGGGGGAATCATCACAGATAAGCGTACCCACCTGTCAACCGACAGTGCCGACAGGCTAACACTCATCAAGATGAACAAAGCCTGGATTTCCCCAGACTTCTCTTCTCCACCAGTGGACAGCAGCGATACATAAACAATACGTAGGCTGCACCGGCGGATGGAAGCTACGTTCTCTCTCACCATCCAAAACGGGGACATTTCTGCTTCATCAATCTGTGTCTAATATTCCTCCTCCTCCTCCTGCTCCTCCTCCTGAAACCTCACGTAATCACGCTGAACGGGCAATTTTTCTTAGGGCCACAAGGCTCACTCATATAATTTTTCTAAACAATTTTTATATGTTTCAATGCTCTTAAAAGCGTTGAAACTTTAACTTGAACCAATTTTTCGTTAAACTGGGCTGCCTCCAGGCCTAGTTACCACTTAAGCCACATTAACCAAAGCGATTAATGGGTTTCACCTGCCATCTTGGTTGGGCATGGCCAATTTTTTGGATGTACATTAGTACTGTTGATACAGCAATTTTTGTGGGCCCTCGCCTACAGTGTAATCAAATAAATTTTTAGCCCACCTGCATTACGCACGACATTACTACCTCAGCTGTGTTGGGCAATGCAATGGGATATTTCTATGTACCGCCGGTGGCTTCCTGGCACCCACCCATGCTGTAGGTGCACACGGAGTTTTTACTACATCTGTACACTTGAAAAGAACCCCAGTCTGACTGGGGCATGCAGTGTGGGCCGAAGCCCACCTGCATTAAGCACGACATTACTACCTCAGCTGTGTTGGGCAATGCAATGGGATATTTCTATGTACCGCCGGTGGGTTCCAGGAAGCCACCCATGCTGTCGGTCGACAGGGACTTCACAATAGGGAGTTGTACCTGCCTGTGTCTATGAATTAAAAAGCCCGGTCTGACTGGGGCATGCAGAGACACCTTGACAGAATGAATAGTGTGTGACACATAGGTTCCCCATTGCTATGCCCACGTGTGCAGCTCCTGATGGCGGTGGCACAGGATTATATTTCTCATTGCTTCTGTACAGCATTGTGGGCTATCGCCCCGCCACTTTTAAAGAGGGTCGCTGCCTAGCCGTGCCAACCTCTGC
Source organism: Eleutherodactylus coqui (assembly GCA_035609135.1). Taxonomy (NCBI): domain Eukaryota; kingdom Metazoa; phylum Chordata; class Amphibia; order Anura; family Eleutherodactylidae; genus Eleutherodactylus; species Eleutherodactylus coqui. Next base: position 123,075,454 of record CM069414.1, on the reverse strand, counting down.
AGTGTGTGCCTGCGGTTCCTCGTCATGGCAGACGCACTTCTAAATAGACATGAGGGTGGTGAGGCATTAGGGCAGCTGAAGGCTGTGCAGGGACACTTTGGTGTGCACTGTGGGGGGGGGGGGGGGGGTTGGTCAGCATGTAACCCAGGAGAAGTGGCAGTGGAGTGTCATGCAGGCAGTGATTGTGCTTTGTTGGAGGTAGTGTGGTGCTTAGCTAAGGTATGCCATGCTAATGAGGGCTTTTCAGAAGTAAAAGTTTTTGGGAGGGGGGGGGGCCCACTCTTGCCGCTATTGTGGCTTAATAGTGGGACCTGTGAACTTGAGATGCAGCCCAACATGTAGCCCCTCGCCTGCCCTATCCGTTGCTGTGTCGTTCCCATCACTTTCTTGAATTGCCCAGATTTTCACACAAGGAAACCTTAGCGAGCATCGGCGAAATACAAAAATGCTCGGGTCGCCCATTGACTTCAATGGGGTTCGTTACTTGAAACGAACCCTCGAGCATCGCGAAAAGTTCGTCCCGAATAACGAGCACCCGAGCATTTTGGTGCTCGCTCATCTCTACCCACCTGGCATTCAAGGAACACCGTGGCTGGTGTTACCAGCCTGCACCACGCATAAGAACATCCAATGTTTTGAAGCCACACCTGCAAAGGTATAAAAAGAAACCTGCAAGTGTATGCACTTGTAGGGTCACTGTGCCACACACTACTCGATGCATGCTCCCCAGAACACAAGAAGGGGAGAGAAAGCAGGTGTCCAAACCATCTTTAGGGAAGACGGGGGAATACGCTCCAACAAACAATTGCAAAGACACCACATTCTGAGCAAGCACCAGAAACAAATGCAAAAGTCATCGACCAAACAGACAAACTTAACCACCCATAACACAGTCATGTCACTAACATAGTATCACTAATGCAACCAAAGCAGTATGGAGCCACCATACAATGGTTAGCCGGCACCACTGCATTCTTTTTTAGGGAAGGGCTTTACATATAAGCCCTTCCCTAAAAAAAAAAAAGATTTTAGTGTAAAAAAAAATAAAAAATAAACGTACCTGTCCACCGCTGCCGTGTACCCCACGGGGATAATGAACATCCTTCATCCCCGCTAGTATAATTAATTCCCTGCTGCTACATCTGCCACATCTGTAACAGATGCAGCAGAGGAATTCTTCAATTCTCTACCGCAGCTGTCACACATGACAGCTGTGGTAGAGAATCCTGCTGCCGGCATCCCCATCATTGAATTTCAGGGAAGGGCTTTAAACATACGCCCTTCCCTAAAAATCCAGTGAAAGTGGTTTAAAAAACAAAAAAAATACATACTTACCTTCCTTCAGCTGCTGGGGCACTCTAGTGCTGATCTTTAAGCAGGCTAAAAGAGCTGTTTGTGATTGGCTGATGTGCTCAGCCAATCACAGGCAGCTCTCGCCGAATGAATGACGAACAGGTAAGTATATTTTTTATTTTTTTACACTAAAATCTTTTTTTTTCAGGGAAGGGCCTATATGTAAAGCCCTTCCCTGAAAAAGAATGCAGGGGTGCCGGCAGACCATTGTTTTCAATGGAGCCGCTGGCAGCAGCCACGGCTCCATTGGAAGCAATGTGTGCATTCCCAATGGTGCACGCATGTCCTATCTTTGCAGACACACGCCTGTAAAGCACGGACATGTGCACACACCATCGGGAATGCATTGGGGCTAATAGACGTGTGTCTTTGTGCGGGCGTATGCTTGCACGAAATACACGCTCGTCTGAAACCACCCTAACAGAACATACGTTACGTTCATGTGGGTAGGTGAGCACTGGGCAAGTGAGAGCTGTATAGAGCCACCACGCCCACTGTACAAGGGGAAGGGGTGCCAGGCATCACCCACCTGACATTCAAGGAACACCGTGGCCGGCATCACAAGCCTGCACTATGCACAAGGACATCTGATGTTTGGAAACCGCACCTGCAATGGCATTAAGAGAAACCTGCGGGAGAATGCACCTGTGCGATCACTGTACCACACACTACTCGATGCACACACCCTAGAATGCAAGAAGAGGAGGGACAGCTTTTATGTGTACTGACCTAGAGTGATTGGCTGACTGGAGACACACACGCCCAGCCAGCAGAATCCCCCACAACTGAGCAGGGGAACTCCAGAGAACCTGTAGTACTACAGATCTCATGAGACATCCATGACACAGTGATTCTCCATCCCCACCTTCTGAGAACCATAATTTTTTATATTTTATGTTGACTTTTTTGTGGGGCAAGGTGTAATCTTCAGACTCATTTTAAGACTCGCTGTGGGCACTGAAATGAAATTGTAGTTGCAGTCATGGATCCCGGCTTTTTCCCAATGGGGCTAAGTTGAAAAAAAATAGTCTAGCATTAAGAAAAATGACCAGCAGATAAACATCATCTCTAGGTACTGACTTAGAATTTTTACCTCTGGTCTCGGCATTCACTTTAATAAAGTACTGCAGCATTAACATTGTATTTAAGCACTTAACCCCTTAAGGACGTCACATGACCTATTTTGGCCATAAGGACGCAACAATTTTGGGGAGATTTTCATCTCCACTTTTTAAAAGCCATAGCTTTTTTTATTTTTCCATCAACATTGCCCTATGAGTGGCAAACTGCAGTTTTTATTGGTACCATGTTTTGGTACATATAAGATAAAACTTTCAAAAAAATTTGGGGAGAGCAGTGACAGAAAACACATCAATTCTGCCATTATTTTTTTTCTTTTCACAGCATCAATCATACAGCATAAGGGCGAGCACCCACTGGCGTTTTTTTACCTGCGTTTTGCGTTTTTCCTGCACAGGCATAGAGATAACATGTGTTCCTGTCCACTGGCGTTTTTTTTTGCGTTGCGTTTGCGTTTTTAACATAGGAACTGTCAGTTGCATATGTGTCCTTATTTTTCTCCTAATGCACCCATGAAAGTCAATGGAAATTAATGGAAAAGCCGCGAAAACGCCGCGAAAAACGCGCGGAAAAATCGCGGGAAACGCGGCAAAAACGCTGCGTTTTTTCCCCCGCGGAAAACGCAAACGCCAGTGGGTGCTCGCCCTAAGGGCTCAGTCACATGGACGTTTTTACGCGTGACCATGTCCATTGCCACCCATATTTTCTATCTTTAGTAGGTGCCTTTTTTTTTGATGAACGCAGTACGAACGTCTTTACGTGCGTATATACGCGTGTAAAAACGCCCGTGTGACTGAGCCCTAAATGACAAGAAATTTTTTTCTGAGGTTTGGTATGATTACGCTGATAACTAAATTATTGCTTATTCTTTTGGTTTTTCCATTTTTGTACAATAAAAACCCTATCTTTTGAAAATTATTGTGTTTTACATCAGAACGGGACTTGAAACATAAAAGCTCTGATCACTTTAATAATGCATTGAAGTACTTCTGTGCTGCAAAGCATTATTGCTCACAGTAGCAATCACAGGCCATGGCAGGTCCACACATCAGTGTATGGCATCGGTTGTCATGGCAACCCATCGGCCCTTCTCAACTTTATTGCGGAGCGCTGATGACATCACAGAGGCAGCATGTGAACCCTTTACATGCTGCAACAGACACTGATGGTGGCATGCAAGGGAATAAGAGCAAAGATCAATGTTCTCTTCAATCCCCCACTGTTGCAGCGGGAGGCTGGCTATCATTTACAGTCAGCTCCCACTGTGGGATGGTGCATGCTCACTTATGAGATTGCGCTATCCACAGAACGCAAGTGTACATTCTGTTGCATTAAGAACCATATGCCCAGGATGTAAATTTACATCCTGTAGCATTAGGGGGTAAAAGGGGTTTTCCAGGACTAAACTATTGATGACCTTTGCTCAGAATAAGTCATCAATAGTAGATCAACATAGGTCCATCACCTGGAATTTCTACTTATCAGTTGGAGAGTGCCACAACTACTTCAATCCATACTTGGCACAGTCCTGTACATTGTAAAGTGGCTGTACTTAGTATTCCAGCTAAATCCCAATAACTTGAATGAGACAGAGCTACTCTCAGGCCATGTGATTGAAGAACATGACATTATATGCATCTGAAGAGGATAGTTCATTGGTAGTTTAGTCTCAGAAAACCCCTTTAGGGCTCAGTCACACGGGCATTTAGTCGCACGATTTTTTGTGCACATAACTGATGTGTTAAAAAAATCACGGGACCTAAGCTGGCGGCACGGTGGAAAAAAAAGCTGCTAGCAGAGTTTATCTGCAAAAAAAGGGTTCGGACACACGGGTGTTTTGACACTCAAAAAGAGCGCTGCCCGCTATCCTTTGCCACAGCTGTGCCACAGCTCTGACAGAGGAGAGCGATGTTCTCCCATTAAATTCAATGGGCTGCCAGCAAGTGCTGTAGTAATTTTCGGGGAAGGGCTTCAAATATAAGCCCTTCCCTGAAAACCATCATAAAAAAGTGTGAAAAATAAAAAAAATCTATACTCACCTCTCTGCAGCTCTTCTCCTGAACTGCTCTCAGTAGTATTCAGCAGGCGGGATTTTAAATCCCCGCCTTCTGCCTCTGATTGGCTGAGCACTGTAACCAATCAGAGGCAGCTCTCAGCTATTGAATGACAGCTGAGAGCTGCCTCTGATTGGTCCCTGTGCTCAGCCAATCAGAGGCAGCACTCACCCATTCATGAATGGGTGAGTGCTGCCTCTGATTGGCCGAGCACTGTGAAGAATATTGTCTCCAAATACTGGTGATTGAAATAATAATCTTCAAGGCAATGACAAGAAGCTGAAACAATTTCTAAGACTTATAGGAAGTCTAAGCAAATGCTATTACATAAACACAAGATCTGTCTTCATAACAAAAGACTGTAATTACTTCCAAAGGCATTAGGATTAAATTTTTGTAATTAAATATGCATACTAGAACTTAATACAAACTATTTTCTGCACTGAATGTAACAATGAGCTATATTTACCAACAATGGAATTTGCAGTAACCTACGATGTCATGGTGTGGTTTAATTTCTGTTTGCATATTTCTACAACATTGATAAAATTCACGTAAACTTTTTTTAGTACTTGGAATGCATGAAATGCACAGAAGATACCATAATGTCACAGGATTTGGAGCCAATTCATGATTGTGTAAAGAAACTGAATAATAAGAAATGATCCCCCCATTCCATGTTATCGTTAGACTTGCTCCCATTAGACTAAAACTAATGCATGGCGAGAGCAACCAGCAGAAAGCAAGTCAGTTGTAAAGGCATCAGTTTCAGATTGAAAAATAGTGAATTGTTACCAACTTTTTGTTAAAATGTAGCATTTGGGGACGCAATGAAAAATAAGATGGAGGTAAACCCAATGAAAAGCTAAACAGGTGCCAATTAGAGATGAGCGAGTATACTCGCTAAAGGCAATTGCTTGAGCGAGCATTGCCTTTAGCTAGTATCTCCCCGCTCGAGACAGAATGTTCGGGTGCCGGCGCGGGGGAGCGGTGAGTAGCGGCTGTCAGCAGGAGGGAGCGGGGGGGGGGGGGGGAGAGAGGGAGAGAGAGATCTTCCCTCCATTCCGCCCCGCTCTCCCCCGCAGCTCCGTGCCCGCTGCCGGCACCCGAACCTTCCGTATCGAGCGGGGAGATACTTGCTAAAGGCAATGCTCGCTCAAGCAATTGCCTTTAGCGAGTATACTCGCTCATCTATAGTGCCAATATATTATCAAGAGGAACACTGAACAAAAAGGTGTTTGAAAAGAATCCTTGGAATGAGTCAGTTGACGTGTCTACGAAGTATAAGATTATGCAAAGAACCTTTCAGTCTATTGTGTCAAAAGCTGCAAATAGACAAACTGGCATTAAGACATACACATGGAAGTGTCCTATAGCCATTAAAATAAGGACGAATTTTGGGTGAATCTTGGCTAGTATTTTAACAAATGCTTTGAATAGAGCAAAGAGGCTTTTGGGGGCCGTCAGAACATTTCCTTTCCTTCCTCTACTGAGAGAATCCTGCTCAAAGGGTTTCCTCTTGCCTGGTGCTTTAGAAGGAGTTTATTTGGAGTTAAAATAAATATAACTTACCCATTTAAATGGCAAACACAAAAAAGCATCATTTAAACAGTTAATAAAATTATATTCAGATACTTTGAACAGATTGCAAATAGAGATGAGCGAACGTACTCTTTTCGGGTGTTTTTGCACTCGAGCACCGCTTTTTCTAAGTAACTGACTACTCGGACGAAAAGATCCGGGGGGTGAGTGGGGGGTTGCAGAGGGGAGTGGGGGGGGGGGGGGAGAGAGCTCCCCCCTGTTCCTCACTGCTACCCCCCGCTCCACCACACCGCCCCCCGAATCTTTTCGTCCGAGTAGTCAGTTACTCGGAAAAAGTGGTGCTCGAGTGCAAAAACACCCGAACCGAGTACACTCGCTCATCTCTACTTACAAAGTATTAGCAATATGTAGGTTCAAGTAATAATTGAGAAAAGAAGGTGAATAGCCAACTGAAGAGAAAACTTTTCAGACAGTTAAAGCACAATTCGAAAAATGATCTTACGGATCAGACATAACATTACAACCACTGCCAGGGGAATTGAAAAACGCTGATTATTTCTTTACAATTACACCTCTCAAGAAGTGAGATATATTAGGCAGAAAGGGAATAGTAAGTTTTTGAAGTAAATGTGTTGGAAGCAGGAAAGCATAAGGTTTTGAGTGGCTTTCATAAGGGTCATAGCTAAACGGCTGGGTCAGGGCAATCCCTGACACACAAAACTTCAGGCGTGCTCTAAAAACGCCCCTCTTCAGGGAGGCATACCACATCTCCTAAACCAAACCCCTCCGTACTCCACCTGACAACATGCTCCCTGTCCTACTGACTGCAATTCCTGCTAGCCGCCATCAACCGCCCCCTGCAGTCACACTGATTTGGCCACTATACGGCTCATGTCTGACCATTGTCTGTGTGTATAGCACCCCTCACTCTCCACCTCACCATACCGTACACATCTCCAGCCATTTTACCTTCTGTATCACCCCATTATCTGTAGTATGTAAGCTCGTTGGAGCAGGCCCCTCATCCCTATTGTCTCCATCAATTGAGTACTACATGTAACGTGGTTTTGTGTGTTTCCCCTGCTTTGTAAGCGCTGTGGCACTATATAAAAAAAGATTATTATTTCTAAAACCGCAGAACAGAAGCCTACAAATTCTTCCTTGGCCTTCAGAACTTTAATTATAAACTGAAATGTTAAGAAATAATAAAAGCTTAGAACCCCAAGTGAAGATTTCAGAGGGAGTCTGTCAGCGGTTTTTCAGATGCAAGGCTGCTGATAGTGCTAGATAGGGGCAGGGGAAGGAGGATTGTGCATACCTTTGTCCAAGATTTGTTGCGTCAAGGGCTCTCTCACACAGATGTTTTCTACCGCAATTACCGCAGTGTTTTGAACGCTGCAGTAATTGCAGTATAACTCTGCCATTGATTTCAATGGTGCCTGCCAGACATGCGTTCAATCGCGACGCTGGACGGCACTTTCTAGCGCTGCGATTTTTGAGTACTCTCTACTCTATTTTTTGGTGTTTAGCACTAGAGATGAGCGAGCATACTCGTTTACTCAAGAGAGCATCGCCTTTTTCGAGTACCTGCTGGCTCGTCCCTGAAGATTCGGGGAGGCTGCGGGGGAAGGGCGGCGGTGGGCATGCAGGGGAGTGTCGGAGGGGACTGGGGGGGGGGGGAGAGTGAGAAAGATCTCTCTCTTTCCCTCCCGATCCCCTCCGCAACCCTCCACTCACCCCCGCGGCCCTTCTGAATCTTCAGGGACGAGCCAGTAGGTACTCGAAACAGGCAATGCTCTTTTGGGTAAATCGCCTTAACGAGTATGCTCGCTCATCTCTAATTAGCACACCTCATCACCCATCACAATGATGGAGTGCGCTAAAACACGTTGGCCGAAAACAAAAGTAAAATTCTGACACTTTGCCGCGTTCATGTGTGAAAGCGGCCTTAATGTCCTGTCACCGCAGCAAGCATTCTGGAGACGGGCCTTCTCACTGAACTGGTCTACTCCACAGCTCTGACTGACAGATGTAGAGGTCTCCTGCTTGGATGCTACAGCTGTCAATTTGAGCTGTGGAGCAGCTCGATGGACAGAGACTCACTTTAACTCTTCACTTTGGTATTCCCATCATAGCTGTTCTTAAAATAAGCCCAAATTAAGGATCTCATCAATTTTATTTCCCAGGTCAACAGCAAGCATCAACTCAATTTCCCATAAAAATATTTGATATTTCCAATGCTGCGGGGTTTAGAAATTGTTTTAGCCACTGTCCCGTGGTTCCATCTGAATTCCCAAAAAGAGGATTTAGACAGAACCTCAAGATGGGAAAGATCTTTGAGCAACTTATTAAACACAAACAGCATTTATGCAAATACATGGATGAGAATGGAGTAATTAACGAGAGCCAGTATAGGTTGTAACAAACAAGTCATGCAGACTAATCTACTTTCTTTCTTTGACAGAATCACCGACTGGGTTGATCAGGCAAATGCGGTAGATATTGTATATCTTGACTTCAGTAAAGCATTTAAAAAGTATCACATACCATCCTTATTGAAAAAAATACCAAAATGGTGAGTTCTCCTCTAGTGGAAGTCTTCAAACAAAGGCTGGACAAACATCTATCAGGGATGATTTAGTGAATCCTGCACTGAGCAGGGGTTGGACCCGATGACCCTGGAGGTCCCTTCCAACTCTACCATTCTATAAATCTATTGAACGTTAAAGGGGTTGTCCCGCGAAAGCAAGTGGGGGTATACACTTCTGTATGGCCATATTAATGCACTTTGTAATGTACATTGTGCATTAATTATGAGCCATACAGAAGTTATTCACTTACCTGTTCCGTTGCTAGCGTCCTCGTCTCCATGGTGCCGTCTAATTTTCAGCGTCTAATCGCCGGATTAGACGCGCTTGCGCAGTCCGGTCTTCTTCTTTTCTGAATGGGGCCGCTCGTGCCGGAGAGCGGCTCCTCGTAGCTCCGCCCCGTCACGTGCCGATTCCAGCCAATCAGGAGGCTGGAATCGGCAATGGACCGCACAGAAGCCCTGCGGTCCACCGAGGGTGAAGATCCCGGCGGCTATCTTCACCAGGTAAGTAAGAAGTCACCGGAGCACGGGGATTCAGGTAAGCACTATGCGGTTTTCTTTTTTAACCCCTGCATCGGGTTTGTCTCGCGCCGAACGGGGGGGGGGGGGCTATTGAAAAAAACAAAAACCCGTTTCGACGTGGGACAACCCCTTTAAGCCCCATTTACACAGAGCGATGATCACTAGAGATGAGCGAGCACCAAAATGCTCGGGTGCTCGTTACTCGGGCCGAAATTTTCGCGATGCTCGAGGGTTCGTTTCGAATAACGAACCCCATTGAAGTCAATGGGCGACCCGAGCATTTTTGTATATCGCCGATGCTCGCTAAGGTTTCCATTTGTGAAAATCTGGGCAATTCAAGAAAGTGATGGGAAAGACACAGCAACGGATAGGGCAGGCGAGGGGCTACATGTTGGGCTGCATCTCATGTTCCGAGGTCCCACTATTAAGCCACAATAGCGGCAAGAGTGCCCCCCCCCTCCCAACAATTTTTACTTCTGAAAAGCCCTCATTAGCAATGCATACCTTAGCTAAGCACCACACTACCTCCAACAAAGCACAATCACTGCCTGCATGACATTGTGCTGCCACTTCTCCTGGGTTACATGCTGCCCAACCCCCCCGCACAACCCAGTGTCCACAGCGCACACCAAAGTGTCCCTGCGCAGCCTTCAGCTGCCCTCATGCCACACCACCCACATGTCTATTTATAAGTGCGTCTGCCATGAGGAGGAACCGCAGGCACACACTGCAGAGGGTTGGCACGGCCAGGCAGCGACCCTCTTTAAAAGAGGCGGGGCGATAGCCCACAATGCTGTACAGAAGCAATGAGAAATATAATCCTGTGCCACCGCCATCAGGAGCTGCACACGTGGGCATAGCAATGGGGAACCTATGTGCCACACACTATTCATTCTGTCAAGGTGTCTGCATGCCCCAGTCAGACCGCGTTTTTTTATAAATAGTCACAGGCAGGTACAACTCCACAATGGGAATTCCGTGTGTACCCACAGCATGGGTGGCTCCCTGGAACCCACCGGCTGTACATAAATATATCCCATTGCAGTGCCCTGGACAGCAGAGCTAACATCAGATTAAATGCAGGTGAGCTTCGGCCCACACTGCATGCCCCAACCTGACCGGGGTTTTTAATTCATAGACACAGGCAGGTACAACTCCCTATTGTGAAGTCCCTGTGGACCGACAGCATGGGTGGGTGCCAGGAAGCCACCGGCGGTACATACTGTAAATATATCCCATTGCAGTGCCCAGCATAGCTGAGGTAATGTCATGTTTAATGCAGGTGGGCTTCGGCCCACACTGCATGCCCCAGTCAGACTGGGGTTCTTTAGAAGTGGACACATGCAGTTACAACTCCGTGTGGACCGACAGCATGGGTGGCTCCCTGGAACCCACCGGTGGTACATAAATATATCCCATTGCATTGCCCATCACAGCTGAGGTAATGTCATGATTAATGCAGGTGGGCTTCGGCCCACACTGCATGCCCCAGTCAGACTGGGGTTCTTTAGAAGTGGACACATGCAGTTACAACTCCGTGTGGACCGACAGCATGGGTGGCTCCCTGGAACCCACCGGTGGTACATAAATATATCCCATTGCATTGCCCATCACAGCTGAGGTAATGTCATGATTAATGCAGGTGGGCTTCGGCCCACACTGCATGCCCCAGTCAGACTGGGGTTCTTTAGAAGTGGACACATGCAGTTACAACTCCGTGTGGACCGACAGCATGGGTGGGTGCCAGGAAGCCACCGGCGGTACATAAATATATCCCATTGCATTGCCCAACACAGCTGAGGTAATAATGTCATGTTTAATGCAGGTGGGCTTCGGCCCACACTGCATGCCGCAGTCAGACTGGGGTTTTTAGAAGTGGACACATGCAGTTACCACTCCGTGTGGACCGACAGCATGGGTGGCTCCCTGGAACCCACCGGCGGTACATAAGTATATCCCATTGCATTGCCCATCACAGCTGAGGTAATGTCATGTTTAATGCAGGTGGGCTTCGGCCCACACTGCATGCCCCAGTCAGGCTCGAGTTTTTTATAAGTATATACAGGCAGGTACATCTGCCTAATGGGAAGTCCATGTGGACCGACAGCATGGGTGGGTGCCAGGAAGCCACCGGCGGTACATAAATATATCCCATTGCAGTGCCCAGCACAGTTGATGTAACGTCAGCTTTAATGCAGGTGGGCAAAAAATTAATTGGATTACACTGTAGGCGAGGGCCCCAAAAAATTGGTGTACCAACAGTACTAATGTACCTGAGAAAAATTGCCCATGCCCAGCCAAGAGGGCAGGTGAAACCCATTAATCGCTTTGGTTAATGTGGCTTAATTTGTAACTAGGCCTGGAGGCAGCCCAGTTAAAATAAAAATTGGTTCAGGTGCAAGTTTCAACGCTTTAATGAGCATTGAAACGTATAAAAATTGTTTACAAAAATTATATGACTGAGCCTTGTGGGCCTAAGAAAAATTGCCCGTTCGGCGTGATTACGTGAGGTTTCAGGAGGAGGAGCAGGAGGATGAATAGAATACACAGATTGATGAAGCTAAAAGGTCCCCGTTTTTGATGGTGATAGAGAACGATGCTTCCATCCGCGGGTGCAGCCTACGTATTGTTTAGGTATTGCTGCTGTCCGCTGGTGGAGAAGAGAAGTCTGGGGAAATCCAGGCTTTGTTCATCTTTATGAGTGTAAGCCTGCCGGCACTGTCGGTTGACAGGCGGGTACGCTTATCCGTGATGATTCCCCCAGCTGCACTAAACACCCTCTCTGACAAGACGCTAGCCGCAGGACAAGCAAGCACCTCCAGGGCATACAGCGCGAGTTCAGGCCACGTGTCCAGCTTCGACACCCAGTAGTTGTAGGGGGCAGAGGCATCACGGAGGACGGTCGTGCGATCGGCTACGTACTCCCTCACCATCCTTTTACAGTGCTCCCGCCGACTCAGCCTTGACTGGGGAGCGGTGACACAGTCTTGCTGTGGAGCCATAAAGCTGTCAAAGGCCTTAGAGAGTGTTCCCCTGCCTGTGCTGTACATGCTGCCTGATCTCCGCGCCTCCCCTGCTACCTGGCCCTCGGAACTGCGCCTTCTGCCACTAGCGCTGTCGGATGGGAATTTTACCATCAGCTTGTCCGCCAGGGTCCTGTGGTATAGCATCACTCTCGAACCCCTTTCCTCTTCGGGAATCAGAGTGGAAAGGTTCTCCTTATACCGTGGGTCGAGCAGTGTGTACACCCAGTAATCCGTAGTGGCCAGAATGCGTGTAACGCAAGGGTCACGAGAAAGGCATCCTAACATGAAGTCAGCCATGTGTGCCAGGGTACCTGTACGCAACACATGGCTATCCTCACTAGGAAGATCACTTTCAGGATCCTCCTCCTCAGGCCATACACGCTGAAAGGATAACAGGCAAGCAGCATGGGTACCCTCAGCAGTGGGCCAAGCTGTCTCTTCCCCCTCCTCCTCATGCTCCTCTCCCTCCTCCTCCTCCTCAACGCGCTGAGATATAGACATGAGGGTGCTCTGACTATCCAGCGACATACTGTCTTCCCCCGCCTCTGTTTCCGAGCGCAAAGCATCTGCCTTTATGCTTTGCAGGGAACTTCTCAAGAGGCATAGCAGAGGAATGGTGACGCTAATGATTGCAGCATCCCCGCTCACCATCTGAGTAGACTCCTCAAAGTTTCCAAGGACCTGGCAGATGTCTGCCAACCAGGCCCACTCTTCTGTAAAGAATTGAGGAGGCTGACTCCCACTGCCCCGACCATGTTGGAGTTGGTATTCCACTATAGCTCTACACTGCTCATAGAGCATGGCCAACATGTGGAGCGTAGAGTTCCACCGTGTGGGCACGTCGCACAGCAGTCGGTGCACTGGCAGATTAAACCGATGTTGCAGGATGCGCAGGGTGGCAGCGTTTGTGTGGGACTTGCGGAAATGTGCGCAGAGCCGGCGCACCTTTCCGAGCAGGTCTGACAAGCGTGGGTAGCTTTTCAGAAAGGGCTGAACCACCAAATTAAAGACGTGGGCCAGGCATGGCACGTGCGTGAGGCTGCCGAGCTGCAGAGCCGCCACCAGGTTACGGCCGTTGGCACACACGACCATGCCCGGTTGGAGGCTCAGCGGCGCAAGCCAGCGGTCGGTCTGCTGTGTCAGACCCTGCAGCAGTTCGTGGGCCATGTGCCTCTTCTCTCCTAAGCTGAGTAGTTTCTGCACGGCCTGCTGACGCTTGCCCACCACTGTGCTGCCACGCCGCGCGACACCGACTGCTGGCGACGTGCTGCTGCTGACACATCTTGATTGCGAGACAGAGGTTGCGTAGGAGGAGGAGGAGCGTGGTTAAGTGGAGGAAGCATACACCGCTGCAGATACCAGCACCGAGCTGGGGCCCGCAATTCTGGTGGTGGGTAGGACGTGAGCGGTCCCAGGCTCTGACTCTGTCCCAGCCTCCACTAAATTCACCCAATGTGCCATCAGGGAGATATAGTGGCCCTGCCCGCCTGTGCTTGTCCACGTGTCCGTTGTTAAGTGGACCTTGGCAGTAACCGCGTTGGTGAGGGCGCGTACAATGTTGCGGGAGACGTGGTCGTGCAGGGCTGGGATGGCACATCGGGAAAAGTAGTGGCGACTGGGAACCGAGTAGCGCGGGGCCGCCGCCGCCATTATGCCTTTGAAAGCCTCCGTTTCCACAAGCCTATACGGCAGCATCTCCAGGCTGATCAATTTGGCTATGTGCACGTTTAACGCTTGAGCGCGCGGGTGCGTGGTGGCGTACTTGCGCTTGCGCTCCAACACTTGCGCTAGCGACGGCTGGACGGTGCGCTGAGAGACATTGGTGGATGGGGCCGAGGACAGCGGAGGTGAGGGTGTGGGTGCAGGCCAGGAGACGGTAGTGCCTGTGTCCTGAGAGGGGGGTTGGATCTCAGTGGCAGGTTGGGGCACAGGGGGAGAGGCAGTGGTGCAAACCGGAGGCGGTGAACGGCCTTCGTCCCACCTTGTGGGGTGCTTGGCCATCATATGTCTGCGCATGCTGGTGGTGGTGAGGCTGGTGGTGGTGGCTCCCCAGCTGATCTTGGCGCGACAAAGGTTGCACACCACTGTTCGTCGGTCGTCTGCACTCTCAGTGAAAAACTGCCAGACCTTTGAGCACCTCGGCCTCTGCAGGGCGGCATGGCGCGAGGGGGCGCTTTGGGAAACAGTTGGTGGATTATTCGATCTGGCCCTGCCTCTACCCCTGGCCACCGCACTGCCTCTTCCAACCTGCCCTGCTGCTGCACTTGCCTCCCCCTCTGAAGACCTGTCCTCAGTAGGCTTAGCAAACCAGGTGGGGTCAGTCACCTCATCGTCCAGCTGCTCTTCCTGCGAATCCTCTGTGCGCTCCTCCCTCGGACTTACTCCAATTACTACTACCTGAGTGATAGACAACTGTGTCTCATCGTCATCATCCTCCTCACCCACTGAAAGCTCTTGAGACTGTTGCCGGAAGTCCCCAGCCTCATCCCCCGAACCCCGGGAACTTTCCAAAGGTTGGGCATCGGTCACGACAAACTCCTCCGGTGGGAGAGGATTCGGAACCATTGCTGCCCATTCTGGGCAGGGGCCCGAGAACAGTTCCTGGGAGTCTGCCTGCTCCTCAGAATGTGTCATTGTAATGGAGTGAGGAGGCTGGGAGGAAGGAGGAACAGCAGCCACAGGATTCAGAGTTGCAGCAGTGGACGGCGTAGAACTCTGGGTGGTCGATAGATTGCTGGATGCACTTTCTGCCATCCACGACAGGACCTGCTCACACTGCTCATTTTCTAATAAAGGTCTCCCGCGTGGACCCATTAATTGTGAGATGAATGTGGGGACGCCAGAAACGTGCCTCTCTCCTAATCCTGCAGCAGTCGGCTGCGATACACCTGGATCAGGAGCTCGGCCTGTGCCCACACCCTGACTTGGGCCTCCGCGTCCTCACCCACGTCCACGTCCACGTCCTCTAGGCCTACCCCTACCCCTCAGCATGGTGTATTACCAGTAGTGCAGAAACAGAACGCTGTAATTAAATGTGCCGCTTATTGGCCTGTGGTTGGAGGCTGACTTCGCTTACGGAACGCACAGCAGAGCCAGGAAAGAATTTTGCGCAAGCCTGCTGTAACACTTAGCTGGCTGCGTATTAATTAGGACTACTACCCCCAGCACAGACGCAGTACACTGAGGACGGTCACAGGCAGCCCAAATAGAATGTTTTCCCCAAATTCTTTAGGAAAAGCCCACTGCCTATATAGACAGTATATCTCTTTCACCTTTTTCACTGTCCCTGCCTCACCACTACTGGCCCTATACTATGTAAAATTACTGCAGACTGTTTCCCTCTGGACAGGATGACAGCGGTGATGTAACGGGCAACGCAGAGCCAGGAAAGAATTTTGCGCAAGCCTGCTGTAACACTTAGCTGGCTGCGTATTAATTAGGACTACTACCCCCAGCACAGACGCAGTACACTGAGGACGGTCACAGGCAGCCCAAATAGAATGTTTTTCCCCAAATTTTTTAGGAAAAGCCCACTGCCTATATAGACAGTATATCTCTTTCACCTTTTTCACTGTCCCTGTCTCACCACTACTTGCCCTATACTATGTAAAATTACTGCAGACTGTTTCCCTCTGGACAGGATGACAGCGGTGATGTAACGGGCAACGCAGAGCCAGGAA
Source organism: Eleutherodactylus coqui (assembly GCA_035609135.1). Classification (NCBI taxonomy): domain Eukaryota; kingdom Metazoa; phylum Chordata; class Amphibia; order Anura; family Eleutherodactylidae; genus Eleutherodactylus; species Eleutherodactylus coqui. The sequence goes on along the minus strand of CM069414.1, from coordinate 123,059,607 downwards.
AGAATTTTGCGCAAGCCTGCTGTAACACTTAGCTGGCTGCGTATTAATTAGGACTACTACCCCCAGCACAGACGCAGTACACTGAGGACGGTCACAGGCAGCCCAAATAGAATGTTTTCCCCAAATTTTTTAGGAAAAGCCCACTGCCTATATAGACAGTATATCTCTTTCACCTTTTTCACTGTCCCTGCCTTACCACTACTTGCCCTATACTATGTAAAATTACTGCAGACTGAGGACGCAATGCTCTGCACGGCCGATATACAAAAAAAAAAAAGTGCAACACTGCAAAAAGCGGCCTCAACAGTATTGCACATGGTCAGATGTGGCCCTAAGAAGGACCGTTGGGGTTCTTGAAGCCTAAAATCACTCCTAGCACTCTCCCTATAGCAGCTCCAGCATCAGCAGCACTTTCCCTGAGCTATGTCAGAATGCATCTGTGGCGAGCCGCGGGAGGGGCCAATTTATATACTCGGGTGACACCTGATCTCGCCAGGCACTCACTGCAGGGGGGTGGTATAGGGCTGGAACTTCACAGGAGGAAGTTGTAATGCCTTCCCTGTCTTTCTATTGGCCAGAAAAGCGCGCTAACGTCTCAGAGACGAAAGTGAAAGTAACTCGAACATCGCGTGGTGCTCGTCTCTAGTAACGAGCATCTCGAACACGCTAATACTCGAACGAGTATCAAGCTCGGACGAGTACGTTCGCTCATCTCTAATGATCACTCAAAAATTGCTCAATTGATAGTTTGTGTGACGGTTTTGAGCGATCATCTTTGCATACTTTATAGTAGCTAAGTAGCTACTATAGAATATGCAAGCAGAGTGGGGCACAGCCCCTAATAGAACAATACAGCTGCTTTGCATAAACAAACAGCTGTAATGTTCTCAGCTCTGACTGCCAGTGTCCCGCTGTGAATTCACAGCAGGACACAGGCAGAGAGAATCTTATCAGCACAGCCAGCTGATAACAGCCTGCTCCACTGATAACAGCTGATCACTCCATTCTAGCAAGCTAGAATTCAGCGATCAGTGACTCGTGCACGAAAACTGCATGATGTCCCTGCATTTAGCCAGAACGGGAATCACTCAAAAGACGCCTTTGAGCAATTTTTGAGCAATTCTCATTGTGACTAAAAGGGCCTATAAGCTTTCATTGCTCAAACAGAGACTAATAAGGTCTAAGTTTGAACAGGTTTATGTTTGCCCCTGGATTTTTGTTGGGGGCAGAATAGGGCAGTTGACCACACTATTTTATCTGGGGGAAAAATGCCATAAATGAAGAGAAACCTGCTAAAATGAGAACTTAATGGTCTCTATTTGAGCAATGGAAGCCAAAGGCTCCCATCAAAATCCTGTTTTTGGACATTCAGATGGAACCCCAGGACATAGGCTGAAGCATTGTGTGAAAACAATCCTAAATAGCCATTATCTGAACAAAGGAAGACAGCTATCTCCTCCAACTACCCTACAGAAATATACACTTGGAATGGGTGTTTATTTCAATAGGCAAAGGAAGATAAGACACCATCCAGATGCCTCTGATTCAGCTTATGTATGTTGAAATACAGTACGTTCAATCCAACTAACAGATAGTCAGGCTGCCCCTGCACACATTACATTTTGGGCAGAGGAACTGATATTTATCCAAAGATTATGACCAACTCAAGATTAAGATTTCTGTTAGATCACCAATATTTTGCCAATTATAGATTATCATAATACGTTGGGATCACACTGGCTGTAGCAGTATAACTCCACCAGGGTACATCGTAGTGAAAGATTGGGGACTGATGGTATGGGCTGGTTTCTGTTCTCTGGTGTGATATTATTGTGTAGTGTGGTGGTACATGTTTATTCAACATTTCCAGTGGTGAGGGGTCAGCGTCCTGTAATATTCCAGTTTTTCTGGAATATTCTGAAGGTGATGGTTCTAACTAGAGATGATGGTTCTAACTAGAGATGAGGCAACACCCTCGGCTAAGGCAGATATTCGAGCGAGCATCTCTCTTCTCAAGTATCTGCATACTCATCTGAGCAAATGCGGGGGGGGGGGGGCGGCGTGGGTCAGCGGGAAGAGCGGAGGGGAGAGAGATCTCTCTCACTCTCCTCCCCGCTCCCCCTCTCCCCCCCCAATGCTCACTGGAGTATCTGCATTAACCGAGCGTGCTCGCTCATCTCTAGTTCTAACCTTTAATTTCTCAAACATTTCGAAAACTCAGGAATCTTTGTATAAGTTGACAGCTACAATGAGCACCAAAACAATGTTTCCAGATGTGAATACAGTTGAAAAACAGGTAAATCTTTCAAATTACCTGCATTTCTGAATTGCTTTTTTATGTATTTTTACTTATTTATATAGTGTATACGTATTATGCAGTGCTGTACATCACTTGGTATAAGGGTTTGTCCTCGGCCTTGGGGCTCATAATCTAATAAAATGTACCATGATTGTTATGTAAATCACAATTACTGACAAACACAATGTAACACACAAGCAGTTGTACTGTTCATGCAATCAATGCAGAGATTCAGGTATTTCCAAAGGCCACAATGACTTTTTTTTTGCAAGTGTTTGCCATAAAATAGTGAAAAAAATATATTTTGAATGCCACATTTCAGGCATGTTTGATGGGTATATGAAATCCTGTAAAGAGGAATCAAGAACAATAACGAAAGAATACATAAAATAGTGAAATATACAAAAGACTAGGAAAAAATTGCAAAAGTACAGAGCAGATTCTTTGTAGGGTAATATATAAGGTTGAACCAAGACATCATTCCAATAAGGCAACACATTTCTATGTGAGCTCCCCCAGCAGCTAGATTGGAAGATTGGCAAGACACCAACAATGGGTTTCTCTATCAGTCTTTCTCTCTGCTGCGCCTAACCCGTCCATGTACACTATCCTACCAAAACTAATTGGACACTGGAACAACAATCAAAAGTAGTATTTATTTTAGTATGTTAATACTTAATGGGGGCTCATTTGGCCCTAATGACAGTGGATACTCTCTTTAGCATACCTTCTACTAACATCTGACACTCCAGCTGGTATTTCTCTCCATTCATTCTGAAAAAGTCTGGTGAGTTTTCTCAAAGAAGATAGATGCTGTTCATATTTCCTGACCAAATGTTCCAGCTTGTCCCAATGATGTTCAATATAATTCAGCTTGAGACCAGTCATCATGGAACATCTATATCCTCAAACCAACGTAAAGCAGCATTGGATTTCTCATAAGGAGCATTGTCTTGTTAGGTATTGCTGGCCATTCCCAGAGTATTGTCACATTATTAGCAGCACATTATTGTCTAGAATATCAAGTTACACCTCTATATTCATGGTTTTTGTTACTACAACCAACAAACTGAGACCATGTCATGGAAAACATCCCCAGACCATAACGAAACCTCCTCCATACTTAGCTGTTGGCACAACACACTCAGGCAAAAGGTGTTCCCCTGACATCCTTAAGTACATCCATCTGACTTGAAAATGGCGTAGCATGATTCATCACTCCATAGAATGTTCTTCCATCACTCAACGGTCCAATAACAGTGCTCCTTGCACCGCTGTAGATGGGCAGACGCATCTTCTTTGAAAGAACTTACCAGACGTTGACAGGATGAATGGAGTGCATTACCATTGGAAGTGTGTCAGATGTTAGTAAAATGTATGTCACGGACAGTATCCAATGTCATTAGGGCCAAAAAAGGCCCCAGACATACTCCACACCTAGGTACGTCCATATGATCTGAAGACGGAGTAGCATGAATCATCACACCATTGCATTCTAATTTAAAGATGGAGTAGTATGATTCATCACTGCATAGAATGTTCTACCATTACTCAACTGTGCAGTGAGGACGCTCCTTGCACCTTTGTAGTTGGGTCGATGCATCTTCTTTGAGAGAACTTGCCAGGGATTTGCAGAATGAATAGAGGGAAATACCAGCTGAGATGTGTCATATATTTGTAGAAAGTATACCACGGAGAGGATCAGATGTCATTAGGGCTAAAGGAGGTCCTATTAAGTATTAACGTATATAAATAAATGCTACTTTTGATTCCTACTCAAGTGTCCACTTACTTTTGGTAGAATAATGTATTACATACATATGAATGGCCAGCATGTAGTACTAAGCTTCTACTGTGGTGGCCGCTGTATGGTTAGCCATGATTTCCACTGGCAATATCTGCTGCTGTTCGCCAAGAATTCTGGAATTTGGGCTATTAGAAATCAGCTGATCACTAAGCTACATTCCTTCAAAAATGGATTTGCACTATTGAGTCAACTCTTTTAAAGACTGAAGAGCATGCACAAAGTATTGCACCCCATGATGTCTATCAGACGTCTAAGAGATTTCCATTAAAGATGAACCCTGTATTGCCACCGCTTGCCAGCATGCCGAAGGATTGGAACTGGAGTGACGTTGTGGTTTCAGCGCCAGCCCACATGATCCTAATGCCGGAGTATGCTCATTGTCATTTTGGCACTGGTTGTTGATAGGGATACTTCACTACTGGTATGTAGCTAGCATGCTTGGCTGTATTCTAGCCAGTCACTCAGCTTTAGTTTGCACACATTTATTTTGGTTCCTCCTTACAGAGTATTTTGATTATACGCTCAGTCTGAAGGTGTCTCTGATCGACAGTTCCAAGTCCTGCATCTTAGTTATGATACATATGTTGGTGATTTACTTTAGCGGGGGTGTTGTAACATCTTATAATCTGTGGAATTTATTCTTGTGTAACATCTATCCTTTTCCAAATTCCCTATTACTACCTAGGGAGAGTCAGGGTCACCCCAGGTTCTTGACAAGAGGTCTCCCTCATAAGGGCAAGCTCTCCATGTTTAGGTTGGATCTCTGTGTATCATTAGATTAAGGTCAGATTCCCCCAATTTTATGCTTCCTTATACTATTTTGTGTTATCTGGGTTTATACTTTGTGTATATATTTGTCCTTTTAGGACACAATAAATATGACCAGCTCAAACATGGAAAAATACCTCTGCCGTGCCACCTATTCGATGGCAGCATTCCTGCAACTCAATGTGACTTTTTAACAAGTCTTAACAATGATTCGGAATAGCAAACCAGAAAACCATACACAGACAGCTGTTTCAGGGTGTTTGCCCCTCATCAGTGTGCAGTATGTTTCTGGCTTAGCTTGTGAGAGGCCTGGGACGTGGATCAGGAGGGAGGTCGTATCTCCTTTTACACCATCCTCCAACCCACTCACTTCCTAGATGTCTCCACACACTTTTTGGGTGCTCTCCTTAAGGAGACACAGCACCCCTCCTGACCCAGTCCGAGCATAACATGTATATTCTCCTCCATTGGAAAGACTGTACAAAAAAAACAGTTGTGCATGTAATATAGTCCCAATATGTAAATAACAGTCTTGTTTCCAAATATACCCCCTCAACGGAAATTGTAAAAGATAAATATGTTTTCCATCCACATTTATGGTAATGTTACAGTTTCTCTACATTTTGTGTCCCATTGCTGAATGTAACCATTACATAGTTACACTATTAAAATACATATTTATGCTAGGACGCCATTACCAATGCAAACATCATGCTATGACATTCAAACGGCTTTAACAATAAAATAATTAAGATTCTGGTATTAATTTTTGTAGATACCATTAAAAGTAGAAACGCGGCTCATGTTATATCAGACCAATTACTTGAGCATACTGTTCCTTTCATGCTGTGGCACTTCCTTGCCCCCCGAAAACACTTTTTCCCTCAGTCTAGCAATTAACTGCTTGAACAGTATAATAAGGAAGCAATTAAGAGGTGACAGAGAAAAATTAACACTCCGTTTCACATTAAAGGTCAAGTGAGTATCCTTGCTATTGTGAGCAAAATGTGTCTTTGAAAACCTGTAGTTTGTATGTATTTTTCTTTTGAATAAGAAGCCAGCTCCAGGTTTTTTTGTCTAGCATCCCAATTTGAAAATGGATGATAACTAATTGGATGCTGTCTGCTAAAATAGGCCGTATTAATTGCAGTTTGTTCTCCAGTAAGTGTCAAGGAAAACAAAATCTGGGTAATGTGTAGGCACAAAAGTAAGAAACTTGGATTTAAACATGCAAGCTGTGTACTATAGCAAATAAAACAAAGTGCTGGATGGGCATTGTTGCCATGGCAGGAAGCATTTGCATAGTAAATAACAGCTATCACAAGTGTTTCTTTTCTCAAATTCTATACCGTGTTGTCAGCTGTGTGTGATTTCAATACAGCTCCAATATTGATGAAATAAGGGTATGTGTTACTTTGGCCTAATAAAGTCAAGCAGCAGAAGTAAAATGTGAAAATGTGGGGTTTGTTTCATAATACACCATCGTGATATATATCAACAGGGCTATTGAGATAAGGAACCTGGTGCTGCAATGCCCAAACAACTGCTACATCGTGTGCTGAACAGTAATTGGAAGTAGATGGCTTTAGGTTCCTTCACAGGGGCGACAAATGCTACAATGCATTAAATTGCATGTATGTGAAGCCCATGCTTTCCTATGGGTTACTTCACATGTTTTGTAGCCTGCGACATCCCGACACAAAAACCTTGTGTGTCCTACGATATGCCCATGTTTCCATGTGGAGCCTTTCTCTCTGTTGCATTGCATGAATGGCCGAGCGCTACATGTAATTGGCTGAGCGCTGTGACCAATCACAGGCAGTGCTCAGCTGTCAGCCATTGAATGGCTGACCGCTGCATGTGATTGGTTGAATACTCAGCTAATCAAATACAGCTTTTTCAGCAGGCGGGGATTTTAAATGCCCGCCTGATGAAAGAACTTCAGAGCGGTGCAGGAAGAAGACGCAGCTACACACGGCTGAGCCCCGACAGCAGCATAGAGGTGAGTATATATATTTTTTTATTTTTTACTACAGCTAGGGTTGATTTTCAGAGAAGGGCTTATATTTAAAGCCCTTCCCTGATAATCACTGTGGGGGGTGCCGCAATCCTTTTGCTTTCAACGGGGCTGCCAGCAGCGGCAGCCCCATTGAAATCAATTGGAGAGCTTCGCAATCCTCTACCACAGCTGTGGCAGGGGATTCTTTACTCCTTGCGGGGAGTCCCCTTGTCACTGAACACTGTGACAGTGCTGTCACAGTGTTCAGTGATGAGGGGACTCCCGTGTGGAATGCAAAAGAGGCCCGTAAGCCCAGTTTTTGCTCTTAAATCAGAGCAAAAATTCGGGAGAGAACCTGCTCGCAAGTCAAGAAACTCGCAAGTGCAGGCACTCACAAGCCAAGGTATCACTGTATAACAAATTCTGAAGTATATAAAGCTCATGTAGAATACTCATATCCAGTAGAAAGATCCACTTTGCTTTTCTACTGAGTTCAACTGTTTGTGGTTGCTGCCCCTTGGTGATGGGTTAAGCCTCTCGATACCTTGAAAGGCAAAAGTAGAAATATTACCATTATGACAATAGACAATATTTAGGGACAGCACTCTTGGTATATGCAAAAACAAACAATAGTATAGAAGAAATGTAAATGGTAGGGACTCACCAGAGGCTTGCAGTCTTGCCCAGGGATTAGAGCAGGCCACTACTCAAGGAAACATCCCGAAGGCCAATGGAACATCTTGGTGTCCTATGTACTCTTTAGATCCAGGAAAAATGGAGAGCCACCAAACCAACACCAGACCACAGCAATAATCTAAGATAAAAAACAATAATAAATGGAAACAATGGGTCCTACGCTCATAAAGACAAACTCAAGAAATGAATGTAAATAGACTTACTATTGCGGGAGGTCTCTGACCTCGAGACCTCCCAAAGCCATTTCAAAACAGAAAAGAGTAAAGCCCCATTTACACGCAACGATGATCACTCAAAATTCGTTCAAAAGATAGCTTGAATGACAGTTTGAGCGATCATTTTGCATAAACTACTAATTGGTACTAATGCCCATTAGTATCTTATTATCTTCATTTGCATGTAAATGAGCCTCCCTTCACTGTATGCAGATAACTGGTCTGTTTTCTGAATACAGCTCTATTGTTCTGCTGCGGGACAGCAGCTGAAAACAATGTTATCAGCCCTCCCATCAGAATCACAGCGTGCGGTACCTACTATCAGCTGGTCGGCCAAAGAGTGGCTTTTATGCTGAACTAAAAATCATCATTTGTCCGAAAAGCAAACAATAGTAGCATTTACACGCAACAATTATCGCTCAAAAGATATCGTTTGGATGAATTTTAAGCGAATCATTTCGTTTAAATCAGGCTTAAAGGAGATGTCTCGAGGAAGCAGTGATTTTTTTTTTTTGCCCAGTCCCCCTAATTAAACATACATTACTAATTACCCCTGTAAATGACTTTTCTAGCTGGCTCGTACTTACCGTTCCAGCGTTTCAGCAACTTATAAAAGTTTCCCCAAGATGGCCGCCGGCTCTTTTCCCGTCGCTCGCTGCAGCCCGACGTGCGCGCTCCCGAGACGCTGCCAGCTGTGTCTCCATGGCAACCGGACGCCCCGCAGCCGCCGACCAGACGCCCCGCAGCCGCCGACCAGTCACCCACCGCCAGGCAGCAGGTAACCGGCGCTAGCCCCCGGCTCCCCAGCGCTACGCTCCCGGCTCCCCAGCGCTAGACCCTCAGCCCAGGTGAAGGCCCCGGAGCCCAGCGCTAGGTTCCGGAGCCCAGCGCTAGGTTCCGGAGCCCAGCGCTAGGTTCCGGAGCCCAGGTGAAGGCCCCGGAGGCCAGCGCTAGGTTCCGGAGCCCAGCGCTAGGTTCCGGAGCCCAGGTGAAGGCCCCGGAGCCCAGCGCTAGGTTCCGGAGCCCAGCGCTAGGTTCCGGAGCCCAGCGCTAGGTTCCGGAGCCCAGGTGAAGGCCCCGGAGCCCAGCGCTGGGCTCCGGGGCCTTCACCTGTCAGTGAACATCACCCCCGACCCATCACTTACCCCCCTGGCCCAGCGCTAGTTCCCCCGGCCTAGCGACAGCCCCCCCATCGCAGCGACAGCGACGACAGCCCCCCCCCCCGGCACAGCGGCAGCCCCCCCCCGGCGCAGCGGCAGCCCCCCCAGCCCATCACTTACCTGGACGGCAGGACAGCTGGGCGGCTTCTCCGGACAGCTGGGCGGCTCTGCACCTTCCTCTAACAGAGGATGGTACAGAATGGCCGCTCCAGCGCGCTCCCGAGTAGTGACAGCTCATCTGCGCATGCGCAGAAGAGCTGTAGCGGGGAGCACACTGAAGCGGCTCGTGCTGAAAGGAGAAGACCGGACTGCGCAAGCGCGTCTAAAAAAGCAAGCTGCCAGCGAATTTAGACGGAACCATGGAGACGAGGACGCTAGCAACGGAACAGGTAAGTGAATAACTTCTGTATGGCTCATATTTAATGCACGATGTATATTACAAAGTGCTTTAATATGGCCATACAGAAGTGTATAACCCCACTTGGTTTCGCGAGACAACCCCTTTAAGTCTTGTGCAGCATCTTTCAGTGGGATGATTTATTTCTCCAATGTCACACAGGCACATACATACAATAAAGAGGGAAGTGGTGCTTTTGTACTTTCTTCTTCGTGATCGTAGGACCCATTGTTTCCATTTATTATTGACCATGATGACAATGAATGACATGTGTGGACACTGCTGAAACTTTCATTGCATTGGGGTTAGCAGCACCTGCCAGATGTTCTCTGATTCTAATCTTAAGAGGGCAAGTGGTACAACCCACACACTATACCACAGGTGTCAAACACAAGGCCCGCGGGCCGAATCCGGCCCGCCGCCTCATTTTCTGTGGCCCGCCGGCTATGCAGTAAGTTCCCTCACTCCTCCGTGCTGCTGTCAGTAGGCGATCTTCTCTCGGCTTGTACTGTCTAGTGCAGACAGTAATAGAGGAGTGCCGATAGCAGACTGACAACGGCCGCGGAGGAGGGAAGAAGACTGCAGAGAGCATGATCTCTGGAGGGACGAGAGCAACGCTGAGGAGGAGCAGCTGCAGGGTGAGATCCTTGTGTGTATATGTGTGTGTCTGTCTGTGTGTGTATGTGTGTAATGCGCAGAATGGAGTGCGTGTGTATGCGCAGAATGGTGTGTGTCTGTGCGTGTGTATGCGCAGAATGGTGTGCGTGTGTATGCGCAGCATGCAGTGCGTGTGTAATGCGCAGAATGGAGTGCGTGTGTATGCGCAGAATGGTGTGTGTCTGTGCGTGTGTATGCGCAGAATGGTGTGCGTGTGTAATGCGCAGAATGGTGTGCGTGTGTAATGCGCAGAATGGAGTGCGTGTGTAATGCGCAGAATGGTGTGCGTGTGTAATGCGCGGAATGGAGTGCGTGTGTATGCGCAGAATGGTGTGCGTGTGTAATGCGCATAATGGTGTGCGTGTGTATGCGCAGAATGGTGTGCGTGTGTATGCGCAGAATGGAGTGCGTGTGTAATGCGCAGAATGGAGTGCGTGTGTAATGCGCAGAATGGTGTGCGTGTGTATGCGCAGAATGGTGTGCGTGTGTATGCGCAGAATAGAGTGCGTGTGTAATGCGCAGAATGGAGTGCGTGTGTAATGCGCAGAATGGTGTGCGTGTGTATGCGCAGAATGGAGTGCGTGTGTAATGCGCAGAATGGAGTGCGTGTGTAATGCGCAGAATGGTGTGCGTGTGTAATGCGCAGAATGGTGTGCGTGTGTATGCGCAGCATGGAGTGCGTGTGTAATGCGCAGAATGGTGTGTGTGTGTACGCGCAGAATGGAGTGCGTGTGTATGCGCAGAATGGAGTGCGTGTGTAATGCGCAGAATGGAGTGCGTGTGTAATGCGCAGAATGGAGTGCGTGTGTATGCGCAGAATGGAGTGCGTGTGTAATGCGCAGAATGGAGTGCGTGTGTATGCGCAGAATGGAGTGCGTGTGTATGCGCAGCATGGAGTGCGTGTGTAATGCGCAGAATGGAGTGCGTGTGTATGCGCAGAATGGAGTGCGTGTGTATGCGCAGCATGGAGTGCGTGTGTAATGCGCAGAATGGTGTGCATGTGTAATGTGCAGAATGGAGTGCGTGTGTATGCGCAGAATGGAGTGCGTGTGTAATGCGCAGAATGGAGTGCGTATGTAATGCGCAGAATGGAGTGCGTGTGTATGCGCAGAATGGTGTGTGTCTGTGCGTGTGTATGCGCAGAATGGTGTGCGTGTGTATGCGCAGCATGCAGTGCGTGTGTAATGCGCAGAATGGAGTGCGTGTGTATGCGCAGAATGGTGTGTGTCTGTGCGTGTGTATGCGCAGAATGGTGTGCGTGTGTAATGCGCAGAATGGTGTGCGTGTGTAATGCGCAGAATGGAGTGCGTGTGTAATGCGCAGAATGGTGTGCGTGTGTAATGCGCGGAATGGAGTGCGTGTGTATGCGCAGAATGGTGTGCGTGTGTAATGCGCATAATGGTGTGCGTGTGTATGCGCAGAATGGTGTGCGTGTGTATGCGCAGAATGGAGTGCGTGTGTAATGCGCAGAATGGAGTGCGTGTGTAATGCGCAGAATGGTGTGCGTGTGTATGCGCAGAATGGTGTGCGTGTGTATGCGCAGAATAGAGTGCGTGTGTAATGCGCAGAATGGAGTGCGTGTGTAATGCGCAGAATGGTGTGCGTGTGTATGCGCAGAATGGAGTGCGTGTGTAATGCGCAGAATGGAGTGCGTGTGTAATGCGCAGAATGGTGTGCGTGTGTAATGCGCAGAATGGTGTGCGTGTGTATGCGCAGCATGGAGTGCGTGTGTAATGCGCAGAATGGTGTGTGTGTGTACGCGCAGAATGGAGTGCGTGTGTATGCGCAGAATGGAGTGCGTGTGTAATGCGCAGAATGGAGTGCGTGTGTAATGCGCAGAATGGAGTGCGTGTGTATGCGCAGAATGGAGTGCGTGTGTAATGCGCAGAATGGAGTGCGTGTGTATGCGCAGAATGGAGTGCGTGTGTATGCGCAGCATGGAGTGCGTGTGTAATGCGCAGAATGGAGTGCGTGTGTATGCGCAGAATGGAGTGCGTGTGTATGCGCAGCATGGAGTGCGTGTGTAATGCGCAGAATGGTGTGCATGTGTAATGTGCAGAATGGAGTGCGTGTGTATGCGCAGAATGGAGTGCGTGTGTAATGCGCAGAATGGAGTGCGTATGTAATGCGCAGAATGGAGTGCATGTGTATGCGCAGAATGGAGTGCGTGTGTAATGCGCAGAATGGAGTGCGTGTGTAATGCACAGAATGGAGTGCGTGTGTATGCGCAGAATGGAGTGCGTGTGTATGCACAGCATGGAGTGCGTGTGTAATGCGCAGAATGGAGTGCGTGTGTATGTGCAGAATGGAGTGCGTGTGTAATGCGCAGAATGGTGTGCGTGTGTAATGCGCAGAATGGTGTGCGTGTGTAATGCGCAGAATGGAGTGCGTGTGTAATGCGCAGAATGGAGTGCGTGTGTAATGCGCAGAATGGAGTGCGTAGTGTAATGCGCAGAATGGAGTGCGTGTGTATGCGCAGAATGGTGTGTGTCTGTGCGTGTGTAATGCGCAGAATGGTGCGCGTGTGTATGCGCAGAATGGAGTGCGTGTGTATGCGCAGAATGGAGTGCGTGTGTATGCGCAGCATGGAGTGCGTGTGTAATGCGCAGAATGGAGTGCGTGTGTATGCGCAGAATGGAGTGCGTGTGTAATGCGCAGAATGGTGTGCGTGTGTAATGCGCAGAATGGAGTGCGTGTGTAATGCGCAGAATGGTGTGCGTGTGTATGCGCAGAATGGTGTGCGTCATTGGTCACTATGGGGGACCTTATTACCAATCGGGCCACTGTGGGGTTTACTTTTACTGTCTTACAATTAGAATTGGCCCTTTGAAGGCAACCATAAGGCTGATGTGGCCCTCGGTGAAAATGAGTTTGACACCCCTGCACTATACCAAGCAAGCAGTGAATGTGATCAAATAAATTACATAGCACATATTGCAATTATTATACTGCCTTATTGAATATTCCCTACCCATACTGGTGGAACGAAAAACTTTCAATTTTTTGGCAAAATAACAAATTGTGCATATATGATGGCCACATTGATAGAATCCTGTAGTGGATAACTAGTTCTGCCTTTCCCTATCAGGAAAAGTAAATAAACTTGGAAAGAGAGTAGTGGCCAATGTAGGTGCTTTCCTAGCCACAAATTCCACTCGCAAATATCATGCAAAAGAAGATCCTGATGTCAGACCTCATCTGGAATACTGGGTCCAGTTCTGGGCACCCCAATATAAAAAGAACATAGACAAACTGGAGCAAGTTCAGAGAAGAGTTACCAAGATGGTGAGCGGTCTGCAAATCATGCCCTATGATGATGATTGATGATGATTTATCTGTTCAGTCGTTGCCGACTTTCTGTCACATTGTGAATCAGCAAACGCCATGCTTCCCTGTCTTTGGCCGCTTTTTTCAGATATTCCACAGTCATGTTTGTGTCTAACCAGTGTTTTCCTCTTCTGGATCCACTGACTGTGCGGAGCATTATTGTTGAGAGAGAATTAGCTGGTATGATATAACCAAAGTATGAAAGCCGTTGCTTGGTAGTTTTGCTTTCTAGTGATACTTTTATTCTGACATGGTCTAGGATCGCCTTGTTTGTGACAATCTCTGGCCATGGTATACGCAGCATACGTCGCCAGCACCACAGCTCAAAGATCCGAATAATCAATGCAATCATTTCCCCAATAACCACATATGCATGCGGAAGCTGGACATTCAAGAAAGTCCTATGAGGCACAGTTAAAAGATCGGGGAATGTTTAGCTTGCAGAAGAGAAGGCCGGAAGGAGACTTAACAGCTGTCTACAAATATCTGAAGGGCTGTCACAGTACAGAGGGATCAGCCCTATTTTCATCTGCATAAGAAACATAAAAAGATAATCAGGGAGGCGCTTCAACCGGTAAACTAGGGGGTTAAATTCGGTTGTCAATAATATAAAGTGAAATAAAAAGGGACTTACCCGGTGTATGGTGGAAACCCCTGTGGAGAGGAGTCCCACCAACACCTCCTTGTCTGAGTTTGCTTATCAGACCTCTCAGGGATCTTATTCCTCTGGTGTCAACCAGGTCCCCTGGTTGCTGGAGTCTGCTGCAGAGCTTCTGTGTCCAATACTGGATTGGACCCACGGTGCCGTGATGAGAGTTTATAAAAAATGAAAAATTGCTCCTGCGCTGCCTCAACAAACAACCGGGCTCGACAATAAGGATATTGTTTAAAAAGTCGATTGTTTGATAAAGTCGCTTGCACGCGACGAAACGCGTTCTACTTCAATAAACTTTTTAGACAATATCCTTATTGTCGAGCCCGGTTGTTTGTTGAGGCAGCGCAGGAGCAATTTTTCATTTTTTATAAACTCTCATCTCATCTGCACAAGGACAGACTAGAAGCAATGGGATGAAACTAAAAGGGAGGAGACACAGATTAGATATTAGACAGTGAGGGTGATCAATGAGTGGAACAGGTTACCACGACATCTGACTGGGATGATTTAGTGAATCCTGCATTGAGTGGGGGTTGGACCCGATGACCCTGGAGGTCCCTTCCAACTTTACCATTCTAGGATTCTAAGTTTTTTTCTAATAATAGAGATCACTTGATTATATTGAGTGCTATACTCAGTCCTCAATGTCACATTATGACTCATTCTTTTAGAAATTTCTGTCTCCAGAAAGGATCCCCTATTCACCCCAGACACTCTCTTAATTGCACAATTAAGACACCAATTAACCCGGTAATGCAAGCCAACGCCAAACATAATCCTGTTTGTGGACAAATTTATCATTGTCGAAACTGTTTCTTTTAGTTCACAGCAATTCTGCTACCGGTATATTCTTTATTATGTGAGGAGCATGGCAGGATGAAGCACATAAGGTTGTATTAACCACCATATGCTTACCATAGGGGTTCAAATGTCCAGTCAAAGAAATATCTATAAAAAGTAATAGAAATCCTGTGAGAATGCAATGTAAGGGAAATATAAACAGACAAAAAAATCACAGAAAGCGGCCACATACTTACTGATATACTGATACAAGAGGGCAGGCATATACACCGCTTATCCCCCAACATGTAGACAGCCAGACTGCTAAATGGAGGAGCAGCTAACACATGTGAGGACACTGATGAGCAGCCACTCACACACCTTCCTTATATTGAGGGAAGTGGCTACTTAGTGCTTATTCCTGCACAAAAGAGTAGACACAGGGTGTCAGGCCACATGATATGTGTAGCACACTATGCAGGCCTACAGCCTATTAACCCTTTCATATCCATTTTTGCCACCTCCATTCTCCCCAGCTCCAATTTATTTGAATGCCCATTCAGAATTCTCCCTTCACCCTCCTAATCTTTGACAGCCGAGATCAGGAGGGTGCTGGTGGTCACATGGTTCCCAGGGGAATGCGGAAGTAATACTTCCGCATTCTTTCTTCACCCTGCTGATCTCAGCTGTGACTGATAGCCGAGATCAGGAGGGTACCCGTGGTCAGATGATCGCCGGTCGGAATGTGTGTTACTTCAGCATTCTCTCTGCATAACATAGCGCTAATTGAGCGCTATGTAATGTGTAAAGCAGAAGGCAGAAGGGGTTAAAACCCCTTTCTGCCTTCTCCTCAGGGCTCATCGATAAGGACCAGTGCAGGAGTGCATCTGCACCTGATGTATCTAAAGAGCAGGTGCAGATGCACTCCTGCACTGCAGTTATGGACCTGTTCCGACATCGGAGCTATAGAGGAAGCTCATGATGTCTGAACAGGTCAGGCATTGGCATGGGAAAGGTTATTGATGCCATATTTTAATCCAGCAAGTTGCCCTACACCCCAAAGGGGGAATCATATCAGCACAGACACCCTGGGCTTCCCCAGCATTCAAAGCTGCACTGCATGTTACTGATAAATACCGATTAATCTGAGGTATTGGTTAACATTTTGCCCAAAATACGTGAGCTAACAAACCCAGCATCAAGGGTTCTCGTTTATTATGTCTGACTGTCTACATGTTGGGGGATAAGTTGTGTATATACCTGCCATCTTGTATTAGTATATCAGTGAGTATATGGCTGCATTTTGTGATTTTTTTTTTTGTCAGAATGCAATATAAACCTCAAATTCATATTGTTTAAATTAATATAATTCAAAAATCCTCACAATTTCTCCCCCATTCCCGCATACCAGGAGGAAGTCATCCACATAATGACCATACTACCTGATATGGGGGCAAAAAGAATTACTTTCAGAGAACAGGAAAAAGTTTGCGCAATCTCCACGCTTCAGGTATATTTTTGTGGTTCAAATTAATAGGAGATATGTAAGTGGAGTACTCTGAGAAACTAAGACACGTCACACTTAGATAATGTAATGAAGATAGATCCCCGTATTCAATATCACAGCAGACTTTTATATTAGTAAGTAAACAAGGGAAGGGTGCATCTGTCATGTGCAGTAAGTGCAACATATATCACAAATAGAGATGAGCGAGCACCAAAATGCTCGGGTGCTCGTTACTCGAGTCGAACTTTCAGTGATGCTCGAGAGTTCATTTCGAGTAACGAGCCCCATTGAAGTCAATGGGCGACCCGAGCATTTTTGTATATTGCCGATGCTCGCTAAGGTTTTCATTTGTGAAAACCTGGGAAATTCAAGAAAGTGATGGGAATGACACAGAAACGGATAGGGCAGGCGAGGGGCTACATGTTGAGCTGCATCTCAAGTTCCCAGGTCCCACTATTAAGCCACAATAGTGGCAAGAGTGAGACCCCCCCCTCCCACTGTCAACATAAAGATCGTTCTCCTCTGCCACAGCTGTAACAGCTGTGGCAGAGAAGAACGATGTTAGCCCATTAAAAGCAATGGGCTGCCGGCGATCGCGGGATGAATTGTCGGGAAGGGCTTAAATATATAAGCCCTTCCCTGCAATTCATCCAGAAATGTGTAAAAATAAAAAATATATATATACTCACCTGGTCCCGGCAGATGGAGTTCAGCGCGGCCAGCGGCAGTCCTTCTGAACTGCTCTGAACAGCTGTGAGTAGTATTCAGCAGCCGGGGATTTAAAATCCCCGCCTGCTGAATGAGCTGCCTATAATTGGTCACAGCCTGACCAATCAGAGGCAGATCTCACTCACACACCCATTCATGAATTTATGAATGGGTGAGTGACTGCTGCCTCTCATTGGCTCAGCGGGACCAATCAGATGAGAGGCAGCAGTCACTCACCCATTCATGAATTCATGAATGGGTGTGTGAGTGAGATCTGCCTCTGATTGGTCAGGCTGTGACCAATTAGAGGCAGATCATTCAGCAGGCGGGGATTTTAAATCCCCGGCTGCTGAGTACTACTCACAGCTGTTCAGAGTAGTTCAGAAGGACTGCCGCTGGCCGCGCTGAACTCCGTCTGCTGGCACCAGGTGAGTATATACATATTTTTTATTTTTACACATTTCTGGATGAATTGCAGGGAAGGGCTTATATATTTAACCCCTTCCCGACAATTCATCCCGCGATCGCCAGCAGCCCATTGCTTTCAATGGAGCCGGCTGTATTGCCGGCTCTATTGAATTCTATGGTCAGTGCTCGTTTAATCAAGACGAGTACCGCGTGGTGCTCGTCTCGAGTAACGAACATCTCGAGCACCCTAATACTCGAACGAGCATCAAGCTCGGACGAGTATGCTCGCTCATCTCTAATCACAAACATATATATATGATTTGGTTTTCCTCTTGAAGAGCCGATCATAAGGTGTGTCATTAGTCTCAAGGCAGACTTTTCTTCCGAGTTGCATTTGGCTCAATGTTCAAGTCATCTTCATAAGTCTGGAAATAGCTTTATGCCTTATAGTCAGACAGAGAATATTGTTATCACAAGTAGTACATGCAGAGTGCTTTCCTGTTAAATGAGGAAGCTGCCTGTAGGAGAAAACCTCTGTGTAAGCTGAAATAGCTTTCGTAAAATTACATCTTTACATGAACTGAAAGACCAAATGGAGTTAGTATAGAGCAACACTAGCCTCCCAAAAACGTCTTACCAAACCGTCATATAAATGTTTCAAAGGCAGGAGAACATTTACCTTCATAGATGTTCCCTGTTCCTGCATGAAAAACCTCCCACCCAAGCTAAAATAATTATATTTCAGCAAAAAATCCATAGCTTGCATGATGAACTCATTGATCTCTATTGTATATGTACTATGTAACTGTAGGAACTTAAGTAAAGCTTGGAAGCCTTCAACATGTGGAATGGATGGATATAACAAGATGACATCACAAGTAATTCACAAAAAATCAGACTGCCATTGAAAATTCTGAACGACAGATACAACATGCTTAAAAACCCAGGAAAAACCTCAAAATTCCAGATTAATCATGAACCAATGGCTGCAAGCAAAAATCCATGCATTCTCCCAACCTCTCTTCTAAAGACCCAGTCCCCGCCACAATAGGACACAAGGGAGGGGGGAAAAAATTCACATCCAATAAAGGGCTCAGTCAGACGAGCGTTTTTTTCCTCGCCTGTATAGGTAAGAAAAAATGGCTCTATTAGAACCAATGCTTTCCAATGACAGGGGTCACATGTCCATTTATTACAAGTGAAAAAAATTTGCACCTGCAAAAAATAGGACGGCGTTTTGCAATTCACACAAAATGCGTTTTTCGTGCGAATTGATGCAACTTTCACAGTAATAAATCCTACTGTCAAAGCCCTTAAATAAGCCCTAGATGCTGGAAAAAAATTAAATAAATAATACATCACCTACAAGCGGTGTTCGGCTCTGGAGCATCCTGGCTCCGCTGCACTGTTCTTCATTTTCTTCTGGCCAGGGATTGAAAAATCTTTGCCTCCTGGAATCTGGATTGAAAAATCTCTGCCTCCTGGAAGCGCTCAGCCAATCAGAGGCGGAAAAATCTCCGCCTCCTGGAAGCGCTCAGCCAATCAGAGGCGGAAAAATCTCTGCCTCTGATTAGCTGAGTGCCTTGACCAATCACAGCTATTCTGTGTATGTTTTCTTCTAAAATGCTGTGGCGTTTCAGAGTAAACACACTTTGAAGTATGTGGTCTATGAATCTGTAATATTGTACCCATAAAGGGAATTACAGAAATGTAGTTTAATCGGCACGTCTCATTGCTGAAACCTTTGTTTTATTTGTGTTCTAGGCTTCTTGGGATTTATCTTTGTACCTTTAGCTTTTGATTGGCAGTTATTACATGTATATTACCATATGTGTACATATATGCATTTATATGAACATATGTTAAATCTTGATAAGCAGACCCGATGGAGAAAAACTAATGTCATTTTCAGAATTTATGACCCCAAAATACTCCCAAAAATTGTGTTCCCCGGTGTTATCTATGTGCTTACATTTTGGTGTAATGTGTTGGTCACTCCACTAGAGGGATAATAAAATATTTTTTTGCTTAAAAATTATGTAAGCAATGATAAAACTGTGTTCAGTCTCTCTCATTCACAAAGAACTAAGCACAGCTTGGCACTAAGCAATGAAGCCAGTGAGAAAAAAATGGCTGCTGGGCTCAGACACAAATAAGACGGTGCTGCATATTGTACATCAATACGTACCATGACATTTGCTGTAAGATTCTCTGACTTGATGGATGGCAGCTCACAAGGTTTTCTTTAGAATGCATAAGATAGTTAAACGATATAGCCAAAAGTGTCAAAAACTGTTGATATGAAAGTCAAAGAAAAATAACTGGAAGAACAAAACACAATGTTACTTGCTGATTAGTATACTAAAATGGGAAACTATGCATTGTCAAAGAGAATTCCTTATCAGAAAATGACCTTAAGCTCAAATCAAGTTTTATGTTAACTTTTTTTTCATTTATTGATTTTTTTATTTTAATTTTCCATATTACGATCTATATTAGACAAATTCTGAAATGTTGCAGTTTTCACACCCGCTACTGAGTATTCAGAAATTGATTTACATGGGCGAATGATTGGCTTTAGAAATGTTCATGCAAATGTTCATTCCCGATCACTGCCACAAGTACCGTGTTTCCCCGAAAATAAGACAGTGTCTTATATTAATTTTTGTTCAAAAAGGTTTAACTTTTTTACATGTATAGCTGCCTGGACACTATTTAAATTGACTTTTTTAATTAACTGTTTGCAGGGGCTTAATTTTGGAGTAGGGCTTATATTTCAAGCATCCTCAAAAAGCCTGAAAAATCATTTTGCATCCTCAAAAATTCTGGAAAATTAGGCTATGTCTTATTTTCGGGGAATGTCTTATTTTCAGGGAAACTGGGTAAATACTGTATACCCAGTGATCAGCTAACAAATGAGCAAATGTTTGTTTCTTGGCTGATTGCATCTTTTATGAGGGCATAAAAAGTATTCTTTGCTAGCTGCACATCTTATAAAGGTGGCCATAAACATGGCATAATGGTTTCCCATCAAGTAGCTGAATTTGACCATTTTGGGCTGATGCAGACCAGACATGATATTGGACCATTTTCCTCCATAAATAAATGACCAAGGTTAGTATTTCCGACACATTTGTTTTGATTGTGTGAAAAGCTGATGTCGTTTTTGGTTAAGCAGAAATATGGAAAATTCTGATGGGTTCACAATCTTTCAAGCACGATTGTATATCATATTAAGAGACAGATTACACTTGGTAGGATTGCAATGCAAGGAATGGAAAAGATCTGAAAAAGCAAGGATATTAGCATTGCAACATAAACCAGACTGGTCAATGCAATTGTCTTTCCCATAACGACGGAACGTTGTGAAAGTTGGACATTCAGGAAAACAGAAGGAGAATTGATGCGTTTGAACTCTGGTGCTGGAGGAGAATGCTACGGATACCTTGGACCGCCATGACAACGAACGAGTTAGTGTTAGATCACGTCAACCCAAAAATATCACTAGAGGGCAAAATCATCAAACAGTGGCTCTATTTTTTTGGCCACGTGATGCGTGCTAACTCACTGGAAACAGTATTAATGCTCGGTAAGGTGAGTGGAAAGAGAAGATCAGGATGACAAAGAACAAGATGGCTAGATACAATCAAGGCCACCATGAACATGCCAATCGCCGAACTGAAAGAAGCTGTGAAAGACAGTAATGTGTGGAGAACATTGATCCATAGAGTGACCAAAGGTCGAATGAGACTGAACGGATAATCATCATCATTATTCCTTTTTGTTGTTTTTAAGACACCCCCATAAACCATTAAAGGTTTTCTGAAATACCTTTAATTTTCACATATAAACCTCCTGTCCTAAACCTTTCTTTATTAAATAGAATCCAGACCTGCCAATGGGCCCTTGCAGAATTTTTGGCTATGTGAGCTGTGACATCACTGGGTTTTCAGGCTTCAGTGATGTCCCATGTACAGGTCACATGGTCCAATAATAGAGAGGCCCAGGCCTTTTTATGTGACTTCATTGATTACATTCCATTTCAGGGCCTTACATTGGCTGCAGTGGTCACATGGATAAACAGCTATATCACCACTGTAGTTAATCTAAACTGAGATTGGCCTGAGGCCAGTACAGTACGTAGTGAAGGAGCAGCAGGTCCACGGCGAAGTGAGTATTAACTATTTTTTACACTATTTGTCTCCCCTCCTCCCACTGCTATCAATGTATATTTCTTCGGACAACCCTTTCAAAAGCTCACTCCACTTGTTTTTAAGGTTCATTCACTACGTAGCTTCCCCCCTCAGTATACAAGTGAGCTGATATTGCCTTGGTTAGTCATTTTCTCTATTCTGGCCCCTTTTTTCCTAAATGGTCATGTGATGTCAATTCTGAGCAGCTGAAATTTTCTTAAGCTCATTTTTTCAAATTAAGGGCTCATTCACACAAGGGAATTTGCGTAGCTAACTTACACACACAAAAACAAGACTATTAGAACCAATGGTTTCCTATGGAAATGTTCAGATAAAGGAATTTTTGGTGCACAAAAAGAAAATCACACGTAAAAAGATAGGATATCAGTGACTGAAATTCCCTGCTGTGCGAAAACATAGGTCTTGACCTGTCTTTGGTGCACAAAATGGGAATTGGAAAAAAGGGAGGGGGAGCGAGTTCTGCTGCTCAACTAAACCCAAAAGCATTGTATCCCCGGGGGAATGAGGGAAAGACCTGTGCTGGGGGCTTTCCTTCATCTCCCCAGGGCTTCTCTTCACTGGAGAGAGAGAGATGAAGGGAAGCCCCTTGGGGACCCCCTTTATCTGCCCGGGGGTTCCCTTCATCACGGGGATGAGGGGACTTCCCAGCGCTTTTCTTCATCTCCCTAGGAGTTACCTTCATTGCAGGGAATGAAGGGAACCCCTGGTGAGACGAAGAGAATCCCTGGCAGGGTTGCCCTTCATCAATACCTTGGACTTCCTTCATTCCCGCCAATGACTAACAGGAGCTTATAGCGGGAGATTTAAAAGTTAAAAATTGGCGTTCAGAGGGACTTTGGGGCTGCTGCTGCGATCTCTCTCTTTCATTCCCGAACTCCCGAACAGCAGCTCCTTTTTTCTATTGCCCATCAGGGTTGTTTCAATGCTGATACAGCTCGGGACTTCAGCACGGAAAAGTTGTCTATTCCCACGTTTCTCATGTGAGTTACCTGCAATTTCTTTGCGTGGCTATCTTCTGCGCGATTTTGATGCCCATGTGAATGAGCCCTAAGTCAGTTTCTCAGTCTATGCTGTTACATGCACCTAACCACAGGACCTGTCTACAGGGGTATACAGACACTCCTATCACAGTTGCTGATGATAACCACACAGCTTCTGTCACACAGCTAAAATAGAGGAGATCGCAGTTCATCCTCCTGAAAGTATAGTTATGATCTGTAGCTTATTTAGGTACATATAGTGGACAATGATAATTAAACTGTCCCCTCTGCAGGAATAAATAGTATAGCCACTGGTATAGCTGTGCTGATGTATCATGGGATAAATGTGAAAGGGAATCTAAAATATCCCACTCTCAGGCTTCTTTCACATGGCTGTAAGCATTTTATGCGCACTCGCTGGCGCCATAAAATGCGTAAATGGGCACACAATTCTAATGTTTTGTGCCCATTCAGACAGAACAGGCCGTGGCGCCTATACGCTAAGGCCGCAATGCCGTTGCCTTCCCTTCCCTCCCCCTCGCTGGCTCACCTCCCATCTCCTTCCCTCTGGCTGTTTGCAATGAGAGCAGGCGGGATGGGGACAGAGCTAGACACCCACCCCTTGTCCGCAGCCAGCAATGAGAGGGGCGGAGTGGGGCGAAGCTTAGCTCCGACCCTGTTTCATCCCATCCCATTGCAAACAGACGGAGGGGAGAAGAGATGAGGAGAAAGGAGGAGAGAAGAGGGAGGGAGTTTAGCAGTCATGCTGCTAAACTCCCTTCTACCTCCCTTGTCATTGGCTCCCATAGGAGCCCATGCAGCGGCCGATGTATTCTGTCCGGAAAGATAGTTCCACGACTATCTTTTCGGCCTGGAGTCAAAGCACCTGTTGCTATATTGGCTCGGCTGGGTGCTTTTACGCTGTGGGAATACAGCCATGTGATCTGATGCATTGGAATCCAATGCATCAGATCGTAGCATGTATCGCATGGCCATGAAAACAGCGGCCGATATATGCTCGTGTGAAAGAGCCCTCAAGATGGTGCATGTGAAGCATCAGACAGGAGACTTCACTGCAGAGAAGTTGCATTAGCACACAGAGGAGACCTCCAGAGTGTGGCAGGCAATCAGGTTAGGGGGGCAAGGATGGAAAATTGTGTTTACAATGGAAATGTATTATTTTGAACATGAAAATATTTAGGTTGATTAAGAAGTTTTTACATATTTATCATAGGTAGTTAACTACAGTGACATCGAAGGACTCTAACCTCTTAATAATTAGTTAGTAGGGTAACTGATAGGTAAACAAACCATTCAGGGTTAGTAGGCATACAAATTGATTTCTTTTAATTATACAGCTCACTTTATATAACATATATCATATAATGAATGCAGACCCAAATCCATTTGTGAAAGATAAACACCCACAGCTGAATCTTTTCTGATACAAGTGAGATAATTGATGCTTTCCAATAAAGAGACCATCAAGGAAATTTAGGTCAGAAAGAGGATAGATGTAACAAAAAAAAAAGTAGAAGCAATGTTTATGTTGTAAGGAGAATTTATGTGTTTATCAAAGAGAAGATGATCCCAGATCTCATGCAGAAGTCTGGACCTAGGAGAAATACAAATCACACCAGCCTGTGCGGTATCAGATGATTTCTAATTTATTCTAAGGTGTATTTGGTTTTTATACTATAAATGACATCACAGAAAAAGTACATACCTCCAAGATTAATAAGAATACATAATAGGTTGAAACTAAAATGTTTAACATAAGTTACACCTTTTGAGGTGTTACTATAACATACAATGAAACCGTTATGAGTTCAGTAAAAAGGAATGCAAGGGAGGCAGTCTGGAGACTCTTATCTTGTCTGTCTACCCCTTAATGGTATAGAAAAGGTTTCGTTTAACCCCTTCACTACTTATACTAGCAGCAGGCTATATCTTTCTAGTCTACAATCCAATAAAAGAACAATTAACTGATACATTGATCTACAATTTTCTTAACATATGTAACAACAAGGAATGGGAGGAAGTTTGTAGTCTAAATGCTTATTGTAAGGTGCCCCCTGTGCTCAACTGTAAGCTGATTAAGAACCCATCAGCAAGTTCTCTGTTTCCCTGCAACACCTCAACGAGAAAATTAGGCATCACACCAAACACAATAATAATTTATGGGATGTCTGTGTAACATGTAGGTTTGATTGGTCCAAACCTAAATAACTACTGCGAAAAATGACAACTTTAAGGGATTGCGCCAACAGTGAAAGATATCACCCTGTGCATGCTCGTCCCCGGCTCCTTTCTTGCATCTGTGGGAATTCTAGCTGTCTGACCTCCAGCAATAAGAATATTTTCCCTTACCTTGTTGATAGGTTATAACTTTCAAAGTTGGCACAACTCTTTAATACCTATACTATGCCAGGACTCAAAAACATAATACTTCCCATTACAGATGTAAGATGGCTGACACAAGTAAAAGAGCTCTCCAATCAAAAAAGCAATCTAATTTAAGCCAATCCTTAAAATTATACATTTGTTTTCCAAGAGTAAAAAAAATTATAGGGGCAGGTAATGGGCTAAAATAAAAAAATAAGGGCGCTGATTACTCATCTATCTGCTGAAGTTCTGCTCAGTCAGCGTTCTTCTGGTGTCAACATTTATCAGATATTTTTATGGTGTTTTACTTATTGATTGATATTATCATCTCTACCTTATTCTGTTTTGTCAATTGTGACTTACATCTTTGAATTGTCACCTGCCTTTTCACCACCTAGGGACAGTCAAGGTTGCCCCAGGTTCTGGGTGTACAACTGCCCTTGTCAGGGCGATTACCCTGTTTCTAAGCAGAATTTTTAGTATTACTATATTAAGGTGATTTTCTCCTATTTCCCTCTCTAGTTTCGTGATTCATACTTTTCGTTTTCTGCATTATGGATTGTGTGTGTATTCATTCTTTTAGGACAATTCAGAGGCATTGCTAGGGTCTTAAAAGATCAGGGACACAAGTCCCAAGGAAT
Organism: Eleutherodactylus coqui; assembly: GCA_035609135.1. NCBI lineage: Eukaryota > Metazoa > Chordata > Amphibia > Anura > Eleutherodactylidae > Eleutherodactylus > Eleutherodactylus coqui. The sequence goes on along the minus strand of CM069414.1, from coordinate 123,034,004 downwards.
ATGTTGCCCCCCACCTCCCCAAAAATACATATCATAAAACATTGTTGCCAATATACCCTCAGCAAATATTACCACTATACATGAATTAATTAATATATATTATCTATATACTGTTACTGAGCAAAACACAGTATACAAACACCAATGTTACTACTATACAGTGCCCAAATACTACTATCACACCATTACCCCTACTGACTAATATTGCCCTACTGTTACTGAATAAAAACCACTATAAAAAGACCAATATTACCACCATACAGTAACTATATAGTGGTAGATTTTGGTTCTATACAGGTGCTTTGCAGACCATATAAACGATTTCAGCACCATTATATCCAGTGATCACAGGTGACATCCAGTCTGACTGGAGTCGTTCCTTTTTCTGCCTTTTCTATTGAATGCAAAGCACCATAAAGGCTTCATTCCAGCCACGACTTGTTTCTGCAAAGTTTGCAATGCAGACATCTTTGTCCTCAATTTTCCAGCACCCTAAAAACCTTCCCCAACCTACACATGCTCTTCATCCTGTGCTATCCTCAATTCTGTGCCTCTTACTGCCTTATCTGTTCCCATTACTGTATCTTCTGTATGATACAGTGCCCCAAAATACTGTACTTTAGGAATAATATTATCCTATTCATGATTAACCCCTCCTCCAAAAAGTATCATAGACAGTACCTCTGAAAACAATAGTAACATAAAGTTCCCCATATTGTGCCACATTAGTGCACCACACATTAAAATGTCACCTTTTGTACCCCAAATAGTAATAGTACTCTTTTTAGTATCCCACAAAATATGATGTCACTGTAAATACTCAGTACTTGTGACACTTTGTACTTGTACACAGTAATAATGCCCCTTTTATTCCTACACATAATACCCATAGTAGTGCTTCCTTTAAAATAATAATGCCCCCTGTGCCTCCTAGAATTAGTGCCCTCTTTTGCCCCCTTTGCCCCTTAATTCCACCTGTGATCGCCCTCTTACAAAGTATAAGTAACCCTTTTGATTGCACTCTTATGAAGTATTAATGCCCTCCCTTCGTTGAGATCCCCCTTTTTATAATATTGTTGAGTGCCCTGTTATAAAGTTAAAATGCTCCAATAAATACCCCTTTATACAGTAATAATGCTGCCTGATATAGTAAGAATAATGGCTCCAATAGTCCCCCTTATATAGTAATAATTAGAGATGAGCAAGCACACCCGGATAAGGCAGTTACTCGAGCGAGCATCGCTCTTCTCGAGTAACTACATTCTCGTCCGAGCAGGTTCGGGGGTGCGGCGACGGGGAAAGTGAGTGAAATCTCTCTCTTCTCCCCCCCCCACTAACCTCTGCCACCCCAGGGGTTTCACCTGTGGTCAATGGGTCTGGCAGCAGCTGGGGCGGCCCCATTGGCATACAGAGAGCATTGCGTTCCTCTGCTACAGCTGTAACAGCTGTAGCAGAGGATTTACTCATCTCCGCGGGGAGCCCCATTGTCACTGGACACTGTGACAGCATTGTCACAGTATCTGGTGAAAATGGGACTCCTTGTGAAGATGAAGAAATCCTCTGCCACAGCTGTGACAGCTGTGGCAAAGAAGAGCGATGTTCTCCCATTGAATTCAATGGAGCCGGCAATACAGCCGGCTCCATTGAAAGCAATGGCTGCCGGCAAGCGCTGCAGTGATTTTTTGGGGAAGGGCTTCAAATATAACCCCTTCACTGAAAATCAATCCAGAAATGTGTAAAAAAATTTTAAAAAATGTATACTCACCTCTCTGCAGTTGCCAGGGCTCAGGCACATCCAGACGGCTCTTCTCCTGCACTGCTCTGAGCACTTTGACCAATCAGAGGCGGCTCTCAGCTATTGAATGACAGCTGACAGCTGCCTCTGATTGGTCCCTGAACTCAGCCAATCAGAGGCAGCACTCACCCGTTCATGAAGTCCATCACATCTCACTTATCACTTATAACGCATAAATCATCGATTCACAAACCAAAATACAAACCTTATAGTTTGGAAATCTAAATCTTAAAACAGTTTTGAATGTAAATGCTGAAAAGAAAAGATCTAGTGTTGGAAATAAAGAAATGGATGTGAATGAAAGAGAAACATTAATGTAATTAGAATATATATGTTATTTAGCAATGAAGCTCTTTCATCTTTGTTTTAGGGCTTTACAGTAGAAAGCATTAATCATTCATGTGAGAGGTCAGCTTCCCATGTCATATGACTGCTATTATATGAGGATCATACCGACGGACATCATTATTGAAGCCATACATAGTTCATTTCATTTACTTCCAATTGCATTGAAACTTGTGATTTAAAAGAACCTAATGAACCTTTGAATTTTATAGGCAAGGCTAATTTACAAGCTTTGCTTTTCTACATCACCCAGTCCTTTGACCTTCCCTCACAGATATTTTGCCTAACTACCCTAATTACCTCTGCTTAAAAGTCATGCACCTAGCTAACACATTTGAATATCATCTTTCAATCCCCTTTGGCCACAGATTAAAGAGCATGCAGGAAAATAAAGCAAAATGCAGATTAGCTCACGTAATCACTGAATATTTGGTTCATATCAGTCTTCTGTGTTCTTTTTCAATTATATACAGCAAATAATAATTATCTACGTTGCCTTGTTGTTTTGGTATACATTTTAATCCCCACATGTCCCACATCACATGCGCAGAATACATAAGTAGCATAAAACTGATGGGTTGCGTACTTAGAAGATTGGCGCTTCAATTTAAGGACATGTCTGGTTGAGAAAATCTACTTTCAAATGCTCTTTCCAGGACCGTCTTCCATTTACAAGAACAGGTACAAACGATGTCTCTCAATCTGGAGGGCCCAATATGGCCCTGAATTATGATAGCTCACTAACTTCAATGACCACAACAGATCACTTGGGGGTCACAGCAGCATGACAGCTTGTCATGAATTTATTATCGGGAACCCTTGTAACAAAAAGGGATTTTCCGAAGCAGACAACTTCTTTAAGTTGGAGATATATTTACTGTTATCATAAACATTTTGCCCGTTTCTATCAGATAAAGTCATACAGCACTAGGGCCATTGGATCAATTGTAATGAAACAATTTAATAAAATGAAAGTGTATTATCTATTATGAGCGTATTAGTTCTTCTGATAGTGGACATTCGAGGTGTTAAAAAATTAAATTATACAATAAAATTAAATCAAAAGAGGATCTGCAGCATTCCTGTCATGTCTCCTCGAGCTTGTCATGCAACAAATGGTATAAACCTAGGGAGCTAGATACCTTGCTAGATTGAGCGACAAGTATATGGGAACTGACAATGGTAAAGGATTGAATGTAAAGCTGCAAAGTGCTTCTTTGAACTAACCCAACTAAACCCACAACTAAGCAGAGCACCCACCCTGAAAAGGGCGACCTCACTGCTTGAAGAAGCAAAGTCCAATTCAGAAAGAAACAACGGAAAATGACCACTGACCATCAAACACTGGACACTAAATACTGATTTCTGACAACTGAGCACTGACCAGTACACAAAAAACATACCCAGCATCCTTTTTCCAATTCTAAACATAGACGCTGATAGGCTGGCAGGGGTGATAAACAGCCCGGCCACTTTGTCAGCGCTGGACCTGGGGAGGGATGCTGATACTTCGGTGTTCAGCTCCAAATGACAGTGCACATGCATAGGCAGGTGCATCACGCTGTCCGGTGCTGATGCTGTGATGTCAATCCAGACCCACATGCCGCTGGCACTAGCCATGCTGTGACAATTCCAACAAATTACAGTTACGCTAAAGTTTTTTTATTCTTGTTCAGTGCAATGTTTCAGTTCTGTATCAGGCCTCGGTCAGACGTTCTTTTTTTGCCGCGATTTGCGGATGCGCATGCGATCTGCGCATATATAGAACCATTGCTTCGCAATGGGATCGGTCAGATGTCCACTTTTTATGCGGATGTCCGATAAATTATAGGACACGAGGAATCGTAGATCGTGCCTATCCGCGTTCTGCGATTCCTTGTGTTCTATATATGCGCTCAATGGGGCCGGCGGCAGCGGCGCCGACCCCATGGAGAACATATACTATAAAAATCATTCTCCTCTGCCACAGCTGTAACAGCTGTGGCAGAGAAGAATGATGTTCGCTAGAGATGAGCGAACGCGTTCGTCCGAGCTTGATATTCGTGCGAATATTAGGGTGTTCGGGATGTTCGTTATTCGTAACGAACACCATGCGGTGTTCTGGTTACTTTCACTTCCTTCCCTGAGACGTTAGCGCGCTTTTCTGGCCAATTGAAAGACAGGGAAGGCATTACAACTTCCCCCTGCAACGTTTAAGCCCTATACCACCCCCCTGCTGTGAGTGGCTGGCGAGATCAGGTGTTCGCCTAATATAAAAGTCGGCCCCTCCCGCGGCTCGCCTCAGATGCGGTGTGAGTTAGATGAGGGACAGTGCTGTTTATACCGGAGCTGCTGTAGGGAAAGAATTGGTAGTTAGTGTAGGCTTCAAGACCCCCCAAAGGTCCTTATTAGGGCCACTGATAGCTGTGTGTTGGCTGCTGTTAGCAGTGGCATTTTTTTTTTCTCAAAATCGGCTCTGCAGAGCGTTGCACCTGGCATTAGGGACAGAAGTGCTGCATAGGCAGGGAGAGTGTTAGGAGTGAGTGTAGCCTTCAAGAACCTCAACGGTCCTTTCTAGGGCCATATTTATCCGTGTGCAGTACTGTCCAGGCTGCTGTTAGCTGTGCTGCATTTTTTTTTTGGGCTTCTCAAAATCGCCTCTGCAGAGCATTCCACCCTCCATTGATACTGCAGGGAAAGAATTGTATAGGCAGGGCCACAACACAGTTATTATTCATAGAATATACGCAGTGCTGCCTTTTGGTGGAAAAACAAGTGAAAACAAATCTATTTGTCCAGCCTCTGTCCGTCCTTACGGGCGGTGGAGACGTGTGAGCTGCGTGAAGAACAGTGCTAAATCATACGCACCCAGCTACGCTTTACTGCTGGCTTCGCCATTTGCTTTCCTTAATTGGGAAAAAAAATACCTGCTCTGCCAGAGTTATAATAACTCTGCTACCCTCACGTTCTGTGACACATAAGCAGGGACACAGCACAGTTATTACACTTCTCATGTTCATTGAATATACGCAGTGCTGCCTTTTGGTGGGAAAAAACTGAAAACAAATCTATTTGTCCAGCCTGTGTCCGTCCTTACGGGCGGTGGACACGTGTGAGCTGCGTGAAAAACATTGCTAAATCATACGCACCCAGCTACGCTTTACTGCTGGCTTCGCCATTTGCTTTCCTTAATTGGGAAAAAAAATACCTGCTCTGCCAGAGTTATAATAACTCTGCTACCCTCACGTTCTGTGACACATAAGCAGGGACACAGCACAGTTATTACACTTAGATTATTCATTCACTAGAGGCAGTGGGGCCTTTCGTTTTCCCAAAAGGGCAAAAATTATATTTGGCCTGCAGTCTTGCGCCAATTTATTTCCTGCCTGTTAAATCAAATCACTGGTAATACAGCATGCTGAGGGGTAGGGGGAGGCCTAGAGGACGTGGACGCGGCCGAGGACGCGGAGGGCCAAGTCAGGGTGTGGGCACAGGCCGAGCTCCTGATCCCGGTGTGTCGCAGCCGACTGCTGCGCGATTAGGAGAGAGGCACGTTTCTGGCGTCCCCACATTCATCGCCCAATTAATGGGTCCACGCGGGAGACGGTTATTAGAAAATGAGCAGTGTGAGCAGGTCCTGTCCTGGATGGCAGAAAGTGCTTCGAGCAACCTATCGTCAACACGCAGTTCTGCGCCGTCCACTGCTGCAAATCCGAATCCTCTGTCTGCTGCTCCTCCTTCCTCCCAGCCTCCTCACTCCACTACAATGACACCTGCTCAGGAGCGGGAACACTCCCAGGAACTGTTCTCGGGCCCCTGCTTAGATTGGGCAGCAGCGGTTCCTCTCCCACCAGAGGAGTTTATCGTCACTGATGCCCAACCATTCGAAAGTTCCCGGGGTCCGAAGGAAGAGGCTGGGGACTTCCGCCAACTGTCTCAACAACTTTCTGTGGGTGAGGAGGATGATGACGATCAGACACAGTTGTCTTGCAGTGAGGTAGTAGTAAGGGCAGTAAGTCCAAGGGAGCAGCGCACAGAGGATTCGGAGGAAGAGCAGCAGGACGATGAGGTGACTGACCCCACCTGGTGTGCAACGCTTACTCAGGAGGACAGGTCTTCAGAGGGGGAGTCAAGGGCATCAGCAGGGCAGGTTGCAAGAGGCAGTGCGGTGTCCAGGGGTAGAGGCAGGGCCAGACCGAATAATCCACCAAGTGTTTCCCAAAGCGCCCCCTCGCGCCATGCCACCCTGCAGAGGCCGAGGTGCTCTAAGGTCTGGCAGTTTTTCACAGAGACGCCTGACGACCGACGAACAGTGGTGTGCAACCTTTGTTGCGCAAAGCTCAGCCGGGGAGCCAACACCAACAGCCTCACCACCACCACCATGCGCAGACATATGATGGCCAAGCACCCCACAAGGTGGGACGAAGGCCGTTCACCGCCTCCGGTTTGCACCCCTGCCTCTCCCCCTGTGCCCCAACCTGCCACTGAGATGCAACCCCCCTCTCAGGACACAGGCACTACCGCCTCATGGCCTGCACCCACACCCTCATCTCCGCTGTCCTCGGCCCCATCCAGCAGTGTAGTTCAGCGCACCGTTCAGCCGTCGCTTGCGCAAGTGTTCGAGCGCAAGCGCAAGTACGCCGCCACGCACCCGCACGCTCAAACGTTAACCGTCCGCATAGCAAAATTCATCAGCCTTGAGATGCTGCCGTATAGGGTTGTGGAAACTGAGTCCTTCAAAAGTATCATGGAGGCGGCGGCCCCGCGCTACTCAGTTCCCAGTCGCCACTACTTTTCCCGATATGCCGTCCCAGCCCTGCACGACCACGTCTCCCGCAACATTGTGCGCGCCCTCACCAACGCGGTTACTGCCACGGTCCACTTAACTACGGACACGTGGACAAGCACAGGCGGGCAGGGCCACTACATCTCCCTGACGGCACATTGGGTGAATTTAGTGGAGGCTGGGACAGAGTCAGAGCCTGGGACCGCTCACGTCCTACCCACCCCCAGAATTGCGGGCCCCAGCTCGGTGCTGGTATCTGCGGAGGTGTATGCTTCCTCCACTAAAGCACCCTCCTCCTCCTCCTCCTCCTCCTCCTCTGTCTCGCAATCAAGATGTGTTAGCAGCAGCATGTCGCCAGCAGTCGGTGTCGCGCGGTGTGGCAGCACAGCGTTGGGCAAGCGTCAGCAGGCCGTGCTGAAACTACTCAGCTTAGGCGATAAGAGGCACACGGCCCACGAACTGCTGCAGGGTCTGACACAGCAGACCGACCGCTGGCTTGCGCCGCTGAGCCTCCAACCGGGCATGGTCGTGTGTGACAACGGCCGTAACCTGGTGGCGGCTCTGCAGCTTGGCAGCCTCACGCACGTGCCATGCCTGGCCCACGTCTTTAATTTGGTGGTTCAGCGGTTTCTGAAAAGCTACCCACGCTTGTCAGACCTGCTCGTAAAGGCGCGCCGGCTCTGCGCACATTTCCGCAAGTCCCACACGGACGCTGCCACCCTGCGCACCCTGCAACATCACTTTAAGCTGCCAGTGCACCGACTGCTGTGCGACGTGCCCACACGGTGGAACTCTACGCTCCACATGTTGGCCAGGCTCTATGAACAACGTAGAGCTATAGTCGAATACCAACTCCAACATGGGCGGCGCAGTGGGAGTCAGCCTCCTCAATTCCTTTCAGAAGAGTGGGCCTGGTTGGCAGACATCTGCCATGTCCTTGGTAATTTTGAGGAGTCTACCCAGGTGGTGAGCGGCGATGCTACAATCATTAGCGTCACCATTCCTCTGCTATGCATCTTGAGAAATTCCCTGCAAACCATAAAGGCAGCTGCTTTGCGCTCGGAAACGGGGGCGGGGGAAGACAGTATGCCGCTGGATAGTCAGGGCACCCTCCTGTCTATTTCTCAGCGCGTACAGGAGGAGGAGGAGGAGCATGAGGAGGATGAGGAGGAGGGGGAAGAGACAGCTTGGGCCGCTGCTGACGGTACACCGGCTGATTGCCTGTCATCCTTTCAGCGTGTATGGCCTGAGGAGGAGGAGGAGGAGGAGGAGGATCCTGAAAGTGATCTTCCTAGTGAAGACAGCCATGTCTTGCGTACAGGTACCCTGGCACACATGGCTGACTTCATGTTAGGATGCCTTTCTCGTGACCCTCGCGTTGCACGCATTCTGGCCACTACGGATTACTGGGTGTACACACTGCTCGATCCACGGTATAAGGAGAACCTGCCCACTCTGATTCCCGAAGAGGAAAGGGGTTCGAGAGTGTTGCTATACCACAGGACCCTTGCGGACAAGCTGATGGTAAAATTCCCAGCCGACAGCGCTAGTGGCAGAAGGCGCAGTACCGAGGGCAAGGTAGCAGGGGATGTGCGTAGATCGAGCAGCATGTACATCCCAGGCAGTGCAACAGTCTTTAAGGGCCTGGCCAGCTTTATGGCTCCCCACCAAGACTGTGTCACCGCTCCCCAGTCACGGCTGAGTCGGCGGGAGCACTGTAAAAGGATGGTGAGGGAGTACGTAGCGGATCGCACGACCATCCTTGGTGACGCCTCTGCCCCCTACAACTACTGGGTGTCGAAGCTGGACATGTGGCCTGAACTAGCGCTGTATGCCCTGGAGGTGCTTGCTTGTCCTGCGGCTAGCGTGTTGTCGGAGAGGGTGTTTAGTGCGGCTGGGGGAATCATCACAGATAAGCGTAGCCGCTTGTCAACCGACAGTGCCGACAGGCTAACACTCATCAAGATGAACAAAGGCTGGATTTCCCCAGACTTCTGTTCTCCACCAGCGGACAGCAGCGATACGTAAGCAATACGTAGGCTGCACCCGCGGATGGAAGCTACGTTCTCTCTCACCATCCAAAACGGGGACATTTCTGCTTCATCAATCTGTGTCTAATATTCCTCCTCCTCCTCCTGCTCCTCCTCCTGAAACCTCACGTAATCACGCTGAACGGGCAATTTTTCTTAGGGCCACAAGGCTCACTCAAATAATTTTTCAGAACAATTTTTATAAGTTTCAATGCGCTTAAAAGCATTGGAACTTTAACTTGAACCAATTTTTCGTTACACTGGGCTGCCTCCAGGCCTAGTTACCACTTAAGCCACATTAACCAAAGCGATTAATGGGTTTCACCTGCCCTCTTGGCTGGCCATGGCCAATTTTTGGGATGTACATTAGTACTGTTGATACAGCAATTTTTGTGGGCCCTCGCCTACAGTGTAATCAAATTAATTTTTAGCCCACCTGCATTACAGCTGACGTTACCTCAGCTGTGTTGGGCAATGCAATGGGATATTTTTATGTACCGCCGGTGGGTTCCAGGGAGCCACCCATGCTGTAGGTGCACACTGAGTTTTTAATACATCTGTACACTTCTAAAGAACCCGTCTGACTGGGGCTTGCAGTGTGGGCCGAAGCCCACCTGTATTACGCACAACATTACTACCTCAGCTGTGTTGGGCAATGCAATGGGATATTTCTATGTACCGCCGGTGGCTTCCTGGCACCCACCCAGGCAGTGGGTCCACAGGGAGTTTAACCTACATGTGTCCACTTGTAAAGAACCCCAGTCTGACTGGGGCATGCAGTGTGGGCCGAAGCCCACCTGCATTAACCCTTTCCAGTCCACTGTGTGACCTGTGAAGACATTAGGGTTTAAGGCTGTACAGCTCCGTTGTTGGTAGACGTCCGTCGGGGTTCTCTTACTGTATATTGCCAGCCTCTCTGCTGTCGGAGCCTATCCTACGTGTCAGCTCATGCAGTACTGGCTTTAGCCAGCATATAGCGCCGTTGTATAACGGCAGAAAAAGAGTAAGCCCCCTAGGAAAACCATATACAAATTGGATTGGAAAGGGTTAAGCACAACATTACTACCTCAGCTGTGTTGGGCAATGCAATGGGATATTTCTGTGTACCGCCGGTGGGTTCCAGGGAGCCACCCATGCTGTGGGTCAACAGGGACTTCACAATAGGGAGTTGTACCTGCCTGTGTCTATGAATTAAAAAGCCCGGTCTGACTGGGGCATGCAGACACCTTGACAGAATGAATAGTGTGTGGCACATAGGTTCCCCATTGCTATGCCCACGTGTGCAGCTCCTGATGGCGGTGGCACAGGATTCTATTTCTCATTGCTTCTGTACAGCATTGTGGGCTATCGCTCCGCCACTTTTAAAGAGGGTCGCTGCCTAGCCGTGCCAACCTCTGCAGTGTGTGCCTGCGGTCCCTCGTCATGGCAGACGCAATTCTAAATAGACATGAGCGTGGTGTGGCATGAGGGCAGCTGAAGGCTGCCCAGGGACACTTTGGTGTGCGCTGTGGGGGGGAGGGGGGGTTGGGCAGCATGTAACCCAGGAGAAGTGTCAGTGGTGTGTCATGCAGGCAGTGATTGTGCTTTGTTGGAGGTAGTGTGGTGCTTAGCAAAGGTATGCCATGCTAATGAGGGCTTTTCAGAAGTAAAAGTTGTTGGGGGGGGGGCCCACTCTTGCCGCTATTGTGGCTTAATAGTGGGACCTGTGAACTTGAGATGCAGCCCAACATGTAGCCCCTCGCCTGCCCTATCCGTCACTGTGTCATTCCCATCACTTTCCTGAATTGCCCAGATTTTCACACATGAAAACCTTAGCGAGCATCGGCGAAATACAAAAATGTTCTGGTCGCCCATTGACTTCAATGGGGTTCGTTGTTCGAAACGAACCCTCGAGCATCACGGGAAGTTCGTTCCGAATAACGAACACCCGAACATTTTGGTGTTCGCTCATCTCTAATGTTCGCCCATTGAATTCAATGGAGCCGGCAATACAGCCGGCTCCATTGAAAGCAATGGGCTGCCAGCGAGCGCAGGATGAATTTTCGGGAAGGGCTTAAACATATAAGCCCTTCCCTGAAAACCATCCAAAAATGTGTAAAAATAAAAAAAATATATATACTCACCTTGTCCCAGCAGCCGGAGTTCAGCCGTGGCCGGCTGGCAGTTCTCCTGAACTGCTCTGTGTAGTATTCAGCAGGCGGGGATTTTAAATCCCCGCCTGCTGAATGGGCTGCCTCTGATTGGTCACAGCCCTCACCAATCAGAGGCAGCTCTCACTCACCCATTCATGAATTCATGAATGGGTGAGTGAGTGCTGCCTCTGATTGGCTCAGCGCAAGGACCAATCAGGGGCAGCTCTCAGCCAATCAGAGACCGAGGCCTCAGAACTTTATTCAAGCAAAATAATACAAGCAAGTAGTGGGTATTCAATCCATGTGATAAATTTACATTATAAGTGCAATAATACAAAAAGTCCTTATAAACATATCATAGCATATAATGATAGTAATGTATCACTGTATTCTTACTATCCTTTGTAATATAATGTTCATCAGTTATATATACAGTATGCCTCATTACAATACATGGTGTTAATTTCATATCAGTACTTTTTACAATATTGCACTTAAAGGGGTTTTGTGGGAGTAGGTATTGTTAAGCTATCCTTAGCATAGTTAGTTGATCTGTGGGGATTTACCACTCTGGATCTCTGTTCTGCTGATTGAAGTGACAGCGGAGCTTGAGTGGGCACCACTATCACTTCAGTGCATACCCGGCACAGTGCTGTACATTGTATAATGGTTGTTTCTGGTACTGCAGCACAATCCCATTCACTTGTTCTCAGATCATGTGACCAATGAACGTGACATCAGAGGTCTGAGAAGATGCTGCAGTTTTCACCTGCATGTCACAGTCTTTTCAATCAGCTGGTTGGCAGGGACCCCAAGTGGCAGTCTCTTGCAGATCAACTATTTATGACCTATACTGAAAATAGGTAATTTGTACTTTATTCCCGAAAAACCTCTTTAAATATTTGCATGTATCACTTTGCTCGAGCAAAGTTCTGTGTTAGGGTGCATTCAGACGAACGTATATCGGCTCGGTTTTCACGCCGAGCCGATATACGTTGTCCTCATGTGCAGGGGAGACTGGAAGAGCCCAGGAGCAGGAACTGAGCTCCCGCCCCTCTCTGCCTCCTCTCCACCCCTCTGCACTATTTTCAATTGGGAGAGGCGGGGCGGGGCTAATTCGCGGACCTTAGCCCCCGCCCCATCCCACCTCCTCTCATTGAAAGTAGGGCAGAGGGGCGGAGAGGAGGCAGAGAGGGGGTGGGAGCCTCAGTTCCTGCTTCTGGCTCTTCCAGGCTCCCCCCGCTGCAGATGAGGAGGACGTATATCGGCTCGGCGTGAAAACCGAGCCGATATACGTTCATGTGAATACACCCTCAGGACTGAAAAATTTCAATAAATATGAGTAAATATACCTTACCTTCATTGGAATTAATTGGAGTACTGCGGATCAGACAGACAAATTAAAATGTAATTTCTTGAATTTTGGGAAAAGATGTGATGCCCAGACACTTGTTTCCAGCAAAATTTTAATATAGTGTCTAATTCAGTCGAATCTGAAGCAGAAGGCTCAGTTGAAATGAGGAAATTCCTCTTATTAAGAAAAAAACAAAACATGGCGATAGGTTTTATACTAAAGAGGTATAGAGAGCTTAAAAAAATTCTGCCGGAAATAACATAAATATAATCAAATGCTTAATATACTTACCTTAAAATTAATTTTTTTTCTTCATGATGACCATAATATAAGCAGGGTCATCAATTATGTGGCACTGCAGTGTTAATCAAGGTAATGTCACTGCAGTGCACCAGGACAGCCAGCATGTTAACATCATATGCCATACCTCTGGATAACACATCACCACGGCCGGCCTTAGCTGGGTCAACTCCTCTCCCCTCAAAGAACCCAACTCTCACCCTTCAGTTGGTTCTCTCACTCCTCTTAGCAGTCATCACCCAGCCAGACTCGGTTATCTACTTAGCTTCCTTCCTCTAGGTCTTCTGTCATATAACTAGTACAGAAGCTGAGAAAACCCTAGGAAAAGGTAAAAAATGGTAGGAAAAATGTATACTGGTGGGAGAGATATATAGGCGCCAGGGGTGTAGCTAAAGGCTCAAGGGCCCTGTTGCAAAAGTTTATCATGGGGCCCACTAACTTCTCTTAACCCCTTAACGCAGGGGCATAACTTGAAGTTCTTGGGCCCCAATGCAAAACCTGTAACAGGTCCCCCAAATATAATGCTTCATTCATAGTACTGGGCTCCTTATATGGAAAAGAGTTGCCTCATGGGCCCTCTAAGGCACCTGGGCCCGGGTGTAACCGCATCCCCTATAGTTATGCTAGTGATAGGCGGGATATACTATGGGGAAGTGATATAGACTGGATGTTATATAATGTAGGGGACATAGAAATTACTGTGGGGATTTATATACTGTTGGGTGGAGACATACTATGCTAAGAAATATATTCTGTAGGGGGGAACATATGTGTGGGGTGCATTTTCATTATGTGGGTGGAGACATATGTAGTGTGGGGTGAGAGATATTTACAGTTCAAGGCACAAAAAAATGATAAAAAGTACTTAATATATTATACGCATCACAAAATCCCATACAAAAAACAAGCTGACCTGCAGGAAATAAGTATATGGATATGTGGACAGAAAAAAAATATTAGAATGCAACGATGAAAAGATAAAAAATAAAATGATATGGTACATTAAATGGTGTCATTAAGAATATAACTTGTCTCACAAAAATCAAGCACTCATACAACTAAAAAAGAAGAGAAAAGTAAAACGTTCTAGTTCATAGAAGATGTGAATGAAAAAACTGGCTGTGATGTCAAACGGTCAAAATGGAAACAATTGAACTCCACATGGCTAGTCTCACATGAGTGTGGTCCGGTGAAACTGGCTGAAAGAATTAATAACCTGGTCTGAATTCTTTTAACTAGTGTGTCAAAGTTCTACCCAGTGTTTTGCCTAGTGTTTTTTGTTTTTTTATTATGATGGGGGGGGGGGGGGGGGGCACGAATACATTTTTTATTACATCATCAAACCTAAGACCAGCTCTGTGACATCATCATGCCGGAGCATAAATAGAGATGCATCTGAAAACCTGAATAGCAAAAAAGATGAAATGGTGTAGAATTCTAAATTTAGGCATATTGAAAATTTTATTCTTTTAGCATTTTTGGCAACAATAACTTTTTTTTAAGCCCCTTTAAATTATTTTTGGCTTTTTACCTTCCAGTGCAAAAGAGTTTTATGTACTTTTCTATGAGTGTCTGGTAGAGATGAGCGAACGTACTCGTTTAGGGCGATTTCGCAATTGAGCACCGCTTTTTTCGAGTAACTGACTACTCGGGCGAAAAGATTTGGGGGGCCCCGGGGGGCGGCGTGGTGGAGCGGGGGTAGCAGTGGGGAGCTCTCTCTCTCTCCCCCCCACTCCCCTCTGCAACCCCCCGCTCACCCCCGGTGCCCCCCGAATCTTTTCGCCCGAGTAGTCAGTTACTCGAAAAAAGCGGTGCTCGATTGCGAAATCGCCCTAAACGAGTACGTTCGCTCATCTCTAGTGTCTGGTCATTCCTAACATCATCTGGCACTCGTAAGATTTGGCTTTGTAATGTACAGGATTAAATATCATCATTATGTAAACAATTATTCTCCATTATTAGGGTTTGCCAGTTCCTCAAATGGTACATTGTACAAACCGAAAAGGAAACGTCTTTACCACATAGTAAAAGCTAGTACATATTGTTCAGTATTTCTAAGAAAATCACACACAGGTTAATGGATTTCAGAATTTCAGTAGGTAGTCACCCATGAGATAAATTGCGCAATGATCCTGTGTTTTTGGCCTCAATGATTTTCAGCTACAGAAAACAAAAATACACTGTTATTCCTCAGAGCCATGAACAGGCCACCCACAGAGGCTACTATGTTGCCCTCCGTAACAGTAGGCATCACCTTTTCAAAGAATCAATTTAACTTCCTCTTAAGAATTAACTTTATCTTACAGGCTCATTGCCCGTACTGGAAGCCTTTCAATGCAGCGCTCCCTATCATTTGGAGAAAATTATTTTCTTCTCCACAAAAACTGCGTTGCAAATCCATTTGCAGTCATATTGTGTAGTGTCACTATGTATCTTATGCAACTTTGTTTCCTATACTAATGAATCCCACTAAACTTTTCATGGAATAGAACTCTACATTTTTTTTATGTCTATTAACAAGATAGATCCAATGACAAATGTCAGCTCGACAATGCATTTCCTCCTACGTACCGAATTGTGCTGGTGTCTCAGATCCCAACAGCCTACACACGTCAAGTGATAAGTGAGTGAATGTCTACGCTCTATTTAACACAATGCAACTATTTGGAATCCAATTGGAAAGTGTATTAAATATATATTTTTTCAGGAGACAAGAATTGTTTCTGGGACTAATTTGTAGATTCTCTAATGGAGTGGCAATGGGGGATTTCTTTGCTGAGATGCTTGGCATTATGTCTGTGACAACAAAAAGATAATTAGTAACATACTATTTACCCATTATGTGCCAATCATTATAGCTAAGTAGAAACACGCAGGGATATAGAGCTCTCCATTCCCATTTGTAGCTATAATTTGGAAGAAAACTCTTCTATAGCAAAGACATCATTTAGAAGAGTAAGTGATAATTACGAAGACTTAATTCTGTGACCAGTCTTCTATTCTTCAGCTCGATTTGTCCATAATGCCCATTTCTGTTTGACAGGTCCAAGGCTTCACCTGATTCTGCTGTTGTACACAGACCTGTATACAGCTATGAGATGACCATCTGAGGTTAAATATCAGTGTCGTTATATGGGCTTAACAGCTACAGCAGCTACAGGGCAGGGTGGCTAAAGAGAACCACTCAGATCCAAAAATCTCTTTTGCGGTTGCTACTATAGATAGTTGCCAGAAAAGGTAAATTTAATGACCCATAGATTCTCCTTTAGCAGCAATCACCTCCATCAAATGTTTCTTGTAGATGCAAATTGATTTGCATAACATTGAGGCATTTTGGACCTTTCCACCCTGCAAATTTCTTTCAATTCATCAATATTTCTGGGGTGCCTTGAGTATACATCCCTCTTCAGGTCATGCCATAGTATCCTGATAGGGTATTCTTCTTTTCAACTATTTTTTAGTTGATTTCCTAGTGTGCTTTGGGTCATTGTACTGTTGCACTCAATGTCTCTTCAGATTAAAGTGAGTAAAAGAGATGAAAAAGGAGGGTGGAGCAAGACCCAGTGAGGGTGGTGGAATATTTCTGGAGTACAAAGTGTTTCCAATGATGGAGTATTTCAAATAATGGAGGTGCTGCCAATCAGATGATGCTCTACCAGGGTGGGCATGAGTGTAGCGAAAAGAATGTGGAAAAAAACTGGTGTGGGGGTGCAACCCTCTAAGCTACTAGAAGATAAAAGGTCCAATATGTGATAGTGAAGGCACTTCATTTTTATTATTTCACAATTGCGCCCCCACACCAGTTTTTTTCCACATTCTTTTCCTCAGATTAAAATAATGGACTTCTACCTTGCATTTGCATGTAAAATATTTGCTTCCTTCCCCCCTTTTTCACAATTACCTACAACTAGTGAGCAAGCTGACAGCACAGCACACCATTTTCAAGTGTCTACTCCTAGAGAAAGTAGCACAAGTCCTAAATTTTCTTAGTTTTTAAATGATTTATCTAACTGTGAATTGATGTATACCCAAGTCTTTAACAATGTTTTTGTTGCATTTTCCACCTTCATGTCTCTGTAACACATCTACTGATGTTTTCTGAATGTTGTTCGCATTGAAGCATGGTCCATCTTACCAATTTTGCTTGAGAAAAACAGATTTGTCAGTAACCAGGCTTTGTGTGCCTTTATTTAATGGACATAACACCTGTGAAACCCACACTTCCAATTTCATCTTCTTAACTGAAATACCTTTTGCCAATTAGTGCTTGTAGAAGTCATTAACACATAGGCTCAATTTCTTTTCCTCCTTGCACTCACTGTGCTCAATAAAAGACTTGACCAGCGCAACTGTTTGCATGTTATTAGTTTAGTTAGACTGTGTTTGTTTTAAATTGTGTCTTAGCTAATTATTATGCCACATTTTCTTAGTAAACAATGCCAAAATACAGGTATTTCCAAAGCATTCACTTATATCACTATATGACAAATGTGATTGGTGCTCCACAAGATATACTAATGCTGTTGTTTATCTTACTGTAGTTCAGTTTATTATCAGTAAGAAAGACATTCCTGACTTGTTTAACCCCTTGAGTGGCACGCCCGGAAATTTTCCGGGACGAGCTCCACTGCTCATAGCAACATAGCCCGGAAGATTTCCGGGCTATGTATCACTATGGGAGCTGCAGAGCACAATGCCACAAGCTGTGACAGTGTGCTCTGCCTGCACAGACCCACAGAGAACAAAGCAAGGGCTTTGAAAAACCAGCAGAAGATATTGCCGATCTGCCGGCAATCTCCTGCTTTGTTTACAGGTTGCCATAGAGACCATCGGCTTGTCAGAAGCAAGCCGATGGTCTCTGTGGCAGGGAGAGCTGGTGCTTGGCTGTGAGAGGACAGCTAGGTACTAGCTCTTACAGCAGAGATCAGAGAAAACCTCTGATCTCTGCTGTGTTAACCCTTTACATGCTGCAGTCTATGTGACTGCAGCATGTAAAGGGCTGTCACTGCAGCATGTAAAGGGCTGTCACCATCGGACCCCCGGAATGTGATCAGGGGGTCCTGATGGGTCCCTGTGGAAGTCCCCTAAAGGGACAAAAAATTAAAATTTAAAAAAAAATTTAAAAAAAGGTAAAAAATTATAAAAACACTTGTCTCCCTTTACTTTGTAAAAAAATCAAAAATACAATCACACATGTGGTATCCATGCGTCGTAATGACCCAGAGAAGGAAGTTAATACATTATTTAACCCCTTAATGACATGGCCCCTTTTTTTCCTTTTTCCCCATTTCTTTTTTTCCTCCCCCGTTTAAAAAAATCACAACTTGTCCCGCAAAAAACAAGCCCTTATATGGCCATGTCAATGGAAAAATGAAAAAGTTATGGCTCTTGAGACGCAACTGCAAAATTAGTTGAAATTCAATGATTAGACCATTTTAAAAAACCTGCCCTGATGGGCACGACAGGGTGGTAGGAAACCCGCCACTCAAGGGGTTAAGGGGCATCTTGAATTATTGTCATATTTAGGCATGATTGGATTATTTTCCACTTTTCCCCCTCTGTCAGGGGTAGGTACACCAGTTACTAGTGTCTTAGGAACCACTAAACCTAAAGAGCTCACATGTAAGCGCTTCTCAGAAAGAGACACAAGCTAGATAAAGTAGGGAACACAGAAGGAAACTTTTGTGTAGACGTCTTCTAAGTAATCTCATTGCGGAACATAGGTACAATTTTGTATTTGTGGATACTCAGGGAATCCATGAAAAAAATCACTGTGCACCATCATGTAAAATAGTAAAAGTACAGAATGATTGTATAAAATTATATTGGTACAACATTACAGATCCATAAAATGTTTGCATGTGTTAGGCCTTAGTTATCTTTATGTAGCCTGATCTTCAGTACCAAATGTACCATCATAGTATCACTCTTCACCAGCCATGTCAGCTTCAACCCCGGCCCATGTGATCCACACATCGCGCCATGCTCAGTGTTATTTTGGTGCTGGATGCTGACATGAGCACTTCTCTATGGGTGTGTGGATGGATTAGTCAGCTGGGAGGTGTATTCCAGATGGCCAATCAGAACCTGTCTGTACACATTTATTCTGGCTCCTCCTCATGGAGATGCAGGTTATACTTAGAATCTGTAGGTATTTTTGCTCAAGTTTACAGTTCCTGTCCTACTCCAGTTTCACATAAGTCTGTATGATGTAAAGGATATCTCTGGGTGTTGTGGCATTTATCTCCTGACTATTTGGCTATTATATTTCATCTTGTTCAGTGCATTATAGATACCATCCACATTGTGTCCCTTGTTATTTCCTGTAGCAAACATTATGCCTATATCCCAACTAGGAAGAGTCGGGGTTGCCCTAGGTTCCTGCCGTAGGATCACCCTAATCAGAATAAGCTCTCTGCTTTTAGGTAGGGCTTCATCGTGTTAGTTTAATAGGGTCAGATTTCCTTTCCCCCTTTTGTTTCATTTTTCACATTTTGGGTTCTTCGTGTTATAAGATTGTGTCTCAATCTTCTAAGGACAATTATTTACATCCAATCTGCAAGAGGTGTCTTGCTCGGATGTAACACATAGCATAGAGACATAAAAGTTTTAGCTGTTATGCAGTCTGAATAAACAAACAAAACAAGACAATGAAGCTAATGAAAACATGACAATGAAAAAATGTGGAAATGTGGGCTGCCTCTCAGCATTAAACAGACAGGTATAATAGACACGAATACAGAAGTATTGTAGCTTTTTATGTACATGGCCAAATGATCACATGCTCAAATTCTCTAGTTGGACTAAAATAGTAAAAAAATATGAATGCGCATCCGCAAATCGCGTGACCGGTGCCCGAAAATCGCCCAAAAATCTGCTCCTAGCCGCGTTTCATTAGAAACGGGCTGGAGCTGTCCAGCGCATTGAATTCAATGGAGCCGGCAATACAGCCAACTCCATTGAAAGCAATGCGCTGCGGGCGAGTGTGGGATGAATTGTCGGGAAGGGCTTAAATATATAAGCCCTTCCCTGCAATTCATCCAGAAAAGTGTTAAAATAAAAAATATATACATACTCACCTGCTCCCGGCAGCCGGAGTTCCGCGCAGCCGGCCTGCAGTGGGTGTGAAGGGGGTGTGAGTCAGACCTGCCCCCTGATTGGCTCAGCGCTGAGCCAATCAGGGGGCAGGTCTGACTCACACCCCCTTCACACCCACTGCAGGCCGGCCGTGGGGAACTCCGGCTGCCGGGAGCAGGTGAGTATATATATATTTTTTATTTTAACACTTTTCTGGATGAATTGCAGGGAAGGGCTTATATATTTAAGCCCTTCCCGACAATTCATCCCGCGCACGCCGGCAGCCCATTGCTTTCAGTGGAACCTGCTGTATTGCCGGCTCCATTGAATTCAATGGGCAAACATCGTTCTTCTCTGCCACAGCTGTTACAGCTGTGGCAGAGAAGAATGATTTGTCTTCTATATGTTCTCAATGGGGTCGACGCTGCTGCCGCCGGCCCCATTGCGCGCATATAGAGAAGAGAACAGGAATCGCAGATCGCAGATAGGTGCGATCTGCGATTTCTGTTCTATAATTTATCGGACGAGTGCATAAAAAGCGCTCATGTGTCCGATACCATTGCAAAGGAATGGTTTTAAAAAATCGCCCGACGCATGCGCATGCGCAAATCCCGCAAAAAAACGCCCGTCTGACTAAGGCCTTACAGTCACAGTTCTGGGTACAAATAGATGATGGGAGATCTCTGTATCGTCCCCTTATATATTTACACATAGTTATAAGGTCACGCTTCAGCTGTCTTTTTTCTAAAGTAAATAATCCCATTTTGATTACCTCTCTGGGTATTGTAATCTGCTCATTATATTTATTACTTTAGTTGTCCATCCACATACCCACTCAAGCTCTGATATGTCCTTCTTGAGTGTCCCAAACTGTACACAATATTCCACATGTGATCTGATCAGTGACTTGTAAAGAGAAAGAACAATGTTCTTGTTATCTGCCCCTTACCTCTTCTGATGCACCCCATGATCCTTTTTGCCTTGGCAGCAGCTGCCTGACACTGGTTGCTCCAGTTAAGCTTACAGTTAAGTAAAATCCCCAAGTCCTTTTCCATGTCAATTTTGCCCAGTGGTTTCCCATTTAGTGCATTTCCCTGCCCATGTGCAGAACCTTAAATTTATCAGTGTTAAACCTCAATGCCACTATTCTGCCCAAATCCCCAACTTATCCAGATCCATTTGCAACCGCATTTTGCCCCTCTTGCTTTGATTACTTTACATAGTTTTGTATCATCTGCAAACATTAATATTTTAGTGTTCAATCCTTCTACCAGGTCATGAATAAGCATATTAAAAAAATAGGGCCAAATACTGACCCCTGTGGTACGCCACTAGTAATGATGACCCAATCAGTATGTGTACCATTAATAACAACCCTCTTCTTTCTATCATTAGGCCAGTTACTTACCCACTCAGGGGCATACCTATAGGAGGTGCAAGGGTAGCAGTTGCTACTGGGCCCTAGAGCATTATGGGGCCCAAACGCCCCTCCATCACATAAGAAGACACCAGTATTATAAACAGCACATGGTACATATGGGGCCCTGATACAGATTTTGCATCAGTGCCCAAGAGCCTTTAGATATGCCCCTGTACCCACTTACACACATTCTCACCCAGACCAAGATGTTCTTATTATTTATCATTCATGTGGCACAGTATCAATTGCTTTGGAAAAGTTCAGATACACAAGATCCAATGACTCTCCCCGATGCAGTCTAGAAATTACCTCCTCGTAGAAGCTGATCAGATTGCTTTGACAGGAGCGATCTCTCATAAATTCATGCTGATATGGAGTTATACAGCTATTTTCATTGAGGTCCTCCAGGATAGCATCTCTTAGAAACCATTCAAACATTTTACTTACAATTGAAGTAAGACTTATCAGCCTGTAGTTTCAAGGTTCACTTTTTGACTCTTTTTTGAATATCGGCACCACATTGGCTATGCGCCAATCTAGTAGAGCAAACCCCGTCACTATAGAGTCCTTAAATAAAAGAACACAGTCTGTTTATGACATTGCTTAATTCCCTTAAAACCTGGGGGTGTATACCATTGGGACCCAGGAGTTTGTCTATTTTAATTGTTTAAAGGCGGTTCTGCACTTACTCCTGGGTTAAACTACTGACATTTACTGGCGAGCTTACATTATCACTCTGTGTTTCATCTGGCATTTCATTTTCCTCTCTGAATACACTGGAGAAAAAACTATTTAATAGACTTGCTTTCTCCTCACCACCCTCTACAATTTTTCCTATATTATTTATTAAAGGGCCAACACTTTCCAACAGCTCTCCTATAAAACTCTCTCTTGACAAGTTAAAATTTATTATAATCAGGTCACTATTGCCTAGGTGCTCCCCAACCTGCACCCGTTATTCTGTCAGGTCTGTTGGTTAATATTAAGTCCAAAATAGCTGTCACTATAGTTGGATCTTGAACAAATTGAGTAAGGTAATTAACTTCAGTTATTGACAGAAACTTGTTACCTTTAAGAGATCCACAGGTTTCAGCTTCCCAGTTTATATCCAGATAATTATAATTAAAGTCTCCCATTATAATTACCTCATTGTGATTTTCTGCTTCATCTACTTGCCTCAGTAATAGATTTTTGATGGCTTCTGTTATATTTGGTAGCCTGTAGAGAACCCCTTTGAGGATATTATAATTGTTTTACCCTCTATGTATCCCTACCCATACATACTCCACATGTTCATCTTCCTCACTTATATCCTCCTGCAGTGTGGGCTTTAAACAGGATTTTACATAAAGACAAACCCCTCTGCCTTTCCATTTTTTTCTGATCTCTAATCTCCCGCTGCCTTTCTGGTGCAGCTTGTGGTACAGGTAGCATTTCAGGAAATACTACTTTGGAGGTCCTTGCTCTAAGCTTACATCCTCATTCCCTGAAACCATTTTTAAGGACCTTACACCAACCTCTAAATTTTTAATTGGTGCCAGTGTGTACCATGACTGCTAGATCCTCAGCAGCCCTTCCAGTAATCTGTCAACCCCTATTCATGATGTGTCAAACTGGAGTGCCAGGAAGACAACACGCCATTTGATGATCCAGGTCTTTGCAACACATTGCGCTGTCTGTTCCCCTAAAAATTGAGTCTCCCACTAACAGAACCTATCTAGCCTCCCCTCTGCTCCTATTCCCTCTTCTTACTGGAGCAGACATCTCCCTAGCGGTCAGAAGACATGTAATGCCGCAGCTGTGCTAACCCTGTAATGGCATCCCTCTCATCTGCCAACTTTGAAAACTTGTTGGGGGTCTGACACATTTCCAGACTAGACTCCATGGATCTCTTCCCTTTAGCCTTCCTTCTGTCATCCAACTAGCTGCCAGATCATCCTGCACTCTCATGCTACCATCCACCCCCACATCTGCCCCAGTGAGTGCCTGTGCAGTGAGCAGCAAGCCCCTTTCAATGTTGCCAATGGATCTCAGATTAAAGGAGATGTCCCGCGCCGAAACGGGTTTTTTTTTTTTTAACCCCCCCCCCCGTTCGGCGCGAGACAACCCCGATGCAGGGGTTAAAAAAACCACCCGCACAGCGCTTACCTGAATCCCGGCGGTCCGGCGTCTTCAATACTTACCGCTGAAGATGGCCGCCGGGATCTTCTACCTTCGTGGACCGCAGCTCTTCTGTGCGGTCCACTGCCGATTCCAGCCTCCTGATTGGCTGGAATCGGCACGTGACGGGGCGGAGCTACACGGAGCCCCTCTCTGGCACGAGCGGCTCCATAGAAGAAAGCTGAAGACCCGGACTGCGCAAGCGCGGCTAATTTGGCCATCGGAGGCCAAAAATTAGTCGGCTCCATGGAGACGAGGACGCCAGCAACGGAGCAGGTAAGTATAAAACTTTTTATAACTTCTGTATGGCTCATAATTAATGCACAATGTACATTACAAAGTGCATTATTATGGCCATACAGAAGTGTATAGACCCACTTGCTGCCTCGGGACATCTCCTTTAAATACAAGTGACTCTTCCAAAGTCCCAAAGTCACTAATCTCATCATACACTTAAGACACAGTATACATTAGAAGACAATACACTTATGCTCCTTTTACACAGGCCAACAGTCGTTTAAAGCTATGCCTACACAAATGGGCAGACATGTGGCAGCAGATGCTGTTGCCACACGTATGCGATTATTAAGCTAGAAGGGATACCCGGCGTTGCCCGGGATTAAAACTTGAACGAAAGACACATTACCAATAGATTGAGATTTTAAAGAAAAATCGGTGTTGCCTATAGCAACCAATCACAGCGCAGCTTTTATTTTACTTCAGCAGTATAAGAAATACCAATCAATCACAACGCTGCTTTTATTTTACTTCAGCAGTATAAGAAATACCAACCAATCACAGTGCTGCTTTTATTTTACCTCAGCTGTGTAAAAAATGAAAACTGAGCTCTAGCAACCAATCACAGCACAGCTTTCATTTTGCCTCAGCAGTATAACAAATAAAAGCTGGGCTGTACAGCCCAGACAGATTTCGCTTTACAACTTGAACGAAAGACGCATTAACATGGATTGAGATTTTAAAGAAAATATGTGTTGCCCATAGCAACTGTCATGGAATATAAAGTGTTAAGTTTCAGAATGCAATAAGTGTATGTTTCTTACCTTGTATTGGACTATTGACCCTTAAATAGAAGACTAAAACCTATGCTTTGTAGTTTGGAACTAGGATTTTAAGATAAGAAGTCAACAGACAAATTAAATAAGGCTAAGCTATGTTAACAGAGAAGACACACAACTATTGCAGAAATGTTGTCTAATGCAACAGCAATATCCTGACTTAGGTAATTTCTATGTCTGAGACGGGCCTTAAGAGCTTTGAGAATATTTGGTAGATGTCAATAAGCCTTATGACCAATAAGATTTGTCACCTATGTAACACTAACCTATGTAACACTAATCTTTGTACCAAGTAACTTGTGAATACGCCCTCGTCTTTCTGTATAAGAGTTGGTAATGTTGATAATAAAGTAGAATTCATTGAGTTCTCATGGAGAAGTGTCTTGACATAACATGGAGTGATTTCATGCTATTGATAGATAATTGTCGCAAATCTTCTCATCACGGGCTTCCATATCTACCAATTTGGCACAAGGTAACGAGGTCATCAGATCGATACCGGTGTGGTCCGATAACACAACCAATCACAGCACAGCTTTAATTTTACCTCAGATCTAGTGCGTAGCTGTGGCAGAGCTTGAGTTGCAAAAATTATTAGAACCCAAGAATCTGAGGACCATGCTGAGGCAAGAAGGCATCAAGAGCAGTAGAGACCCCGGCGCAGTCTCAAGCTCGTCAGACTTTAGATTATGAGCATCGCATGTCTCTTAGAGCTACAGAGACATTGGAGAAATCTCAGGTCAGCTGAACCCTAGATGCTGACTGTCACACTTCTCTCAGAGCTAGAGATACATTGGAGCAATGTCAGGTCCGCAAGACTTTAGATGGTGACCGTTACGTGTCTTTTAGAGGTACACCTACATTGGAGCAATATGAGGCCCGCCGGACCTTAGATGCTGAGCATCATGCATCCCTTAAAAATGTCAAGACCCTAGAGCAAACTTGGGCCCGTCAGATTTTAGATGCTGAGCGTCACGCATCTTTGACAGCTTCAGAGATGCTTGAATACACACAAAGATGGCATGTTTTATTTGCTAAACGACAGTCAGAAAGGAGACATGCATTTGTACATAGCACATGGGAGCCTTTTAATGATGCTGCATTTCATTATGACCCATTGATTGACTAAGTTAATCATCAATTAGTAATCATAGGGAGAATAAATCAAAAATTTAGGCATTGCGAAGCGCTAAAATGGAAAAAGGAAACTGCTGTTATCTGTTGTTTTGGTGGGAAAATCTCGCTCCTATCTGTTGCGGCGGTTCTGGGATTGCCGCCTTGCTGATAGTCCAGTGCTGGTTTTGGAGATGCTTCTACATCTTCTGGCTCAATGGATGTGCTTTTTTTGTGTGACATGCTTGGTTGCACCTGTGGATGATTACTTGGGCTATTTAGGCTGGCTGGAGACTGAGCTGAACTGCTGTTGATTCCCAGTCTCTCCCTGACTAGGTTAGCAGTCAGTAGGTTTCTGCAGGATTGTTCAGTTACTTGCTGCAGCTAAATCTAAGTACTGTGATGTTTGCATTGTTATTTTGGTTTTCTGGTTTTGTTTCCTTTGCCCCACATAGAGTCAACTAGGGGCCCAGGTACGCGGTCCAGGCCGTCCTTAGTGGGGCGATCGCCCTGCTTTTAGGCAGGGCTCTTCCCAGTGTTTGTTTGCATAGGGATGCTGTTTTGTATATTTTTGTTCCATTGTTGTTTTGTCATTTATTTGCATTTGTGGTCGATCTGCGAGTGACAGATCCAGCACGTCCAGGTTGGATGTAACACCATCACTAGGCGACTCAGAGGAACCACTAAAAACTCTACTTTTGAATGAATGCAGTGTATCACGGTGTTTTTTAATTAAAATTAGGAAATACAATTCGTGCTTCCAGATGATGTCATTTGGTCTGGACAGGGAAGTCATAATGCCTGGTTTTTCACCTATTTTCACAATTCAAGGTCAAAGTTACCATAGAATTGGCTCCTTGCTTCCTACAGATAATCAGCAACATAAGTTCTTACAAATTTATTTAATGGGGTTGAAAATAAAGAATGTCAATATATTCAAAAGGGTTAAAATAGATACTGTTCTAAAAATCCAAAGAATGTTGCATGAACATAACCATCTTATCACCACTTTTAGAACTGCTTTAGACAGAATGCTGGGGGAAGATTATAAATTAGTGACGCACCCAGACCGTACGCCAAGTGGGGAACACGAAAAACGTAAATATAACACACCATTGATAAATGAAGTCGCAGCCATGCTTACAGGCGAACAGTTTGTAACTCAGGATATTGTTTTACAGGCCCATGATGACAGATTAACCAGGGTGCCTTATACACATAAATGTTATGACACATTGTAATATCCGCTCATTTTTACAAAGCGTCAGGAAGAGTATCCCTTTGAAATGCCGCAAATCAACCCTGTAACTGGCCTTTCCTTGCCTACAACATTATGATACGAGAAAACAATTTTAATATGATTCCACGATGTAGACAACTGGCCAATCAGTTTTATATTGATATATACATTAAGGTTGAAAGTGAACAACTGCGATAGATATAATTAAATCAGACTATGTTAAGAGCAGAGAATTACATCCATCTTCAAGATGCTGTAACCAATGACGCAAAAGTTAATCCTAATAATTTAGGCAGAATAGTTATTCTACCGTCTTCATTTGTAAGCAGGCCACGATACCAGCATGAGTATACTCAAGACGCATTCGCTTATGTGCGCACGTATCGTCGACCAGATATATTTATTGCTTTCACATGTAACCCAACATGGAAAGAAATAGTCAATGAACTGATGTTGGGACAAAACGCTACTTATAGACATAATATAATTTCAAGAGTTTTTAGATTAAAAGTTAAAAAGCTAATGTGGGTTATAACTAAAGGAAAAATGTATGGAGACGTGGACATGGGACTTACCACATGCCCACTTTTACTTTGGTTAAAAGACAAGTTGACACCCAATCACATTGATAACATCATCAGCGCTGAAATACCTATTTCAGGCAGCGACAAGGCACTACATGGCATTATCGTTAAAAATATGATTCATGGTTCATGCGGCCCTGAAAATCCCCAATCCCCTTGCGTGAAACATGTGAAATGCACTAAAAAAATTTCCACATAAGCAACACAAAGAGACAGTTCACAATGAAAACGGATACCCCCTATACCGACAAAGAGCACCAGCAGACGGAGGTCAAACTGGATTCAGAAAACCTTGAAATGGCCGTTACGCTAATGTCGATAATAGTTGCATGGTTCGTTATTTCCCTATTTTGTCAAAAATGTTTAATCCCCACGTCAATGTAGAGGCTTGTAGTTCGGTGCGTGCGATAAACGATATATGTAAATACATTAACAAAGGCAGCGACCAAGCCATTTCCAATTTCAGAAACACAGAGCTTACAAATGCCATTGATGAAGTATACACATATCAGTCCGGCCGTTATGTCAACATCAACAAGGCCATGTGGCGGCTTTTGGGGTTTCCATTACTCGAAATGCATCCTACCGTAATACAGCTCAGTGTAGACTTAGCAATGGTCAATGGGTCTATTTTAATGAAAATAATTTCCATGACCAAGTATCCACCTCACTAGAAATGTCAGGGAGCACAATGGGGTCAGTTAAAAATGCATAATGCCGGTGACAGAATCCCTTATGATGAAGCAATCATAGCTTACACCAGAATTCTGGCATAAAAAAAAGTCATAATTTTTCCCACATGCGAAAAAAATGTGCAATTTTTTAGTTTTTTTGTGCCCCCCTAGCCACGTTAGTGGGCAGGGCTTTATGGGGTGTGTGGCTGCCCTAGACTAACAGATTTCTGTGTAATTTAAACCAGAAGCTGGCATAAATTATGCCAGTAATATACGCCAGGTTGTATCTGTAGAAAAAAAATGGAACTTCTTAAAGAAAAAAAAAAGGAATCAAATGTATTTTTGTAACTTGTCACAGAGAGACATCCTAAAACTTGACTTTTATTTTTTTCTCATCTAAGCCAGCAGTCAACCATCATGGTGTTTATTATTTTGATAGTTTAGGGTGGCTTCACGTGAGCGTATTTTTGTGCATACACGGGTGAGTACATAAGTGCGCACCCATGTACGTGCAAAAACACGCGTGAATGCAGGTCCGTGCATTGCCTTCAATGGAGCCATGGCTGCTGCCGGCGGCTCCATTGAAGGCAATGGTCTGCCGCCACCCCTGAATTGTTTTTCAGGGAAGAACTTTACATATAAGCCCTTCCCCCAAAAAACTGAATTTTAGTGTAAAAAAAAAAAATGCACGCATTGTCTTCAATGGAGCCGCGGCTGTTGTTGAATTCATGAATGGGGGAGTGCTGCCTCTGATTAGCTGAGTGCAGAGACCTATCAGAGGCAGCTCTCAGCTGCCATTCAATAGCTGAGAGCTGCCTCTGATTGGTCACAGTGCTCAGCCAATCAGAGGCAGCCCATTAAGCAGGGGGAGATTTTAAATCCCCGCCTGCTGAATACTCCTCACAGCAGTGCAGGAGAAGAGCTGGCTGGATACGGGTGAGTCCCAGCAGCTGAAGAAAGGTGAATATAATATTTTTTATTTTTATCACCATTTTTTCCTGTTTTTCAGGGAATGGCTTATATTTAACCCTTTCCAATCCAATTTTTATCCTGGTTTTCCTAGGGGGACTTACTCTTTTTCTTCTGTTATACAATGGCACTATATGCTGGCTTAAGCCAGTACTGCATGAGGTGACACCTTGGATAGGCTCCGACAGCAGAAAGGCTGACAATATACAGTAAGAGAACCCCGACGGATGTCTTTCAACATCGGAGTTGTACAGCCTTAAATAATAATGTCTTGAGACGTCAGACAGTGGATGGCAAAGGGTTAAAGCCTTTCCCTGAAAAGCAATTAGTGAGTGTCTGCAGCTGTGACAGCTGCGGTAGGGAATTTCTTATTCCCTGCAGGGATGAAGAATTCCTTTGCTGCATCTGTCACAGATGTGGCAGGTGCAGCAGGAAATTCTTTATTCCCCATGGAGATGAAGAAAACATCTGCCACATGCAGCAGATGTGTTCTTCATCCCCACGGGGACACGGCAGCGGCGGACAGGTAAGCTTTTTTTTTTACGCTAAAATTGTTGTTTTTCAGGGAAAAGCTTATATTTAAAGCCCTTCCCTGAAAAACAATTACAGGAGGCTGGCAGCTGGATCCCCTACCGTAGCTGTCATCTGTGACAGCTGTGGTAGAGAATTCTTTATTCCCCGCAGGGCTAAAGAATTCCTTTGCTGCATCTGTCACAGATGTGGCAGGTGCAGCAGGGAATTCTTTTTCCTCGTGAATGTGAAGGAAAAATCTGTCGCATGCGGCAGATGTGTTCTTCATCCCTGTGGGGACAGGGCAGCGGCGGACAGGTAAGTATTTTTTTTTTTTACACTTAAATTCTTGTTTTTTAGGGAAGAGCTTATATGTAAAGCTCTTCCATGAAAAACCATTCGGGGGTGCCGACAGACCATTGTCCTATCTTTAGAGGCACGCACCTGTAAAACATGGACATGTGAACACACCATAGGGAATACATTGCTTGTAATAGACAAGTGTTTTTGTGCGCGCGTCTGAAGCCATCCTTAGAGGTTGAAAAACTGGTTCCTGATTAAATGACTAGGTAGAGTCTATGGAAATGTGTTGAGCCTTAAGGGCCATTTACAGGGGATGATTATTGCTCAAAATTTGTTCAAACGAATGTGAGTCCTAATTGTGCAGTATAAATGCAAAAAAAAAAAAAAAAAATCGCTCACTATTCGCTCACAGATTCTTATTGCTGATTTTCCATCAGCATAAAAAACCATCGCTGAATCGCAGGCTTGTCATTCCGTGTAAACTCTTCCCTCTTCACACAGTAGGTGAAGCACTGAGCAAGAAGCCCGCGATCCAGCGGTGAAGTCTATCAGTGTAAACGCTCTGCACGAGCACTAATGACCTTAGCAGTGATGTCAGCAGTCGTGCAGTCGTCTAACTGACTGTTGGCCCATGTAAGATGGACATTAGGCTGCATTCACATAAACGTATATCGGCTCGGTTTTCACGCCGAGCCGATATACGTCGTCCTCATCTGCAGTGGGGGGGAGGATGGAATAGCTAGGAGCAGGAACTGAGCTCCCGTCCCCTCTCTGCCTCCTCTCCGCCCCTCTGCACTATTTGCAATGGGGAGAGGTGTGACAGGGACGGGGCTAATTCTCAGAACTTAGCCCCGCCCCCGTTCCACCTCCTTTCATTGCAAATAGTGCAGAGGGGCGGAGAGGAGGGAGAGAGGGGGCGGAGTTCAGTTCCTGCTCCTGGCTCTTCCATCCCCCCCCCCTGCAGATGAGGATGACATATATTGGCTCGGCGTGAAAACCGAGCCGATATATGTTCATGTGAATGCAGCCTTAGACAAAGTGTGTGACTGGGTTTTTATATAGGGACAGTCAGCAATTAGACTGATGGATATCTGATTAGTAGTACAATCTACTCTATAATTATCAAGCAAGCCAGCTGGGTCTTTGGATCACGATTGGATTTTATAGCCAGTTTTTGTTTGCTTACTTGGTATGGGGTTGTATTGAGTATGAGACTTTGGTCTGAAAATAATTGAAAGCATTCCAGCTTAACCCTATTATTGCCCTAATTAACTTTTTAACACCGTGTTTTGCAACTTTGCTAGTTTTGTTTCATTGGTTTTTGTCCATCCAGCTACCACATGAATGTGATCTACTGATCCAATATTAGCTGGGGGAATCTCTTTTTGGGAAGTGATCATGACTGTATTGCTTGGTCTAGTCCTTTTGTTGTAAGCACCCCATATGTGCAAATACTAGAGATGAGCGAGCATGCTTGTCCGAGCTTGATGCTCGTTCGAGCATTAGTGTACTCGTTACTCGAGCGAGCACCACGCGGTGCTCAAGACAAACTTCACGCATTGTTTTCAATGGAGCCGCGGCTACTGCTGGCGGCTCCATTGAAGACAATGTTCTGCCGGGACCCCTGAATTGTTTTTCATGAAAGGGCTTTACATATAAGCCCTTCCCTGAAAAGCAAGAATTTTAGTGTAAAAAATCTTTAAAAAACCTTACCTATCCGCCGCTGCCATATCTGTCGTGGGGATGATGAACACATCTGCCGCACACGGCAGATGTTTCCTTCATCCCCGCTAGTAAAAAGAATTCCCTGCTGCTGCACCTGCCGCATATGTGACAAGATGCACCAGAGGAATTCTTCAATTCTCAACCGCAGCTGTCACACATGACAGCTGCGGCAGAGGATCCAGCTGCCGGCACCCCATCATTCCATCATTGCTTTTCAGGGAAGGGCTTTAAACATAAGTCC
Source organism: Eleutherodactylus coqui (assembly GCA_035609135.1). NCBI lineage: Eukaryota > Metazoa > Chordata > Amphibia > Anura > Eleutherodactylidae > Eleutherodactylus > Eleutherodactylus coqui. Next base: position 123,002,191 of record CM069414.1, on the reverse strand, counting down.
TTCCCTGAAAATCTGTAAAAGTAGTGTAGAAAAAAAATTACATACTCACCTCCCTTCAGCTGCCGGAGCTCAGTCGTGTCTTCTCCTCGCTGTCCCTGGCTCTGTAGTGCTGTTCTATCAGCAGGCGAGGATTTAAAATCCCCGGCTGCTAAAAGAGCTGACGGGCAAGAGCTGCCTCAGACAAGCACAGGCAGCTCTTGCCCGTCATTCATTCATTCAGCAGATGTGGCAGATGTGTTCTTCATCCCCGAGGGGGACACGGCAACGGCGAAGAGGTACATTTGTTTTTTACACTAAAATTCTTACTTTTCAGGGAAGAGTTTATATGTAAAGCCCATCCATGAAAAACATTTCAGGGGTTCCGGCAGACCATTGTTTCAATGGAGCCGCCGGCAGCAGCCGCGGCTCCATTGAAAACAATGCATGCAGCTACACGCTCCCAGAGCATCAGTCACCTTGAAAAAATGCTCGAGTCTCCCATTGACTTCAATGGGGTTCATTATTCGAAACGAGCTTGGCTCGAGTAACGAGCACCTGAGCATTTTGGTGCTCGCTCATCTGTAGCAAATACCCTTCCAGTTTTCAATGGGCGGATGCAGGTATATATTTTTATCACGGCACCTGAAACCTGTTCCTTAAAGGATAGGGTTTTGCTACTGTGGGTGTTTCAATGTGAATATGGACATTAGGGTATAAAAACCAGTAACCCGTCCCATGTATGTATATTTCAGGTATTGTCTTTTTTTCGGTCATTCCTTTAATATATTTTTAAATCTTGAGAAAGTAAAAGACAAGTTTTAGGGTGTCTCTCTGAGACAAGTTCTGTCTCTAAGGGTCCTATTTAGCCCTCTGTGTCTTTCAGTGATACAAGTTTTATTAGCATTGCTACTCTGCATATAAAGACGTTCAGTGCTACGCAGGATCTATTTTACATGGCTGATTTACTCAGACAGTGCACTGGCGACCACTAGTGGTAGAAATGTAAACTGATAAATACAGACAAAGCAAACACACGATTCATTACTAGGTATTTTATTGTAAACCCTTCCGATGCTTATGCAAATAACAGAAATGGTCATTGGTCTAAAAAATGAATTTAAAACCAGTTAAAATGTGAAATAAGCTGAGGTTTGACAGATACTTCAAATAAATATAGAATGTGTAATATTAGACATGCACATGGCCAAATGCCTCTGTATGGTTCTCCAAGCAATGATGTATTATGAAGCTATTCCAGCAATTACAGAGTATATGAAATTTACATTATATGTGTGAAAGTCTCTAAATTGATTAAATTCTCATGTAAAGCGCCCCTGAAGTGAGCAGCTTGTTGTGTCTAAGACTACTTATGTACTAAGCACGGTGCGCAGCAGGTACCAAGAGAAGCCATCTTGGTTTATCCAGGAAGTAGGGTCTCTATAGTGAGAACGGTCAGTGATGATGCATGTATATCATTAAGGTTCTGTTCTTATCACAATTATTGCATTAGTTTAAGGGCGGTTTCAGTATGCACAACTTCGCTCACTGCTGCGGAGTGTAGTTGCGCATGAAGACGTTTTTTTTTTCTTCAGCCGTTCAAACTCCGCGCCATAGTGCAGGAGTTTGAAAAAGAATATGAGAAGATAGGTCCTGTCCTATCTTCCCTAGTATGTGTGGGAAAGATATGGCCAAGAAAGGAGCAAGTGAAAACGAAACCATTGAAATCAATGGCTCACGTTGTCCCATTATGTGGCCATGATTATCAGCATGTTTGCCTTGGGTGCTAGAAAGGCTTGCACCTATAGAGGATGGCCTAGTTAAATCTGGCCACACACATTAGATATATTTTGGCCAAAACCACCAATTTTGGCCTGACCTGCCAACCATCCAATGTGTATCGGAGTACCCTGAGTCTCACCTGATGGCAGATACTAGGACAAATAAGGATCGGGTATTTGGATTTCAACTTAGTTCTCATGTTGTAGAGATGCGGCAGAGCTTAGTGCCGATGCAGGACCACCAGTCCAACAGGTGAGTATGAAAGCTTTATTGGATTGTTGGGATACAACTACATGTTTCAAAGCCGAACTGGCTTCTTCCTCTTCCTTGAGATTTGCCCGAGTAAGAAGTCATTTGCTTGAGTAATGCGGCTTTGAAACATGTAGCTGTTTTCCCACGATTCAATAAAGCTTTTCCTCTGTCAGAGGTAGCAATCGGCGCAGTGAGCAGCTGACCGGAGGCAGTGGCAACATATTGCACAAGTCTATCGAACGTGGCATCTCACACAGCTAACACAGGTGAGCAGCACTGTTACGGATATTTGTTTCCAGTGTAGAGGGTCTACACAGAAGCCCTTTACCTACTTTTGTTCTCAGGAAGATAACCTGCTGGCAGTGTGGTGACCCAGAGTTTGACCCCCCACAGCATTTTGTTAGCTACCTCCTGTTGAATGTGTATGTATGTCTGTATTTATTGTCAATTGTATAAACTTGTGTGTATTGGCCTTGTCTGGGTCACTCTAAGTTCAATGTCTCTGTCTAACCTGAGTATGACCAAGCACAAATCAACCTAACCCACTTTATGTCTTGTCAGTCACCCCTTAGCTCCTACTGTGATTGGGTAGAGAGATGTTTACCTTTGCCCTGATTGGTTAGTGGGGTGGGTATAAAAGACAACTCGGGGAAGGAATAAGAGGGCAAGAAAAAGTGAGGGAGGAGAAAAAGTGTGTGGGAGGAAAAGTGAGAGAGGAGAGAGGGACAGTCAGGAGTCCAAGCTAGCCCAGGCCGTGGGAATGCCTGGCCTAAGCTCAGAACCTAGCCATAGAGCCACTTGGAGGGCAGGATGGCAGGACAGAGAGGGAGTCATCTACAGTCTTGAGCAACCTTGTCCTGAAGGAACATAGCTGGGAAAGGTTTGCCTGTCAGTGGGAAGGAAAGTATCCACCACAATCATGAGTTTAATCTGTCACCAGAAGTAGAGATGAGCAAGCATGCTCGGATAAGGCAGTTACTTGAGCGAGCCTCGCTCTTCTCGAGTAACTGCATTCTCATCCGAGCAGGCTCGGGGGGGGGGGGGGGGCGGCAGTGGGGGTGGAGAGTGAGAGAGATCTTTAGTCAGAAGTCAAAGTGTCTACAAGAGAGGCTGTCCTGTTCCCTCCATTCCTCCACAAATAATCTACTCAGTCTAGGTGCCAGAAAACTAAGCCGGCCTCCTCGTTTCCTGTCTCCCATCGAGAATTTGGTAGTAATTGTATGTGGTTGCCTGTCCTGGACTTTGACCTGTTCTCCAAGCTACATGTAAACTGTGTTCCTCCGGTTTCACTAAAACGCTTGGGACCGTTTTTTTTATCATCACATAAAACTAAGAGGCACTGGTGTCACATTGGACATACACTAACGTACGGGTGCCCTGAGGAGGGCCCTTTTGCAATCCACCGATTGCACAAGCCGCCATTTCTGGGCAAGATAGCAACCACCATAACAAGTACAGGATTGGCGTGGCCACTCAAGCTACTCTCTGCCAACTCCAGTTTATTGCGGCAGAACGGTCGGTGAGGGGTAGTTGTTGGCCAAAGAAGCGTTCAAGCTTCTTGTGTTTGGCCTGCCTAAAGGAACCTCTGTTTAACAGCTAAAATACTATAATAGCATTATATAATCCAGACAACCATTTTAACTAATGTTGTACTAAGCATTATAACTTGTACTACTGTTCTAATGAAATTATATAACATGTATACATAATGCAAAGCTGCATTTACATGGGACAAATTGTCAGGCAAACAAAGCCCGACAGTGCATCCAAGTGATGCTCGCTCCTGTTACATAGGAGCAAGTATCATTGGCATCACTGAAAGCACTGCCATGGAGGTGGGGCGGCCGGGGAACATTTTGCCCCATCCTACCTCCATTCACTGTTAGCAGTAGTTGTTCAGAACTGAATGACTGCTGTTTACACTGAATGGTAAGTTCTTCAGGTTTCTGCATGCATTTATGCAGGACGACCATCGTCCAACTCCCGCAGGAGTAAATGGAGCTTAACATTTGTCCAAGAAAACTAATTGTCAGAAACCACGATCCGTACACTAACAAGGCTAGTAGCTGGTGCAGATATAAACCTACTGTAATATATTAACAACACATAAAATACTGTAGGGGTGCGCTACAGAAGATGGCCTGTAGGGGGCAACAGACAATTAGTCTGGTGCCTGAAGCAAGAGGGAAAACACCCACAGGTGGGGTCAGTGGTATAAAAAGGGTGGTTCCTGCTGAAGTGAGGGGGAGTATCTGGCTGAGAAGGCCAGGAAGATAGCTCAGTGGAGCTGCTGGGCTGTTAGCCCAGAGTGTGTGGCTGAGAAGGCCAGAGGTGGACAGGGAGACACCCCTGATCTAAACACCTAGGAGAGGTGTGTGTCTGGGAGGACCAGACTTCAGCTAAGGCTGTGTTGAGACCAGACTGGGAGCTACGTGGTTCCAGCAGGACCCCTGGAGTACGCCTGCCTTGGACTAGGGTCTGTAGAGACTGGAGGCTTAAAGACCAGCTGCGCCCTGGACACCCACAGGTCTGTGCGAACCTATGAACTTGTATTGCTGCCTCAGCTGAGGATGTACTTGCTTTGCCTACGGACTGTGAAGGGTTAAAGCTATCAGAGACTTTGTTGTTTCAAGTATTGATTATTGCCCTGGAGACCCAGTCATCTTTGTTTTGGTTAAAGTTTATGTGAATAAATAAAAGTAAAGTAGGAAAGTGACCGTTTGGCGTGATATTTAACCCCGTGTTGTCACAATACTTTTTTCAGATTTTTCTAAAAGAATACAATTGACGTATCCACTTCCCAGAAATACTGCGTGTCTCTTGGGTTAAAATGATTTAGAGCAGCAGATTACAGCAGCATATTATATCTACAGAGACGTACTGAAAGCCTGATGGAAATAATTCTGATTGATGAACCTGCTAAGCTGTATTGTCAGGACCAGCATCTCTTTGAGAAGCTCTATCAATTAACAGGCAAGCTGTTGGCAATATTAATCACGCTACTTAAAAAATATTGACGGCAGGTAAGGAGACAGTGGTAGCGGGAAAAGAATGTTTAATCAGAGCACAGCGATACACATGGCTCAGTAGTAGTATATTTCTGCTACTCTATTTAATATTGATCCTATTTTCACATTAAAATGTTGAGTGGGGTTCTCTCTATCGTGAAAAAAAATCAATAAAAAGTTGATGGAGTGTAAGAGTTATGGCTACACATTGAATCTTGTACTCACCATGTTATTTAGTACTATGCCACCCAAGCAGGTTTACAGTGATGATGAGGATAGCATATGCTGGTTTATTGTAATAACTAGCTTACAGGGATAGCTACATTTAGCAAAATCTACATATCAATAATGGGTTAATAGGGTGTTCCGGGACTTTTACTGTTAGTGACTAGAGATGAGCGAGCATACTCGTCCGAGCTTGATGCTCGGTCGAGTATTAGGGTGCTCGAGATGCTCGTTACTCGAGACGAGCACCAGGCGGTACTCGTCTCGATTAAACGAGCACTGACCATTGAATTCAATGGAGCCGGCAATACAGCCGACTCCATTGAAAGCAATGGGCTGCCGGCGATCGCGGGATGAATTGTCGGGAAGGGCTTAAATATATAAGCCCTTCCCTGCAATTCATCCAGAAATGTGTAAAAATAAAAAATATATATATACTCACCTTGTCCCGGCAGACGGAGTTCAGCGCGGCTGGCCTGCAGTGGGTGTGAAGGGGGTGTGAGTCAAGCATGCCCCTGATTGGCTCAGCGCTGAGCCAATCAGAGGCAGATCTCACTGAATTCATGAATGGGTGAGTGAGTGTTGCCTCTGATTCGCTCAGGGCAGCTCTCAGCTGAATGACAGCAGTTCAGCACCATAGTGCAGGGGACAGCAGGAGAACACTTGGCTGTGCCCCGGAAGCTGAAGGGAGGTGAGTATGTATTTTTTTTGTTTTTTAAATCACTTTTAATTCATTTCCAGGGAATGGCTTATATGTAAAGTCCTTCCCTGAAAAAGAATGTAGGGGTGCCAGCGGACCATTGTCTTCAATGGAGTCGCCGGCAGCAGCAGCGGCTCCGTTGAAGAGAATGCCTGCATTTTTATTCTTTTTTACACTAAAATCTTTCTTTTTCAGGTAAGGGCTTATATTTTTAAGCCCTTCCCGAAAATTCATCCCGCGCTCGCCGGCAGCCCATTGCTTTCAATGGAGCCGGCTGTATTGCCGGCTCCATTGAATTCAATGAGCTAACATCGTTCTTCTCTGCTGTGGCAGAGGAGAACGATCGTTATGCTGACAGTGCGGGGGGGGGGGGGGGTCTCACTCTTGCCACTATTGTGGCTTAATAGTGAGACTTCGCAGCCCTGCATGTTGCTCCTCGCCTGCCCTATCCATTTCTGTGTTTTTTACATGACTTTGGTGATTTGCTAAGATTTTCACAAATGTAAACTTTAGCGGAGCACCAGTCATATACAAAAATGCTCGAGTCGCCCATTGACTTCAATGGGATTCCTTACTCGAAACGAACTCTCGAGCATCACTGAAAGTTCGACTCGAGTAACGAGCACCCGAGCATTTTGGTGCTCGCTCATCTCTATTAGTGACCTATACTGGGAATAGTTCATTAATAGTTGATTGGCGGGGGTCCACCACTCTGAATCGCCGCCAATCAGCTGATCGTCCAACCTGCTGCCATCGGTAGTCAGGACGAGAAGTGTAGTAGCTGGATTCTGTTCTTCACTGCAGGGAACTCCAGGCTGCTACCCCAGAAATAATCTTGTTAAGGAACAGCTGATGCAAGTGGGTCAAGTTTACCATAGCATGGTAAACTTGCAGATAAAGATGGAGTTGAGAAATAGAGCCTAGGTAAAGACAGGTAGATTTCTTGCGTAGTCAAGGAACAAGACAAGGGGCTAGGGCAGGCAGAAGACAGAGAAGTCATGGTTAACCTTTTCCAGTCCACTGTCTGACCTCTGAAGACATTATGATTTAAGGCTGTACAGCTCCGATGTTGGAAGACGTCCGTCGGGGTTCTCTTACTGTATATTAACAGCCTCTCTGCTGTCGGAGCCTATCCAATGTGTCACCTCATGCAGTACTGGCTTTAGCCAGTATATAGCGCCATTGTATAATGGCAGAAAAAGAGTAAGCCCCCTAGGAAAATAAGGATGCAAATTGGATTGGAAAGGGTTAATAAATAAGCCGAAATCAGGAAAAGCTCAATGATATAGACACAGGTCAAAACCAGAAAACCAGACAGGAGCAGTCAGACACTGTTGCACACTAGTAGGGCAATTGCTTCGGCACCCTCCAGTAGGGACAGACTGGAGTGCATGCAGATTAGTATGGGTCTGGAAAGGTAGGTGAGCGCAATAGCCCTTTAAGTGGCGGGCTGGTAGCGCACATGCACACATTTTAGGTGGTAGTAACAGGAGGAGTGCAGGTAGGAAGAATGAGGCATTTCCTTCAGGCGGAACAGGTGACTGATTGCAGGAGGAAGTAAGAGACCATGACCAGCAGCCATAACACATACTGTACTGTGCAAAAGTTTTTAGGCACGTTTGGAAAAATGCTGCAAAGCAAGAATGCTTTCAAAAACAAGTGTTAATAGTTTATTTTTGGTAATTATTAATTAACAAAATTCTAAGTGAATGAACAAAAGAGAAATCTAGATTAAATCAGTTTTAGGTGTGATTGCCCTTTTTAAAATAGCATCGATTCTTCTAGGTACTCTTGCACACTGTTTTTGAAGGAACTTAGCAGAAAGCTTGTACTATCTACACATAGTAACATAGTATGTAAGGCTGAATGAAGACAATATCCATCTAGTTCAGCCTATTTAACCTCCTTGTTGATCCAAAGGAAGGCAAAAAATCCCAAGAGGCAGAAGCCAATTAGCCCTGTTGGGAGAAAAATTCCTTCCCGACTCCCTAATAGCAGTCAGACTAATTCCTGGATCAACCTCCAGTAGTTCCTACCTGTCTGTATACCCAAATCAACATCCCTCTGGTCACCTAAAATCCTGTAATATCCTTCTGCTCTAGAAAGACATCTAGTCCTCTCTTCAACTCCTCTATGGATTTTGCCATCACCACATCCTCAGGCAGAGAGTTCCACAGTCTCACTGCTCTTACAGTTGAGAACCCTTTTCTGTGTTGGTGATGAAACCTGCTTTCCTCTAGACGTAGCGGATGCCCTCTTGTTACCGTTGCAGTCCTGGGTATAAACAGATCCTGGGAGATCCTTGTATTGTCCCCTCATGTATTTATACATAGTTATTTGATCGCCCCTTAGCTGTCTTTTTTCCAGGGTAAATAATCCCAGTCCCGTCATGCCATGTATTAGTTTAGTTGCCCATCTTTGAACCCCCTCAAGCATTGCAACATCTTTCCTGAGCACCGGTGACCAGAACTGTGTGCAGTATTCCATGTGAAGGATGGAAGGATAATGTTCTCATCCCTCGCCCCTATACATCTTTTAATACACCCCAAGACTTTATTTGCTTTTGCAGCAGCTGACTGGCATTGGTTACTCCAGTTAAGTCTACAATCCACTAGTACCCCCAGGTCCTTTTCCATCTCACTTTTTCCTAGCAGTGCCCCATTTAGTGAATATTGGTGACATCCGTTTCTCCTGCCCATGTGCAGAACCTTACATTTATCAACATTGAACTTCATTGCCATTTTTCTGCCCAAGCCCCCAGCTTATCCAGGTCTGTTTGGAGAACTCATGACTTATTTCTTGCACCATGTGAAATTTTTGTAGCCCCTTAGGCTGCATTCATGTTATTTGTTGCATTTTTAAAACACACTTAAAATCACATCTAAAAACTGCATACGATATTCAAAACTGCATGTCGATTTAAACAATACATGCATTTTTTTTAAAACTAAGCAAACTTGCAAGGAACCTCCAATATGCTTCACTGCTGCCTGCAGACACTCATTATTGTACCGATCTCCACCATGCTTCACTGCTGCCTGCAGACACTCATTGTACCGCTCTCCAACCATGCTTCATTGCTGCCTGCAGACACTCATTATTGTATCGCTCTCCAACATGCTACACTGCTGCCTGCAGGCACTTATTATTGTAGCGCTCTCCACCATGCTTCACTGCTAGCTGCCGACACTCATTATTGTATTGCTCTCCAACCATGCTTCACTGCTGCCTGCAGACACTCATTATTGTACTGCTCTCCAACATGCTACACTGCTAGCTGCCGACACTCATTATTGTATTGCTCTCCAACCATGCTTCACTGCTGCCTGCAGGCACTTATTATTGTACCGCTCTCCAACATGCTACACTGCTGCCTGCAGACACTCATTATTGTACCGCTTTCCAACCATGCTTCACTGCTGCCTGCAGACACTCATTATTGTATTGCTCTCCAACCATGCTTCACTGCTGCCTGCAGGCACTTATTATTGTACCACTCTCCAACATGCTACACTGCTAGCTGCAGACACTCATTATTGTACCGCTCTCCAACATGCTACACTGTTTTCTGCAGGCACTCCAGCCCTTCAGAGAAAAATAATCCTTTTATAGCCAAATATTTCACATTTTAACTCATCAGTAGAGATGAGCGAATATACTCGTTTCGAGTAATTACTCGATCGAGCACCACGATTTTTGAGTACTTCTGTACTCGGGTGAAAAGATTCGGGGGGCACGAGGGGTGGGGGGAGGCATGGCAGAGCGGGGGGTAGCAGCGGGGAACAGGGGGAAGCCCTCTCCCTCTCCCCCCCACTCCTCGCTGCAACCCCCCACTCAGCCACGGCGCCCCCCGAATCTTTTCGCCCGAGTACGGAAGTACTCGAAAATCGCGGCGCTCAGGCGAAAAAGAGGCGTGGCCGAGTAGGTTCGCTCATCTCTACTCATCAGTTCAGGGCACCTGCTGCCATTTTTCTATACCCCAGTTCCTATGCTTTCATCTTTAGTTGAGTAGCTTGGACTTGTTTCCACATTTATGGCTTTTTGGCCGCATTTCTTCCATGAAGACCACTTCTGGCCAGACTTCTCCAAACAGTGGGTGGGTGTACCTGGGTCCCACTGGTTTCTGCCAGTTCTGAGCTGATGGCACTTCTACACATCATCGGATTTTGAAGGAAAGTAAGAATGATGTGTCTTTCATCTGCTGCACTAGGTTTCCTTGACCGACTGCTGCGTTTACGGTCCTCAACGTTGACTGTATCTTTGTGCTTCTTCAGAAGACCTTGAATAGGACATCGTGAAACCCTAATCTGCTTTGAAATTTTTGTTTCAACCTACTTATGAACATTTGATTATTATCACCTTTTTGGTATAATGGGTTAATCATTCACCTGACTGTAATCCTACAAAATCCCTGAGTTTATACAAGTGTATCTAGAAGAATTGATGCTGCTTTGAAGGCAAAGGGCGGTCACACCAAATATTAATAGTTTGCTCTTTTGTTCATTCACTCTGCATTTTGTTAACAGCTAAAAATAAACTATTAACTCTTCTATTTTTGAAAGCATTCTTACTTTGCAGCATTTTTCAACACTTGCCTAAAACTTTTGCATAGTACAGTACATAGTAAGACTATACAGCACAAATACCTTGCACTACTATACCACACAAATATGCAGTAGCACTATACTGCACACATGCTGTATATAGTACTGCTGTATGATAAACACATGCATGCACATATTATACATCCGAATACACACATTGCATACACATAGACACAAATATATATAGATAAATCACACACCTATAACCCAGGGGGGCAGCTAAAGGCTCAGGGACCCGGGTGCAAAAGTTCCGCTCAGGCCACCACCCACTTGTACGTGCACCCATACCTAAACACTACATATAGCTGCACATAGTATTGCATATAGCTGCACAACAAATTTATATACATGATCTATCCCCCTGGCATAAGTTTTCCAAACATGACTTATTTCTTGCACTTTGTGAAATTTTGTTTGTAGCCCCTTAGGGTGCATTCACACGAACGTATATCGGCTCGGTTTTCACGCCGAGCCGATATACGTTGTCCTCATGTGCAGGGGGGGAGGCTGGAAGAGCCCAGGAGCAGGAACTGAGCTCCCGCCCCCTCTCTGCCACCCCTGTCCCGCCTCTCCCCATTGCAAATAGTGCAGAGGGGTGGAAAGGAGGCAGAGAGGGGGCGGGAGCTCAGTTCCTGCTCCTGGGCTCTTCCAGCCTCCCCCCCCCCTGCACATGAGGACATCGTATATCGGCTCGGCGTGAAAACCGAGCCGATATACGTTCGTGTGAATGCACCCTTAAGCTGCATTCATGTTTTTTTGTTGCAGTTTTGAACCACAATTAAAATCACATCAAAAACTGCATACGGTATTCAAAACTGCATGAGGATTTAAACAATACATGCGTATTTTAAAAAAGACATGCAGGTTTTCGATGCATTTTTTGATTGTATATATATTGTTGTGGATTATATTTTGGGGTCCACGGCATGATCAATAGGAATGTTTGAACCCTTCCAAATTAATGTTATGAGGCTGTGCGCACAGCCTGAAGCAATCACACTGACACAAGTTCAGCATGTGAAAACATTTCTGCTTTATTGGTGGGCACGTAGCCTCTTTTATAGCATTTAACATATCTGCCCTTTATGGGCAGGACAAAGATTGCATAGATAAAACGTATGGATAGTTAATTGGATGAGCTCTTTCAGGTTCTTCCTGCATCCGGTCATCGGTGGTCCTTGGCGTTGCCCGTCACATGGTATCAGTCAGGAGGGGGCAAGATGGGATGAGCGAGTTGTTGTCAAAAGATGCTTAGGTATCATGTGTGGATGGTCCGATATGACAGGAGGTTACGACTTGGTACAAGGATTATTTGCATATGTCCGTGTAATTATTTGCATGTTTTACCGTAAATTGCTTATGCTAACTAGTGCGTTTGCTAAAAGCGGTGATGTTAAGACTGCGGTTTCGTGTATCTGGCTTGCTTCTGCTAAAGTCTGCTAAGAATCAGGAAACAGAGAGTTTCACTGTATATTCTTGTATGAGGAAGTGGGTATATAAAAAGATATATATATGTGTAATAGTAAACAAGGGATAGAAAAATACTTTCATAGGTATATAGAAGATAGAGAATGTATAGTATATAATAGCTGTATAGTATATAAAGAATATATGAGAGAGAATGTTCGCTTCAGGTATATGAAAGTGTATGTCCACTGTCACTGAAGTATAGATATTGGGTATATCCACTACAACATATATAGCGGCAAGGCGGTGCACAGAATGGCCTGCAGGAGGCTGTAAATAGGCCTTCTGTGTGCTGTGTTTCTCCAAAAGTAGGACTTACCCTGAAAATAAGTCCTACGCTGATTTTCGGGGAAGAGGGTGGGGCTTGAAAAATAAGCCTTACCCCGAAAATAAGCCCTAGCTACACAACATTAAAAAGAAAAATCAATACTTACCTAGCAGGCGCCATTCAGGTCACTCCCGCTGGTCTCTGGTGCTCCAGAGCTCTTGCTTTAGTCTTCAGCTACTGACACAATATCGCTTTCTCTTAACAGAGTTTGTAAACCCCGCCTCCAGGAAGCGATTGCTCTGATTGGTTCTTGAGCGCCGCGGATGAGCCAATCAATGCAGTGCTCGATTAATCAATCACTGCCATTCAATGTGATGGCTGTGATTGGTTCTTCAAGCGCTGCATTGATTGTCTGAGCCTTGGTGCTCGAGAACCAATCAGAGCCATTGCTTGCTGGAGGTGGGGTTTAAAACTCTGTTACCAGGAAGCTATGTACTGTTGACTGCTGAGGACTAAAGCAAGAGTGCTAGAGCTCCAGAGATCATCAGGAGGGACCTGGATGGTGACTTCTAGGTAAGCATAAGACATGCCCTGAAAATAAGACCCTGTCCTTCTTTTGGGGCAAAATTTAATACAAGGCAAGTTTTTATTTTTTTGGAAACACGGTACCTAAATTTGTGCTAGTCAACAGGGACAGCTGTGGAGGTGTGTATAGAAGAGTTAAAACCTCCAGACACATTGAATTCCCTGCCGAAAGCCAGGGGAAGAGGCTGCTGAGGCAGCTATGGGAGCTGTAAGCCTGAGGTCCAGTGTGAACCAGACTGTGTCCATCACAAGTCTGGAGGAAGCCCCCTATCACCCCGGATAAGTGACAAGGACACAGCGGGTTGAAAACCCAGAAGCTGCTTTGAGTTCCAGGGTATTGACTCTGTGTGATACTGTTTTGCTATATGCAATACAGCTGGCGAAAGCCAGAGTTTTCCAGTAATCCGGTGGTCTATCGTCTACGTGAGAGTGGTACCAACCATCTTAAGGGAGAAGATAGTGATCTCTGTGAGTGAGTAACTCCCAAGTCGTCACAGCATATCTTCACACACAGGAGATACCCAGGTTATACCAGCTGCATATATATAATTATATACAAAAGATACTCATGTTATACCAGCATGGTCTAGATCACTATATACAGAGAGATGTATAACTTAAACCAGCTGTACATAATTGTATACAGGAGATACTAGTTTCATATCTGCGTTGGAACCTCTGGTTGGAAGTTCTTTCACAGATCCAACTCAAAATACCAAAAGAAAAAAGCTCTGCATGCAGCTACTTTTCTGCTATCCAAAAGCCGGGCAGCTGAAAGGAAAGTGGACGGACCCCATTATAGTCAATGGAGTCCGTCCAGTGCTGTTCGGTTCCGTCCAGAGATAGAACGAAGTAGGAAAGCAGAATCCCCAATGCAGATGTGAAACCACCCTAACTGGGTATCTCCAGTATATAAGTATATATGTACAGCTGCTGTACACTATACATCCTGTATATAGTGATATCGACCATGCTGGTATAACCTGGGCCAAGTTATACCAGCATGGTTGATATCACTATATGCAAGGAGATGCATAACTTATACTAACTGTACATGTATAATTATATACAGAATATCACTATACATAGGATGTATGTTATACCAATCACAACTGCAATCTCTTAATAGAAGGGAGGACCATGCGCCAAGGGAGTGTGCAGCCTGTAATTCGGTGCCGGCTCCCTGGGTAATGACCTTCCCCTCGCTGAGTGCCACTGACAGCAGACCCATGGCAGTGAAACAGTATATGGCGGGGGCTCCCATTCGCTAAGGGGCCAGGTTGCAACTAAAATCCCTGCGACCCCTAGTGTACGCTGGTGCCTAGAACTCTAGCACTGCAAAGCAGCAGTGCTGACAAAAGAGCCACCACACTTGTCTGTTCTGCTTTAGAGGAGAAGAATAACAAGAATAAATACAAGGAGAATGTAAAAAGCCCATTCAGACGTTGCTATTGGTCAGATGTGAACATAGAACTCCAGTGCTGTAAGGCAGCAGCACAAATAACAGAGCCACCATCTTTGGTCTTCCTTTTCTAGAGGAGGAGGAGACAGAGACACACAAAGAGTAAAGTCCATTCAGATGTTATCCTTGGACAGAGTTGAATCTCAGACCCCAGCACTGCAAGGCAGCAATGCTAATGTCGAAACCACTATACCTATTCTTTGTTCTTCCTTCTTCTCCTTTTCCTTCTTACCCCTCCTGCTCCAAGGAAGAAGAACAAGAAAGATAGGAAGGAGGAGAATACGGAGAAGAGGAAAAAGAAGAAGAATGATGGAAAGGAAGGGAGGGGAAGAAGGAGAAGTAGAAGGAAAAGTGAAGAATGAGATGGAGAATGAGAAGATCTTCTCCTTTATCTCCTTTTTATTTTGTCCTACTCCTCCTCTGGAGAAAGAGAAGCAGAAGGTGGGAAAGGGAAGAAGCTTAGCAACTTATTGGCTAGCCCTGTTGCCTTGTAGTCCTGGGATTCTAGGTTCACGGCTGATAATAGACAAAACTTGCATGGAGTTTGTAGGTTCCCTTTGTGTTTATTATTCTTGTTCTTCTCATCTTCTCCTCCTTTGGAGAAAGAAGTGTGGTGGCTCAGTTGTTATCACTGCTGCCTTGCAGTGTTGGAGTTCAAGGTTCAAATCTATCCAAGGCCAACATCTGCATGGTGTTTTTAAGTTATCTTTGTGGTTATTATTTCTTTTCTTCAACTGAGCGACTTTTGTAGAAGAACATAAACACACACTAA
The DNA here is from genome assembly GCA_035609135.1 of Eleutherodactylus coqui. NCBI lineage: Eukaryota > Metazoa > Chordata > Amphibia > Anura > Eleutherodactylidae > Eleutherodactylus > Eleutherodactylus coqui. The sequence continues at coordinate 122,987,090 of CM069414.1, read as the reverse complement.
TTTTTATTTCCATGGGAATCAGAATCGGCAACCCTGATTCACAATTAGTTTTTGAAAATCAGGTTGGGCACTTCTGACCCGAATATTTCAATAATTAACTTTTTTGAATTATGTTGTTGACTAGAGATGAGCGAACCTACTCGTTTCGAGTAATTACTCAATCGAGCACCGCAATTTTCGAGTACTTCCGTACTCGGGTGAAAAGATTCGGGGGCGCCGGGGGGCGGGGAGAGGCGTGGCGGAGCGGGGGGTAGCAGCGGGGAACAGGCGGGAGCCCTCTCTCTCCCTCCACTCCCCGCTGCAACCCCCACTCACCCACGGCGCCCCCCAAATCTTTTCGCCCGAGTACGGAAGTACTCGAAAATCGTGGTGCTCGGGCGAAAAAGGGGCATGGCCGAGTAGGTTCGCTCATCTCTATTGTTGACCAATCTGTCATAATATCATATCCAACACTATCTAGTGAAAACACGTATACAATAAACATAGCTACAGGTGATGGACAGCATTAAATATACTCTATGGGTGATGGATGGTCGACGGATAGCAACCCTCAAAGGCATCATCAAGGCATCCGTCAGAGGTATATATGTTTTATTTTTACATATCGTTAAACATCTGGCACTATACATCTTCTGATATGTTGGGTTTAGAGATAATTGAAATATTCACTGCACTTTGAGACAACATGTGCTAATATAATAGCCAATGTGATAACGAGCAAAAGTGCAAATCACTTTGTTTGCCTAAACTTACATTTTTCTCTTGAATAAGCACCCTAAAGTTCTGACCACCAGAGGTCTCCCTTCCTTCTACTTTGCTGTCCATTTCTTGTTGTCAGTGTAACAGAGACGCTGGGATGGAACGCAGGGTCATTTTTAATACCCTATAGCGTCCAATCCATGAACCTCCACAGCCCTGCCCCCTCAATCCCCCAATTCATTTTAAGCTAATTAAAATAATTAAAAGATATAAAAATATATACTCTCCTAATCCAGCAGGCTCCGCACATTCTTTACCTTTCTGCATGTTAATTACACTCATGCTATATCGTAGTCAGTATAATGGATAGGCAATCGAGAAAAATACTAAATGAAAGAAACTATATAAACACTTGTGAACACATTCTTAAATCATGTTGGAATTTTATAAAAGCATTACTTGGCATGAATATAAAATACATTTTTAGGTCCATTTCAATGCTTTGTCTCATGTCCATTGGTCTTATTTATGAAATCAGTCCTAAGTCAATATAAGTAGCATTATAATGGTAAAGTGTCAGAACACATTTCATTGCATTTTCTGTTAAAACACATTAAATATATAACATTGACTTTGTAAATACTACTTTCAGTGAAAAAGGCATAGGGGGCAGCCTTGATCAATTTTTCAAACGAGAATGTCAGGCTTTAACTCTAATTGAGTTTCTCTTGTAGCAATTCTGCAAAATTTCCTATGCAAGATAAAATAGACTGAAGTAAAATATTTGTCACAAACATACTTTAGGCTACAAGGATATAAGATGTGAAGCAAACAAAGTGTCAAGCCATCTGGAATATTTATCTACACTGACAAAGACCTCTGATAAGTTAGTAAATTTTTTTGTTCCTCTGTGTCTATAGAAACAACGTAGGCTGTTCTGCTTTGTATTGTCTCTCTCGTTAATCCCTGTCTCTGATGAGGCTCGCAGTCTTAGGATACTTTTACATGGGCCAACAGTTACCCAAGTAATCGCTTACTATATCGGTCCATGTAAACAGGCAGTTGTTTATCTATGGAAGACTAGCTGTTTACTTTGAATGGTGGAGGGCGGCCAGAAGAGATCTCCAGAGTGCTCCTCCGCCCAGAGACGTAACTTGAAGCTTCTGGGCCCCAATGCAAAACCTGTAACAGGGCCCCCAACTATAATGGTTTATTCATAGTACTGGGCTCCCTATATGGAGAAGAGATGCCTTATGGGCCCCCTAAGGGTCCTGGGCCCGGGTGCAACCGCATCCCCTGCATCCTCTATAGTTATGCCAGTGCCTCTGCCATTCAGTGAGCGATTGTCACTTTTTTGTGAAAGCATGTGAGCAATAATCACCCAACAGTCCTCCCATGTAAAAATACTCTTCTCCACTGGCGTAACTATAGGGGATGCAGTTGCACCCAGGCCCAGGAGCCTTGGGGGCCCATAAGGCCTCTCCTCTCCATATAGGGAGCCAAGTACTATGAATAAAGCATTAGACTTGGGGGCCCTGCTACAGATTTTGCATTGGGGCCCTGGAGCTTCAAGTTACGCCTCTGCATTAAGGATTTAAGAGGAGTAGGGGGCCCCAAGATAAACTTTTGCACCCAGGCCCGTGAGCCTTTAGCTACACCCCTGCTTTTCTCTATGAGCCATGTGCACAGAGAGGCCTTGTGGCTGTAGTCATGCTAAGTCATGCTAGGTTCTTATAGTTACGGTGGCCACCTACATTAGATTGGAAGTACGTAATGGCAGGACCAGCTGATCATCTGATGCATATGGTAACCTCCCGACTCTGCCCCAACAACAGATGAAATCCAACTGCTCAGTTCTTTGTTTTCGAGAGATAAGCCAAGGTGTTTGGTAATGGCTTTTTTCCCTCACTAGATATCAAAAACATGCCTAGTGTGCATGTCTATCAGTGGTTCAGAGTAGATGCAGTTGTAGAAATCGCCAACCAAGGTTCAGCATGCTACATCTCTTTAATGCATTGAACTTTTAGCATCCTACCACTATTTGCATAGCCATTGCCTTGTAATGACTGCTTGGCAATGCAAATAACCTAGGTGCACTACAATAACTGTGTAGCACTCCATGCCTGTCAAGTTTTCCACTACTAAATCTCTAGATTTCGGTTGAGCAAGCATTTCTTTATCACCTATCCACAGCATTTACCACCTATCCGCAGGGTAAGTAATAAATGTCTTATCACTAAGACCTTTATTGCTGGGTACCGTGTTCACAGGAATGAAGGTTTTGCATGCCTCTCTTGCGGGGTGCAGTGAGGAGGAGCTTTGAAGGAACTTTGGCCGAGCATGTCCTTTCAACTCTATATGAATATTGAAGAGAAGCCAAGTACAGCTATCTTTGGGAATCACATTGGGGTTAATTTATCAAGGCTGTGCGGTAGTTTTTTGTCATCAAAAAGATTCACATTTTCACACAAGTGGTTGTTTTGCCCCCAAATTTTGCAACCTTTTGCCATTATACGTCTCTCGCTCCGCTTTGCAAAGTGTCTAGAAAAGGGTCTATGGTTTGAGTGGAGTGAGGTTTTTAGACAGATTTAAGAAATGCAACTTTAGAAAAAGATGCAACATTTGTTGCAATCTCACTCTAGTAGCTGGGTGGCATAAAAGGTGATCCATAATTTAGACCTATTTAAAGGTGAGACTAATTTATCATCAACGGTTGCACCCCGGCCCAGGAGCCTTAGGGGGCCCATAAGGCCTCTCTTCTCCATATAGGGAACCCAGTACTATGAATAAAGCATTATAGATGGGGGTCCTGTTACAGGTTTTGCACTGGGGCCCAGGAGCTTCACGTTACGCCTCTGAGTCTGTTTCATGATTGGTGTGGGTCCAGCATTGGTATCCCCAGCAATCAGACATTTGTCAACTATCCTGAGAATATATGATACATAGGTTTTCTGGAAATACCCTTTTAAGATACCATTATATTTGAGGCTGATTCTACTATAAACACTGAGATAAAGTTTGACAGGTTCCAATGATTTTCATCCATTTTAATAATAAAACTCTTTATTTGTATAGCACCAACATATTCCACAGCGCTTACAAGACCGGGGAACAGAAACAAAACCACAGTTACATCTAGTAATCATTTCAGTAGCTTTCCAAACTTTGCTTTCATATCATGGTTGGGTTTATGTTTTGTGTGACTTTCATCTTATCTCTTGAGCCTGTGCCCACTAAGTTTACTTTAGAATTGGCCCTCACTAAAATTCAGAAGTGTAAGCTGCAGTGCCACCATCCCCACTTTCCATGTGCCATTAATAAAAATAGTGCCTTCCTATGTGGCATGAGAACCCACCCTAGCATCAGGACCCTAATACAACTGCTACTTCTACCTCTGCACCCCCTATAGCTATGCTCTTGTAGACAGCTTTCTACTACTTCTTAATCCCTCCTGGGAGTTCTAGATAGATAGATATGAGACAGACAGATAGATAGATAGATAGATAGATAGATAGATAGATAGATAGATAGATAGATAGATAGATAGATAGATAGATAGATATGAGATAGATAGATATGAGATAGATAGATATGAGATAGATAGATAGATAGATATGAGATAGATAGATAGATAGATATGAGATAGATATGAGATAGATAGATAGATAGATAGATACGAGGGGATGCTGAGAAGTCTTTGGCTTTGTGTTCTTTTTCTGTTTCTATGGTATCAAATGTTACATCACATGATGTCTAATATATGTTCTCAAAATGTTGTGTTTGTAGCTTATGCCAACAGTGATCTCGGCACGCGGGAAAACAAGATGGCGGAGTCTAAGGCGATATTCACAGCAAATGAGAGCAGAGGAGGGATAAAAGTCTTGTTTCTGCAAGGAAAGTCCGTGAAGGATATTCATGGTGATATGTTGCAGACATTGGGGGATCAATACCATTCATATTCTATAGTTAAGAACTGGGCTGCCAAATTTAAAACGGGCCACTTCAGCACCAATGATGAGGAACGTCCTGGACGACCGAGAGAGGTTGTTGTTCCGGAGATCGTCATTGCTGCGCACAACCTCATACTGGAGAATCGGCCAATTTCAGCTAAAGGAATAGCCGACATCATGGGGATTTCTGGTGAACGTGTTTGTGTCATTATCCATGAACATTTGAACATGAAGTAGCTATCCACAAAGTGGGTCCCCAAATGTTTGACAACAGATCAGAAAAGCATGCGAGTGACACCTTCCCAGTGCATTTGTCAGCGTTTCCGGACTGATAAGAACTTCCTGGATCGACCGGTCACTATGGATGAGACCTGGATTTATTTGTATGACCCTGAAACCAAGGAGCAGTCAAAAGAGTGGAGGTACAGGGGTTCTCCTCGCCCAAAGAAGTTCAGGGTGCAAAAATCAGCCACTAAGGTGATGGCGTCTGTGTTCTGGGATAAGGAGGGTGTGCTGCTAGTGGACTACCTTCAAAATGGTTCCACCATCAATGCAAGGTATTACATTGAACTTTTGGACCAATTGAAGGCAGCTCTAAAGGCCAAATGGCGCGGCAAGCTGTCCAAAGGAATCTTGTTCCTGCAAGACAACGCCTCCGCTCACACTGCACAAGTGACCACGACAAAACTGGTGGAGCTAGGCTTCCAGCTGGTTGACCACCCACCTTATTCACCAGATCTAGCTCCCTCCGACTATCATTTGTTTCCAAACCTGCAACACCTCAAGGGGACCAAATTTCACACCATTTCTGATGCCATGGCTACTACGGATGACTGGTTTGAGGCACAACCGAAATCCTTCTTTTTGCAAGGCTTACAGAACTTGGAATACCGATGTAAGAAGTGTGTTGGCATCAGTGGAGAGGATGTGGAAGAAATGTAACGTTTCATCTTCCTATCTTGTTTCTTTCTGGGTAAAGCCAAAGATTTATCAGCAGCTCCTCGTAGATATGAGATAGATAGATATGAGATAGATAGATATGAGATAGATAGATAGATAGATAGAACACATTTTACCTTGGTTGCGATAGCACGGGCTTTAAGTTATTTTATCTTAATCCATTAAAAAGCTATTCTCTTATCTTAATGCAACAAAACTGGAGCTGACGGAAATCCCAATGGAATGTGATGGGCATTAGTGACCTGATCATCAGAGGAGTCTCGTCAGTTTGTTTAATATAAATGATATTACTGAATTTTGTGATGTTCATTTTTAACCAGAATCCAGTATGTTGACCTGAATTTCCTCCGTGTGCCATCCATCTGACCCTACGACCCCAGAGACAGTGAGCCCATCAGCTAGGTAACCCCCAAGTTATCTATATATTCCAAAAATTGTACTTCAATTTTCTCCCTCATAACTTGGGAAGTTCATGAAACTTTGATAAGAGGTGAAATCATCCACACATTTGCTTGGAACTAAAAAGAGCATTGCTTGATGGAAAAGGAATTTCCAATTATGATAATTTAGCTGGAAACTGAAGCAAAAAAACACAAAATACCCTAATTACACTATCCATCAAGTCTTGGCTCAACCTCACACAGATTCTACAGTATAGTCTCCATTATTGTTTTGTGCACAACCAATCTAAACTGATTGGACAACTGATGCGTATAACAAGTGTTGGCTTTAGTTTTTTAAAGCTTTTAGGATAATATATATATATTTTTTTTTATTATTTTTTTTTCTTCTGCAGTCTTTTCTGCCCTATAGAAATGAATGAATACTGATTGAGGATTAATGATTAAAAGCAGGGGACAAAAGTAACTAGTGTCTGCAGCCTACCTCATCCAAGGTCCTTCAGCTAGGTTCCAAGAAGAATCCCTTTACCTTTGAACACACTTTATAGATATGCACCCCCCACTACGAACATACACCATCAGACCAATAAGGGATAATATTAAGCATATTAAACTTTGAATTCCATTTCACAGTTTATCAATTGACATAGTCAACATGAGAAAGTTGAGTTAGAGGGGTGGTCTCGTCTCAAAAGGTTACTCCTATCTCAGCCAATCATGGCCGACATGATGATATCCCTCTTTACTCAGCGGCTATGAGTACGGTTCAACAGGCTGCGCTACTCTGTTTCCAGAACTTCCATAAAAGTAAATGGGAGTTACAGAAACAGCGGAACACAGTGAGCTATGGTGTTTCCGTAACTTGGGAGCTGCAGAATCCTATAGCTTGCTGCGCTCTGCTATCTCCGTAACTTCCATTCACTTCAATGAGAGTTGTGGAGACAGTGTAGAACAGCCTTCTTGACAGTTCCTTTACTCCTAGCCACTGCAGTCTGTCACATACAACTGGTTTAGAGGCAGAGGAGTTAGTTTTTTAGATATGCGTGGGTCCCAGAAGTGGCATATTCTGACACACCATGGAGAGGATGAAGTGATCAGAGCTGCCCCTGTACCCCCTAAGAATGTATTGAACTAGGTGGTAGATGTCATTGCTATTCTTAAAAGTACATAGTGAACTCAGGCATTGTGGAGTATAACCAACTGCAGTATAGAGCTTCAGAAAGTGTCAACGCGTTTCATGCTTGATCATTTTCCACCAGCATAGTGAAATTCCATTGCTTTTCTGTAGTGTGTAATATCTCTGGAGGACCCAGCACTTCCAAGCATTTCATGAACAATCCACCTATTTTAGAAGACAATGTATAATACTTCATTTTCTGTGGTGGCGCTATGGTGAGGTTGGACACTTAGACCAAGCTCACACGAACAGGTCGGATTCTGCATGTGGCTTCCTGCAATGCAAGACCTGCGATCATTGGCAGAAAGTAAGTGCAAATGGTTGCAGAAGATCGCAGATGGGAGCGGTTTTCTGTGCAGATGTCCGCATGGAAGAAAGATCTCTCTCTTCTCTCCAGCCGTCACTCTGGCTTTTCTATCTATTTTCCTATGAAGTATCGAGCGTTTCCGGAGCTCATACGCCATTTTTTATGGGCAACAGAACACTTGCATCCGTTGACTTCATTGGAGGCCATCTGCGCGGAATCCATGCTAAAATAGAGCATGCTGTGACTTTTCTTCCGTTCTCGGAATCTGACATTCCAACCACATGTCTGAGGGAACAGGTGAAAGTTTATGCCTTTCAATGCCTGCGTATTACCGTGTATCATCTGCACAGCCGTCGATGGTGGAATCCACAATCAAATCCGCCCAGCCTTACTGTTGGACTTTCCCATAGTTTACAGTTGACTGTTTGGGGATACCCTGTGATCAACTTATAGGGAGAACTTTTTACCTGTCCAAAGCAGACAACTCTAGTAAAATTAATACTCAAAGTTTTAAAAAGTAATGTTCCCTGCTATTTATTTTAATACAGTCACAAAGTTAGATTCAATTGCTTACTCCACTCCTATGTAGTCTATTTTTCAACATAATTACCTTCTCTATTGAGACAAGCAGTGAACCAAGGAATCAAATTCAATTAGATTTCTTGAACATTCTTTCTTTGTGCATTAGTTACATTTACCCGATTGTTTCTAAATGCACTGCACCATTTTTGCACACCTTGCAGTGTCCTAACACGAGAATGATATATACAGCCCCAAGTTCGCAATGAACTTTAATTAGTTTAGTGCCATTCACCAATAAAAATCAAATACATCTTAGACCTCTCCTTTTGTTCATGCGCACTAACTACATATCTAATATTATTTACCAGGTATCATTTAACAGGGGCAAAGTAGGAGGTGAGGGTGGGGACAGGGGGGGCATGTGCTCCGGGTGCAATGATGAGAGGCAGGCACCAAACCAGTCTGCAGTCAAAGGAAGCAATTAGCTGATTGCTGCAGGAAAGGTGAGCAAGATGCTACTCTTAGGGCTAAAAGGACGTTGATGCGATCATCATTATTGACCAGTCATGTAGGAAGGTTACTGGAGAATCTAAAGGACCTCTGATGATATCATAAGCATGCGATCAGTCACATTGGTACCGGTAGGAAGAGTTAGATTTCAGGCTGTGCTGTCAGAGAGGTTTTGTGTAGTTTTTCCAACAGTGCAAGAAATAAAGATCCTCTTGAGCAGATAACAGACATCTAACACTGTGGAGGGGGCACATAGAAGAACACCATCATTATGGAGGGGACACAGAGGAGAACACCAGCACTGTGCAGGGGACACATAGGAGGGCACCATCATTATGGAGGGGACACAGAGGAGAGCACTAGCATTGTAGAGGGGCACATAGGAGGGCACCATCATTATGGAGGGGACACAGAGGAGAGCACTAGCACTGTAGAGGGGCACATAGGAGGGCACCATCATTATGGAGGGGACACAGAGGAGAACACTAGCACTGTAGAGGGGGCACATAGGAGGACACCATCATTATGGAGGGGACACGGAGGAGACCACTAGCACTGTGGAGGGGCACATAGAAGGACACCATCATTATAAAGGGGACACAGAAGACAACACTAGCACTGGGGAGGGGCACATAGGAGGACACCATCAATATGTAGGGGGCACAGAAGAGAACACTAGCAATGCAGAGGGGGGCATATAGGAGGACACCATCCATATAAAGGGGACACATAGTAGAACACTAGCACTGTGGAGGGGGCACATAGGAGGACACCATCATTATGGAGGGGACACGGAGGAGAACACTAGCACTGTGGAGCGGGCACATAGAAGGACACCATCATTATAAAGGGGACACAGAGGAGAACACTAGAACTTTGGAGGGGCACATAGAAGGACGCCATCAATATGTACGGGACACAGAGGAGAACACTAGCACTGTGGAGGGGCACATAGGAGGACACCATCAATATGTATGGGACACAGAGGAGAGCACTAGCACTGTGGAGGGGCACATAGGAGGACACCATCAATATGTATGGGACACAGAGGAGAGCACTAGCACTGTGGAGGGGGCATATAGGAGGGCACCATCATTATGGAGGGGACACAGAGGAGAGCACTAGCACTGTAGAGGGGCACATAGGAGGGCACCATCATTATGGAGGGGACACAGAGGAGAACACTAGCACTGTAGAGGGGGCACATAGGAGGACACCATCATTATGGAGGGGAAACGGAGGAGACCACTAGCACTGTGGAGGGGGCACATAGAAGGACACCATCATTATAAAGGGGACACAGAAGACAACACTAGCACTGGGGAGGGGGCACATAGGAGGACACCATCAATATGTAGGGGGCACAGAAGAGAACACTAGCAATGCAGAGGGGGGCATATAGGAGGACACCATCCATATAAAGGGGACACATAGTAGAACACTAGCACTGTGGAGGGGGCACATAGGAGGACACCATCATTATGGAGGGGACACGGAGGAGAACACTGGCACTGTGGAGCGGGCACATAGAAGGACACCATCATTATAAAGGGGACACAGAGGAGAACACTAGAACTTTGGAGGGGCACATAGGAGGACGCCATCAATATGTACGGGACACAGAGGAGAACACTAGCACTGTGGAGGGGCACATAGGAGGACACCATCAATATGTATGGGACACAGAGGAGAGCACTAGCACTGTGGAGGGGGCATATAGGAGGACACCATCATTATAAAGGGGACACAAAAGACAACACTAGCACTGTGGAGGGGGCACATAGGAGGACACCATCAATATGTAGGGGGCACAGAAGAGAACACTAGCACTGCAGAGGGGGGCATATAGGAGGACACCATCCATATTAAGGGGACACAGTAGAGAACACTAGCACTGCAGAGGGGGCACATAGGAGGACACCATCCATATAAAGGGCACACAGGGGAGAACACTAGCACTGCAGAGGGGGCACATAGGAGGACACCATCTATATAAAGGGGACACGGAGGAGAACACTAGCACTGTGGAGGGGGCACATAGGAGGACTTTAATTAGTTTAGTGCCATTCACCAATAAAAATCAAATACATCTTAGACCTCTCCTTTGGTTCATGCACACTAACTACATATCTAATATTATTTACCAGGTATCATTTAACAGGGGCAAAGTAGGGGGTGAGGGTGGGGACAGGGGGGGCATGTGCTCCGGGTGCAATGAAGAGGGGCAGGCACCAAACCAGCCTGCAGTCAAATGAAGCAATTAGCTGATTGCTGCAGGAAAGGTGCTACTCTTAGGGCTAAAGAACATTGATGCGATCATCATTATTGACCAGTCATATAGGAAGGTTACTGGAGAATCTGAAGGCCCTCTGGTGATATCATAAGCATGCGATCAGTCACATTAGTAGGAAGAGTCAGACTCCAGGCTGTGCTGTCAGAGAGGTTTTGTGTAGTTTTTTCAACAGTGCAGGAAATAAAGATCCCCATGAGCAGATAAAAGACATCTAACACTGTGGAGGGGGCACATAGGAGAACACCATCATTATGGAGGGGACACGAAGGAGTATACTAGCACTGTGGAGGGGGCACATAGAAGGACGCCATCATTATGGAGGGGACATAGAGGAGAACACTAGCACTGTGGAGGGGGCACATAGGAGGACGCCATCAATATGTATGGGACACAGAGGAGAACACTAGCACTGTGGAGGGGCACATAGGAGGACACCATCAATATGTATGGGACACAGAGGAGAACACTAGCACTGTGGAGGGGGCACATAGGAGGACACCATCATTATGGAGGGGACACGGAGGAGAACACTAGCACTTTGGAGGGGCACATAGGAGAACGCCATCAATATGTATGGGACACAGAGGAGAACACTAGCACTGTGGAGGGGCACATAGGAGGACACCATCAATATGTAGGGACACAGAGGAGAACACTAGCACTGTGGAGGGGGCATATAGGAGGACACCATCATTATGGAGGGGACACGGAGGAGAACACTAGCACTGTGGAGCGGGCACATGGAAGGACACCATCATTATAAAGGGGACACAGAGGAGAACACTAGCACTTTGGAGGGGCACATAGGAAGCGCCATCAATATGTACGGGACACAGAGGAGAACACTAGCACTGTGGAGGGGCACATAGGAGGACACCATCAATATGTATGGGACACAGAGGAGAGCACTAGCACTGTGGAGCAGGCACATAGGAGGACACCATCATTATAAAGGGGACAGAGAAGACAACACTAGCACTGTGGAGGGGGAACATAGGAGGACACCATGAATATGTAGGGGGCACAAAAGAGAACACTAGCACTGCAGAGGGGGGCATATAGGAGGACACCATCCATATAAAGGGGACACAGTAGAGAACACTAGCACTGCAGAGGGGCACATAGGAGGACACCATCCATATAAAGGGGACACAGAGGAGAACACTATCACTGCAGAGGGGCACATAGGAGGACACCATCCATATAAAGGGGACACAGAGGAGAACACTATCCCTGTGGAGGGGGCACATAGGAGGACACCATAAATATGGAGGGGAAACAGTGGAGAACACTAGCATTGTAGAGAGGGCACATAGGAGGACACTATCCCTGTGGGGGTGTAAAGGGGGATTATTACTGTGTGGGAGAAGGAGGGGAACATAAGTCTTGAAGTTTGTGCCACTGATCTTGTAAGACCCCAGCCACACACCCAACTGCTCAGCTATATCTTTGACCTGGGTGGAGGAAGACCTGGCTACATCTTTGTCGTACAGGAAGGTGTGAGCAGATCCAATATTTATAGCTATAGTTGCATAAATCATTACAAATTGTAAGAAGCTGAAGCGCCATAGATGCACATTGAAGGCGCACAATTAAACAGAAGGGGCTGCAGGGTGAGTCTTTGCAGAAGCTGGATGTCTCATGCGGTATACAAACTCCAGCACACTGGAGGGAGGGGAAAAATGATTAATCAGTAACAGTTTTTGGATAAGTTTGCACGGGACCACTATCATCCGAGAAGTCACTCAAAGTAGTTACTACAGGGAGTTGGTGCAGCACAAATGACTGCTGTTTCTGTGCTTTCACACAGAACAATTGTTGTTGACTTGTTCATTTTCGTGGTCGCTGGAGTGCACACCTCCCCACAAAGCTATAATTAATCAACCAGTGTCTATGTTTTATGTGAGCTGAAAGGAAGCGATTAGAGACTACTGAACAAATGATAGCTTGTCACCCTGCTGGTGGCGGTGTTTACATGGAATAACTGTCGCTTATCTTTGCCTGATCAAGCATTTATTTGGACAATAGTTGCTCCGTGTAAAGCCACCCCCCCCCCCCCACATCATCTACCGGAAGCAGTCTTTTCAGAGATCAAGTAACAAATGGAAGAATACACAGGAAAATACAAAGTTGCAGTTGTAACATACCTCGGTATATTTGCCACGCAACAGTCCAAACACATTAGCCTACATTCACTCAGCAGTTTATGCCAGCTTGTTCATATACTGCGCCAAAAAGAATTACAAATCATGTCATGCTTCAAATTTGTGCAAAAATTTGCAACTCTTCGAGGTATTTTCTAAATTTGCAAACTATGCAAAAAGTAAGTGTGGTCTCGAAGGAGTAGTCATGATATCTACATTTTAGACAGATTTGGTAATGCCTAAAGGACTAAGAGTCGTAAATACATGGCACTTGGTCCTGGGCTTGAATCTGCACTATAGTAAAAACAGCTCCTGCAATCTAGCAGGAGAAGGTCCGGTGCTCAGCTGTCAGAGGTAGCCGAGGACCTTGAAGAGAAGACAGAGGCAGTTTATAACCCCATCTGTCTTCTCTTTTGCAGGCTACATAGCAGTTAATGAGCACTATGTAGAGAATACAGGAAGCAGCAGTGCCGCTTTCTCTATGGCACCCAATGATCACATGATCGCCAGCGTTCTCCAGCATGCAGGGTCTTAGCAGTTTCCTGACCAGCTCTCACAGTGACTGCTGTAACTATAGGGGGATGTTTTGCCTTTAAACTGCTACTCCCATGGATGCTGCAGTTACAGTGGAAAACTGTGAACTAAAAATGTAAAATAAAACTGTGTAAATGTCCCCAAAAGGTTTTATACTTTGTCATGGGGACATAGATTTAAAAAAAGTTACAAAACTAAGTTTAAAAAATTACACAATGAAAGACAAACATATATATAAAAAAAGAAAGCGACTAGAGATGAGCGAGTATACTCGCTAAGGCACATTACTCGAGCGAGTAGTGCCTTAGCCGAATATCTCCCCGCTCGTCTCTAAAGATTCGGGGGCCGGCGGGGAGCGGCGGAGGAGAGCAGGGAGGAACGGAGGGGAGATCTCTCTCTCCTCCCCGCTCCCCGCCGCAACTCACCTGTCACCCGCGCCGGCCCCCGAATCTTTAGAGACAAGCGGGGAGATACTCGGCTAAGGCACTACTCGCTCAAGTAATGTGCCTTAGCGAGTATAATCGCTCATCTTTAAAAGCGACCGATCGCTGACACCAACATAAACTGTCGCCATATCTGCCCTGTAATCTGAGACAATACAAATTATGTATCAAAGCATTTAAAACAAAATGATGAACTCATTCCTGTACTTTGTTTTAGCGTTAATGTAATAATTCTTAAAATAAAAAATTTAGAAAAAACTTTTTTTTTTTTTTTTTACTTTTTGCAAGCCTCTAATAAGACAGCAAAATGGAAAATAATTTTGTGAAAACCATTATTAAAAATTGCCCTATATGTCACAAAAAATTTTTTTTTTAAAAAAAGAGCAAAAATTATTTTGGCAGCCCAAGAAAATAAAATAGGGCCAGCACATGGGAGGGAAAAAAAATTTAAAAAATGTATGGTCCTTTAGAACCAAAACACTCTAATCCTTAAGGCATTAAAAGAAAAAAAAAAACAGTAAATGGGAAAAAAACTTAGATTAAATTTCAGACTTTTTGATGGTCAGAAATGCTTCATTGCACCTTCAAAAAATATGGTGCAAATCACTCCAATGTTTTTCGTTTTGCTTTTTTTTTTTTTTTTTTTTTTTTAGAAACTCCAATTTTTACAAATGTGGGACATTCTGTCCGATATTTTCTAAGCCAGACTTGCCAGAGACAGCAGTGATATCAACCATCATGATTCCTGGTGAGAATTCACATGGCTGACTAGGGTTTCATTGGAGTTTTTCTTTAAGCTTTCTCTGATTAAAAACAATAAAAAAGCTACTGACAAGCTACTGTGAGCGAAGGAAAATAAATCAATAAAGAAGTCCCTTTTGTCTGTACAGTATGGCTGAGTGGCTGGGATGAACAAAGATCTACAAAAAAAAAATTCATTATGAACATATTTTTCTCAAGGCATTAATGAAATTCCATCCCGAACAGACAATGAGGAGGGTATGGTTTAAATTACGCACTGCTCCATATTTTTTCAATTGAATTGCCGCGTTGTCTGTTGTAGCTCAGCTGGAAATTGGACAATGCTTACCATATAAGCTAAGGATTTACTAGGCTACAATTTTCACGGGCTCTATAGTAGCTTCACATTGAAGTCAAATAAAATATTTATGCACTAAACTAAACTTAAAAAACACCTATATGTTGGGACTTTGAATTATTTATGGAATCGTCTTCAAGGGTTTATTGATACATTTGTTTTTTCAAAATGTTCCATTAACGTAATATCCCTAATTGCTTTTTACTCATGGTTGAGTATACTAGACAATGAGATACCAAAAACAAGGTAGATGAACAGTTAACTGTATATTCTAGACCACATGATTAGAGATGAGTGAGTATACTCGCTAAGGCTGGATCCCCACGAACGTATATCGGCTCGGTTTTCACGCCGAGCCGATATACGTCGTCCTCATGTGCAGGGGGGGGGGGGGGAATGGAAGAGCCAGGTGCAGGAACTGAGCTCCCGCCCCCTCTCTGCCTCCTCTCCACCCCTCTGCACTATTTGCAATGAAAGGAGGTGGGGCGGGGCTAAGTTCCACGAATTAGCACCGCCCCCGCCCCGCCTCTCCCCATTGCAAATTGTGCAGAGGGGCGGAGAGGAGGCAGAGAGGGGGCGGGAGTACAGTTCCTGCTCCTGGCTCTTCCTTCCCCCCCCCCCCGCACACAAGGACAACGTATATCGGCTCGGCATGAAAACCGAGCCGATATACGTTCGTGGGAATGCACCCTAAGGCATATTACTCGAGCGAGTAGTGCCTTAGCCGAGTATCTCCCCGCTCATCTCTAAAGATTCGGGGGCCAGCAGGGGGCGGGGAGCGGCGGGGGAGAGCGGGGAGGAACGGAGGGGAGATCTCTCTCTCCCTCTCTTCCCCCCGCTCCCCGTCGCTACTCACCTGTCACCAGTGCCGGCCCCCGAATCTTTAGAGACGAGCGGGGAGATACTCGGCTAAGGCACTACTCGCCAGAGTAATATGCCTTAGCGAGTATACTCGCTCATCTCTACACATGATCTGTAATCCTAAACGCCAAGCTAGAGACATAACTTGAAGTTGCTGGTCCACATTGCAAAATCGGTATTAATGCAACTTCCATGTGTCATTTATAGCATTGATATCTTCCTATATTGTAGAGATAGATTGAGAATAGAGATGAGCGAGCATACTCGTCCGAGCTTGATACTCGTTCGAGTATTAGGGTGTTCGAGATGCTCGTTACTCGTGACGAGTACCACGCGGCGTTCGAGTCACTTTCATTTTCTTCCCTGAGAAATTTGTGCGCTTTTCTGGACAATAGAAAGACAGGGGAAGGCATTACAACTTCCCCCTGCCACGTTCAAGCCCTATACCACCCCCCTGCAGAGAGTGGCTGGCGAGATCAGGTGTCACCCGAGTATTAAAATCTGCCCACCCGCGGCTCGCCACAGATGCATTCTGACAGAGATCAGGGACAGTGCTGTTGATGCCGGAGCTGCTATAGGGAGAGCGTTAGGAGTTATTTTAGGCTTCAAGAACCCCAACGGTCCTTCTTAGGCCATAGTCAGAAATCGCAGATCGCACCTATCTGCGATCTGCGATTCCTGTTCTCTTCTCTATATGCGCTCAATTGGGCCAGCGGCAGCAGCGCCGACCCCATTGAGAACATATAGAAGACAAATCATTCTTCTCTGCCACAGCTGTAACAGCTGTGGCAGAGAAGAACGATGTTTGCCCATTGAATTCAATGAAGCCGGCAATACAGCAGGTTCCACTGAAAGCAATGGGCTGCCGGCATGCGTGGGATGAATTGTCGGGAAGGGCTTAAATATAGAAGCCCTTCCCTGCAATTCATCCAGAAATGTGTTAAAATAAAAAAAAAATATATACTTACCTTGTCCCGGCAGACGGAGTTCAGCGCGGCCGGCAGTGGGTGTGAAGGGGGTGTGAGTCAGACCTGCCTCTGATTGGCTCAGCCTGCTCCTGGAAGCAACTATTCTTATTCTAAAAACAATCAAATTTAAATATGTGTTTCTTAAAGGGATGTCTTAAAGGACTGCATTTTGACAAGCTCTAACTTTCTAAAGATTCTGCCTTTAGTCTCAGTTCAAGTGTATGCGGTTGAGCTTCAATGCAAGGCTCAGCTTATGGACAAGAGTGGAGCTATTTCTAATAGAAAGCAGCCATGTTCTTCTTCCTTTACACAACCCCTTTAAGAGAAGATGTGACCCGTAGTTACCATAAGATGGACTTTTCAACTGTAACTTACAGAAGAACATGCTGTAGTTAGAGAGGTTTTTCTTGGGGAAGAGGTTCCAGCCCAGACAGGAAGGGGATGGGCAGAGTGTTCCTTAGAGTTGCATGTGAGTGTAGAGCAGAAGAAGAGCGATCTGCAGAATAGGGGGGTATAACATGGTCATTGAATATTCCCTGGAGTGTCCCGACAGAACCAGTAGAGTGTGTCACCAGCAAAGGAACTGCCAGTGTCCAGAATAGAGCAATGCCACAGACAGTGAGTTGGCCTGATACTGGAGGCCTTATCAGTACAGGGATCAGTGTCAGTCCAATGACAGAGCAGAATCAGAGTGGAGCATGTCCCTAAAGCTATCTGTGATATGGGCAAAGTCACCTGGTGTTCAGCATACTACCTGTGAGAGATACACAGACGGATGAGACTGTTAAATTCTAGTTATAAACTATGAGCAATGTTATGGGAGCTACAATATTGATAATAGTGGCAGTGAGTTCTGTTCAGTTACAGTGCCTTGTGAAAGAACCCGCTCCCCCCATCCTTCCCAGACACATTTGGGGGATTCGTTTTACTTAAAAGCATGTATTTGGAGTTGAAAATCATTTTTGGAATAGGTTTTAATTAACAATTCTTCTAGTCTAGCTTCTGCAGCTTCTATATGTCACTGTACATTGTAAACTGCAGACTGACTTTCAATAGATCTATCAGAGAAGCTGGACTGATAAGGTTTACGACTCTTATCCCTCCTCTCTCCTCTATCACAAGGTTTATGACCACACCAAAGATACAATTGGCCCCCAAAGGTATCCACAGCCTTTAACTTCAGAAGTCACATAAGAGTTGAATAATGTCCCTTTGTGTTCAGTGTCACATGATCTGTCACATGACATCAGTATAAATACACCTTTTCTGAAAGTCTGCAACATCACTAAGTAAGGAAAAAAAGACCAAGGAGCTCTCCAAACAGGGCAGAGACAAAGTTGTGGAGAAGTATATATAAAGGTTGAGTTATAAAAATATCCCAAACTTTAGGCATCCTATGGAGCACCATTAAATTCATTCTAATAAAATATAAATATGGCTCAACTACTAACCTGACAAGAGAAGGCCAGCCACCAAAATTCAAAGACTGGGCAAAGAGAGCATTATGCAGAAAGTCAACAAAGATACCAATGAGAACGCAGAAGGAGCTCCAAAGATGTGCAGCGGAGATGGAAGTGTCTATATGCATCTGTCCAAGGGGTGAATACTTTCTCAAGGCATTATATAGGTCAAGATTTCAAGCCTGTTATAATCTCAGTTCTGCATATATCTTAGTTAAATTAGCATTTTTTACAACCCCTACTTCACTGGGATTGTCGTGGTCTACCTGCAGCTCACAAAGTTACATGTCAAGCAAGCAAATATGTCAATGACCACAACACACAAGAAGGGAGTTACTATCAAACTACTAATGACCACATGTCTGTAAGTATGTGAGTGAGTGATTTTCATGCTCCTACTCCCTGGCAACGTCACCCTTGGTGATGTCATAGACGTGCCCCGGTGATATCATAGCTCCACCTTCTGGCACCGTTATGGCAGGGCCTAACACACTGAGAATACAACTAAGCTGTTATTATGTCAGACACAACTCAGCGGTCCTGAAAGGAGACACTGACCTACGTCACCACAGAGATCCAGTGGGCTGAAGGATCTGTGGTGACGTCACTGCTGTGGGAGGAGCCATTGTGGAGTTTAGTAGTGCTGTATACTGGATAAGCTGACAGAAAGTACAAGGACCTGTGATGATGTCACCGTCATGTGATCTCCTGTGTAGATGGAGTCAGGGATCACATGACCAGGGGCTCATCACTGTATTCCAGGAGCTGTGTGTGTCATGTGTGCAGTCAGCATAAGGACCCATGTCCACAGGTGGGTCAGGTTCCGTGGGCAGGAGCCCCACCACGGAATCCCACCCTGCCCACGACATGACATTACTTACCAGTCCAGATGTGTGTGGGTCCTCTGTCGTCTCCTCCATGCATGTGGGCGGGCGCACCGGCATGTGGCCAGGGGCGGGCCCGCCCTCTGCACATGTGCAATAAAATTTTTTTTCCTGAAATCTCCTGCTTTCCCGTGGGACCCGCAGCACACCCGGAGTGACAGTTCCGGGTGTGCCGCAGATCAGACAGCTTTCATTGACTTCAATGGAAACCGTCCCTGCGGGCTCCGCGGCAAAACGGGCCATGCTGGGATTTGTTTTCTGGACCTGAGGGTCCCTAAAACAAACCCGCATGCTTTAATTAAGCTGCGGGCACCCATGATTGTCCCAGGGGCGGCTTGAACTCTGGATCATTCGTGCGGGTGCCCCACGCGGATCCCGAAATTCAAACCCACCCGTAGACATGAGCCCTAAATGTAGTAGAACTGCGAGTGGCTGTTTGTCTAATGTGCTGTGCATGTAATGTGTATAGTCAGAATGGATGTATGTCATGTAGCACAGCTGTGTTTGTGACACACATGTCATGTAGCAGAGCTGAGTTTGTAACATGCGCATGTACTGTGGCACAGCTGTGTCTGTCATGTGCATATAATGTAGCAGAGCTGTGTTTGTACCATGTGCATGTCATATTTGTCAGGCGCATGTCCTGCACCAAAGCTGTGTCTGTGACGGGCATGTCATGTAGCAGAACTGCGTCTGTCAGGCGCATGGCATGTACCACAGCTGTGTGTGACGTGCATGTAGCAAAGCTGTGTGGCACAATGCGCCACCAGAAACACTGGTACCATAATTTCTTAATAATTACTAGTCTGTATATATAAAGGTGAAAGCCCTCACTGACTGACTGACTGACTCAATTACTGACTCGCGACTAATTCTCTAACTTCCCGATGTCGTACAAACATGAAATTTGGCATGACCATTGTTTCTGTCTTAAATAGGAAAAGTAAAGGGGTCACAACTTGATTATTTATTGTTAAGTGCAAAAGTATTGGCACCCCTCTGTAATGTTCCTAATCTAATTCTGTAACTTCCCAGTGTCATACAAATATCAAATTTGGTATGACCATTCTTTAGGTCCTAAATAGGAAAACCAAAGGGGTCACAACTCGATTATTCAATGCTAATTGCAAAAGTAAGTGTACCCCTATGTAATATAACTTCTCAGTGTTGTATAAGCGTGAAATTTGGTGCGAGTGAAATTTTGGTCCTAAGTGGTAAGAGTGGAAGGGGTAGCACATTCTGCAGTGGGACATCAGTACATGCAGCCTGAGGAGGATCTAACGCTACTCTATGTGTATACATATTTTATTCCTCGGTTACTCTAAAGTAACCTTGACTTTATAACATTTTCAATGCAAACAACACTAAACACCTGTATTAAATTAACTCAGACGAGGCCAGGTATATCAGCTAGTTCATTCATAGGGGTAGTGACGTCACCATTAGATAAAAGTGGTAATGATGTATATCCCCTTTTAGCATAATATTCAATATTTCTACTAATGCTACAGTATAAAAGAAACAGGAATATTCTTCTGGTTCGTGGGCTTTTACTAGCACAGATTTCTGTAAATGTCTGTAGAACCCTTCTAGGGAAGATTGCATTTGGCCTCAGTGATTTTTTTTCAAAAAGTTGTTCAGTTTTTCACCTATTTTGTGATAGCCAATTGATAGCTGTGACATTTTGTTTCCTTTTCTACTGTTCAAAGTACTTGTAAAAAAAAAGCAAAAAACAGTTGCTTACATTTCTTAACACTCAGCACTGTTTGGGCAAACAGATGACTGGTTCTTCCATCATGACAACACACATGCCCACACAGCGCTGAGTGTTAAGCAATTTGTGATGAAAAACGTAAATGAAAACCTTGACTCACCCTCCGTATTAACCCAGTCTCGATGTGACTTTATTTACAAGTGCTTTAGGGTGGATTCAGACGTGTAGGGTGGTTTTCATGCGGAGCTGATATACGGTATCGTCATCTGCAGGGGGGGGGATGGAAGAGCCAGGAGCAGGAACTGAGCTCCCGCCCCCTCTCTTCCTCCTCTCCACTCCCTCTTTGCCCTTCTGCATTATTTGCAATGAAAGGAGGCGGGACGGGGCAGGGCTAAGTTCTGCAAATTAGCCCCACCCCCATCCCACCTCTCCCAATTGCAAATAGTGCAGAGGGGCGGAGAGGAGGCAGAGAGGGGGCGACCCCCCTGCAGAGAGAGACGACTTATATTGGCTGGGCGTGAAAACTCAGCCGATATACGTTCATCTGAATCCAGCCTTAGGTAGTGTAAAAGGAAACATAATTTCACAGCTGCTCGTTGTTCATATGAATCAGCCATTATAAAATAGGCGGAAAACTAAATACCTTCATGAAAAAAAAATCACTGAAACCGAATGCAACCTTCCCCAACAATGTTGTATATCCCAATATTGTTACAAACTATGATTCTAATTGTCTTGGGGAAAAAAGAGAACCGGCAAAGGCAGACTAGTATGTATGCTCTGTATTTTAGGATTGGTTCTCATAGGCAGATTTTATGTCTTCTGCACTAAATCTGCATTGTATACATTTCAGACTCCGTAAAAACCACTGATGTATTTGCTCTGTAGAAACTGCTAAAGAAAATGTATTTCATGTTTATTACTTGGCAAATAAAGGAAGTAGACACATGCTATTCATTTCTGCCAGCAATATTCATGGATCTTTTGATCTTAATAGACTAAAGAATAGTTATATAAAAATCTAGACAGACAGGGATTTGGATGATTAGTAGTTGCTATGATTCTTAATACTGGGGGGATTGCTGTGGAAATTCGGCAGTGCTTATAGTGAGTGAGATTTTACAAATCTCCTTCACACTTAGCAGACCTTTACTGTTACGGATACAAAGAAAATGTGAAAAATGCTACGGATTACAAATCGTAACATGCCTATTTATGTGGTGCAAACTGTGGAGAAATACAGCGGATTTTCACCACAGAGGTCAATGTAGAACATGAAATCCACACCAAAGTCCACAAATCCAAATTTGTTGCGGATTTTAAAGCATTTCTACTATAGAAGAACACTGAATTTGCGTGGAAATCTGTTTGTTGATGTTTGAAAATAAAAGTTTGCCAGTGTGAACATAGTACACGAACTGCCACGTTTAACCTGTTAGAGTTGGGATTACCACTGGGGGTGCCGGGGCCCGGTTGCTGCGAGTTGCTCGTCTGGGTGCTGCGTGGGCCCGGGCTGGCGTCTCTGTCCAGGGTTCCACCACTCTGGTGGTTGGTCGCCTGTCTGCTGGTCGGCCGCGCGGCACTCGGATCAGTGAGTGCCGCCAGGGGGAGGTGGTTTTATGATTTCCCCCGGTTGTCATGTGACTTCTCCCCGCCCTCTGGGCGGAAAGTTCTGCATGTAGCCTGGCTGGCTCAGTCTCTGTTGCCAGTGTTTGGTTTTGACCTTGTCTGCCGACACCTGCAATTCATCTGACCTGTCTTTTTGTGTTTATGACCTCAGCTGTGCATTTGACTCTGACTCTGTTTTCCCCTTTCTGTACTGCGCATGTGTTTTCCCAGTTTGACCTCGCTTGTTCTGACTACTCTCTGGTTTGTGTGTTGAGGTGTCCTGTCAGCTACTCGGTGCTCACCTGCTGTCACCCTGTCCCTCTTCCCTTGGGATCCCTATCATAAGAGCAGCGCAGGGACTGTCGCCCAGTTGTTGCCCAGTTGGGGCTTAGCTCAGGTGGCAAGTAGGTAGGGATACGGGAGAGGGCTGGCATAGGGATTCCCTGACCATCTGTCCCTGTTAGTCCCCTAACAGAAACACTGGCCTAATTGCTGCTGGGCACCTGTTTCAACCTTCCCGCTTCAACCCGGATATGGAGGCAGTTGCGGCCCTTGCTAATCAGGTGCAAGCCTTAACAGGGTTGGTGCAAGATCTGTCCATTCGGCTCTAGCAACAGGAGCAGACTGTTTCTGGTACGCCGGTCACTACTGCTGCAACCCCTGGGTTTCGGGGGACGAACCCAAGATCTCGCTACCTGACGTTTTTTCTGGTGACCGTCGGACGTTCTTCATTTTCCAGGAAGCGTGCAGATTACATTTTGAATTACGTCCCCACTTGTCGGGTCCGGAATACCAGAGGGTAGGCATTGTAATTCCACACCTGAGAGGCGACCCTCAAAATTCGGCGTTCTCGCTGCCCCCCGACTGACAGCCTCGCCAATCGGTTAATGCCTTTTTACCGCACTCGGGGAGATTTATGACGTACCTGGTAGGGCAGGGTACGCTGTGAGTAAGTTATTGATTTTCGGCAGGGAGGACGTCCCGTGGAAGAATTCTGCTCCCAGTTCCGGCAGTTTTGTGTGCAGTCAAGATGGAATGACCGCGCTCTGAAAGATTTATTTCTGACTGGGTTGTCTGAGTTCATTAAAGATCTGTTGTTGTCGTACCCGGAACCCGATATGTTAGAACAGGCTATGACTGTCGCGGTAAAGGTCGACCATCTTCTTAGGGCCCAACATAAGATGCGGACCGAACTGCCCATGACCCGGTTCGAGAATCCACCCATGGCCCCGGCTACCAACGAAGTCCAGGCAATGAAAGTGGGCTCCTTGTCCCCAAAGGAGCGCAAGTAATTCCGGGTTCGGAATTGATTATGCTTGTATTGTGGAGATCCAGGTCATTGGGTCGCCAACTGCCTCAAGAAACAGCTGCCGGGGGAACTGCCGCTCCTAGGTGATGTCCAGAGGGATCGCCTAGGAGCTCAGGTACTTCCGGAATGTTCAAAATTGTTTGTGCCATTCTCCATTTTGTATAATGCTCATGTCCTCAACGGTTGGGCCTTCATTGATTCGGGAGCTGCCCCAAACTTTGTTAATTTTGAATTTGTCAAGTCTATGTCTGCATGTCTTCTACCAGTGAATCCGCCCATCCGGGTCTCGGGTATTGATTCCACTCCGTCGCCAGCGGGGTTAAACAGTAAGAGGACTCCTGAACCAGTTTTTCCCATAGGGACGCTACATTCAGAGGTGTGTTCATTCCTGGTGATGAAGAGCCTTTCTGTTGATTTAGTCATTGGTTTACCCTGGCTCTGGCAGCACAATTCCCAGTTTGATTGGTCCACCTCTAAGCTAGTACAGTGGGAGCAGGGTTGCTGTAAGCATTTGGTCTCAGTCCAGGTAGATTCCACTGAGTGTAAGGTAAAGGTGTTACTACCGTTTTTCTGATGTGTTTTTGAAACAAGTTGTTGAGACGTTACCTCCGCACCGGGAATGGGATTGCAAGATCGATCTTATTCCCGGGAGCAAGATCCCAAAAGGGGGAATATATAATGTAACTGTCCCTGAACACAAGGCGATGAAGGAGTATATTACTGAGAGTCTCGCCAAGGGACATATACGTCCTTCCGAATCACCCACAGGGGCAGGGTTCATTTTTTGTGGAGAAGAAAGATGGTGGCCTCCGGCCCTGTGTTGATTATAGAGCCTTGAATAGGATAACCATCAAGAACCAGTACTCTTTACCCCTGATTCCTGACCTCCTCAACAAGGTCGTTGGTTCTCTAAGCTAGACCTTCAGGGAGCTTATAATTTCATCTGTATCAGAGAGGGGGACGAATGGAAAACAGCATTTAATACTCCTTTGGGGCATTTTGAATACCTAGTCATGCCATTCCGGTTATGTAACGCGCCAGTTATTTTTCAAGGTTTTATGACTACCATTTTTCATGACATTCTGGGCATGTTCATGGTAGTATATTTGGATGATATCCTGATATTCTCTTCTGATTGGGAGAGCCGCGTTAGGCATTTACGGACAGTTCTTTCCTGCCTTCGAGCCCATCAATTATATGCTAAGTTGGAGAAATGCCTTTTCAGTGTACAGGAAATTGCTTTTCTGGGATATGTCATTTCTCCATCAGCCATCCAGCTGGACTCAAACAAGGTTAAGGCCATCACTGAATGGGTGCAACCCACCAACTTAAAGGCGTTACAATGCTTTTTGGGGTTCGCAAACTTCTATCGGAAATACATTAAGAACTTTTTGGTGGTGTTCAAACCCTTGACTGACTTGACCAGGAAGGGGGCGAGGGTTGATTTCTGGTTGCAGAAAGCAGTGAAGGCCTTCGCACTTCTCAAGAGGGCTTTCTCCACAGCACCAGTGTTGGCACAGCTGGAGCTAGATCGCCCGTTCATCATTGATGTGGATGCCTCTGAGCATGGTGTGGGGGCAGTCCTCTCGCAGGATTTCCCTGGCCGACCTGGTCTTCAACCCTGTGCATTCTTTTCCAGGATGTTCAATCAGGCAGAACGCAACTATGATATTGGCAAAAGGGAATTATTGTTCATAAAATGGGCATTTGATGAGTGGAGACATTTCTTAGAGGGCACTCGTCATACTATTATGGTCCTCACAGACCACAAGAATCTGGTTTATCTGGAGTCCGCCAAGCACTTGAACACTCGTCAGGCTAGGTGGGCCTTGTTTTTTTCGCGTTTCAGTTTTGTAGTCAATTATGTGCCTGGGTCCAAGAATGTGAAAGCTGATGCATTGTCACGCAGCTTTGGGGTTCCTGAGGTAGAGGAGCCTCAGCCGGAGAGTATTCTGGGCCTGAGTGTCGTTGTAGCCGCTCTTACGTATGACACCTCTGCTTTACTTCGGTCGGCTCAGCAGTCCATCCCCCAAGGCCTCCCGGAAGGGAGGCTATTTATTCCCTGTGCCTTGCGGCTCCTCATTTTGGAGCTTGTGGATAGCAGTGAGATAACTGTAAGTCAGGTATCACTTCCTTGAGATTCATCTCTATTTTTATTCTTTTTGCCTCTCTGCGACTTAACATTTTCCGTGGTTATCCAGCTCTCCAGAGCTTAGGGAGCCTCGGAAAGTCCGGGAGAGGGAGCCAGCTTGGAATTTCTATTGGGTCAATATCCAGCAATTTCCACCTATCGTGTAAATCATCAGGTGTGCGAATAATGATTCTCTTGCCTTTATTGGTTATTTCGAGGCCAAAGAGAAACCACCAAACATATTTAATGTCCTAGGCTTTTAGTGCACCCAGTAGAGGCCGCAGGATGCGACGTTTGGCTTGGGAAATGGCGCCAGATCTTGGAAAATTTGAAGAGGAGCGTCTGCATATTGTAAATCTTTACAGCTCCTCGCGGCACGCAGAATGGCTACTGCATCTGGAAAGGAGAAAACCTTGCAGATCATGTGTCGTGGCGAGTCGGAGGCCAGAGGCGGTGGTCTGAGCGCCCTATGGATCTGTTCAATAGAAATGGATGCCATCTTGTCCATCCCCAACAAGGAGCCAAAAATCTCGATAGCTACTTTAGGAAGTCAGTCTACTGCCCAGAATTCGGGAAGTCTCTTACATCTTCTATTATAATTTTCCAAATCTTCTTGCATTAGTAGTGCTCTATTTAACTGAGCATGATGATCTTTGAGGACTTGGGCCAGTTCCAAGGAGTGAGAGGTAATGGTGGCCGTTGATGATCCTAAGTCCTGCACATAGTGCCTTATGTGCTTGATCTCTTCCTTTATTTCAGAGAGATCAGCCATGACTAAGTCTAGGGCATTAGTTTTTAGAGCCTTCATAAAGCCCTTGGATATCAGCTCACCTTCCTTACCCTCAAAGGGGACCCTCTCCTCCTCCTGCTCCTTACTGTTACTACTGGGCTTCTCCTGTATCAGCGCCACCTTAGGGGCAGCATGCGGAGACCTGGCGCTTCTCTTCTTCAGGTACCGCTGCATGTCAGCTTGTTCAATGTGGTGGCGGGGAGTTCCTGGCATCCCTTCCCCCTCATTCTCTGACAGTTTTCCCCATCTTAAGCTGCAGATAGCTGCTGTAAAGGTCCTCGGGAGTGCCGCTATGACAGAGCTCTCACATCAAGCCGCTATCCAGCTCAGCAGTCAGGCTCCACCCCCAGTGGCTGGTATTTATATGCAGCATACTGATGGTGATTGGCTCACTGGAGAAATAAATATCCAGCCAACTCAATCATCCCACATCGGTGGAAGTGTGCTCCTGAAATCCCATAGAGCTACAGGTTCCAGGAGCGCAACATAATAGTACCACTACCACATCACAAAAACGCAACACATTCCACAACAGAATATCTGCACGTAAAAACCCAGTACATTTAAAAAAATTGCAACTAAAAACACAGCAAATTCCGCAAAGCTCCTTAACAGTGTCCATCTGCAAAGAAGCAACAGAAATTCTGCAGCAGAATTTTTGCAGTGAAGATGTTGTATGTAAGGTTGGCTGTCTTTAACTGAGAGAGCATTCATGTTCTGTACACTCACCTATTGGCAAGAAAGGTAAGCTCTGGAACACCTGCCATGTGTTACACTAACAGTCCATTGACTAAAATTAAAAACTTTTTAAGGGCTCATTCGTATCATTTTTTGGACCGCAGGAAAATGGCACCCTCTGGCCGAACGGTTTCATCTTGTTACAGAACTGAATGATGCCGAATGGCTCCCCATTGACTATAATTGGATTTGTTCAATTTCCGCCCAGCAGTCCGGGATTTTCCAGAATTTTCAGGACAAAGTAGCGCAGATATTTCACCGCTGCATGTTGTTCCTATGAATCAGCCATCATAAGATAGGCGAAAAACTGAACAACTTGTTGAAAAAAAGCACTAGAACCAAATGAAACATTACCCAATAACAGGTGGCTGGCATACCACCTATGAAGGGTTCTGCAGACACTAACTGTAAGGACTGGCGGTTCACGGGTCCCTCGTGCCCTCACCGCCGGTCCTGTCACACGGGCTGCTGCTGTGCGGTGCAGGGGAGCCCCGGTCCTCGTCACCTCCCCTGGCCGCATAGCTTCTCCTCGCCGCCGGGTTGCTAGGGACGCGATGGGTGTTGCCCCGCGTCATGTCCTCAGTATTATGGCAACCAGGCATGTGTCTCCTTCCCTGCCTCCTGCAGGGCTGGGGGTGGATTCCCCAGTGCTGCTGGGTGCACTCAGCTGCTGTCAGACTCCCCGCCCCAATGAGCCGCTGGGGCGGGAGCTCTGACAGCATTTAAACCTGCTTATGTCTGCAGACCAGTGCCAGTGTTAGTTTGGTCTTCCTGCTACACCAGCGTACTTCGTGTTTTTTGACTCCTGACTTTTGACTCCCTGTTTTGGACCTGACATTGCCTTTGCCTGACCCTCTTTACCGCGTTCCCTCTCGTTGCTGACCCAGATAGTCTGACTCTCCTTGCTGTTGTTTGTTCCAGTGTCTGTCCATTTGTTAGTCCCAGTGTTCCCCTTCCTTAGACTCGGGACCATCGCCCAGTTGTCGCCCTGGGGTTTATCCCAGGAGGGCGAGCAGGTAGGGACAGGGGTTGCGGGTATTTTCAGGGACTTCCAGTTTCCTGGACCCCGAGTCCTGACACTAACCTGGCAACAGAAGCCTGTACTAGTAAAAGCTCACCCACCAGAAGAAGATTCCTTTTTCTTTTGGGTACCCCCTTGTGTATCCCAATCATTGCAAGACATAATATTGCTACAAACTATGATTTCAACTGTCTGGCCGTATCCTGGGTTAAGTGACAATGCCTTGTAGCAAGAAATGAATGAACAAAGCCAGAATGTTATGTATGTTCGGTTTCTAAGAATGGTTCTCATAAGCAGATTTTATGTCTTCTGCATTAAATCTGCATTGTACGCGTTTCAGACTCCGTAAAAACCACTGATGTATTTGTTCTGTAGAAACTGCTAAAGAAAATGTATTTCATGTTTATGACTTGGCAAATAAAGGAAGTAGACACATGCTATTCATTTCTGCCAGCAATATTCATGGATCTTTTGATCTTAATAGACTAAAGAATAGTTATATAAAAATCTAGACAGACAGGGATTTGGATGATTAGTAGTTGCGATGATTCTCAATACTGTTAAAGACACAGTATTGCTATTTAACTACATACATCTTAACACTGATAAACGTAAGGTTACACATGTGGGCGGAGGAAATACATGTCACCATTACACACTAAATGGGAAACCACTGGGCAAACTGGAAAAGAGACTTGGGGATTTTAGTTAACTATAAACTCCACTGGAACACCCAGTGTCAGGCAGCTGCTGCCAAGGCAAATAGGATCATGGGGTGCGTCAACAGGGGTCTAGGGGCACATGACGAGAACCTTGTTGTTCTTCCTCTTTACAAACCACTGGTCAGACCACACATGGAATATTGCAGACAGTTTTTAGGCACCAGTTCTCAAAAAGGATATATCAAAGCTTGAGCAGGTACAAAGGTAGGCAATTAAAGTAATAAATGGAATGGGAGGACTACAATACACTGAGAGGTTATTAGAATTTGGGTTATTCACTTTAAAATAGACGACTGAGCGGCGATCTAATAACTATGTATAAATATATACTGGGACAATACAGAGATCTCTTCCAAGATCTTTGTAAATCCAGGACTATGATGTAACAAGGGGGCGCCCTCTACATCT
The DNA here is from genome assembly GCA_035609135.1 of Eleutherodactylus coqui. Classification (NCBI taxonomy): domain Eukaryota; kingdom Metazoa; phylum Chordata; class Amphibia; order Anura; family Eleutherodactylidae; genus Eleutherodactylus; species Eleutherodactylus coqui. The sequence continues at coordinate 122,957,437 of CM069414.1, read as the reverse complement.
AGAGGAAAGAAGGTTTCTACACTGACATGGAAGGGGGTTCTTTACTGTAAGAGCAGTGAGACTATGGAACTCTCTGCCTGAGGATATGGTGATGGTGAACTCGCTAAAAGAGTTTAAGAGGGGCCTGGAACCTTTTATGAGTGTTACAATATCACATGTTATAGTCACTAATCACTTCAAAAGGGTTATTGATACAGAGAGTTATTCTGATTGCCGGTCTTTGAGTCAGGAGGGAATTTTTTCCTAAAATTAGAAAAATTGGCTTCTACCTGACTGGAGGTTTTCTTTTTGCCTTCCTCTGGATCAACATTGAAGGGATAATAGGCTGAACTAGATGGACATATGTCTTTTTTCCACCTAAAATAATATTTTACTATATTAATGCACATACTATATTATACATTTTGAGGTATATTAATAATATGTATGCAGAAGAACATTTTTTCCTAATTTGCTTTACCTCAAAGCTTGAATCTCCTAAGCTTGGACTTCCACACAATATTTGAAACTGCATCAAGATTTGTATCTTATATTGGAGGTGCCAGTCACCAAAAATGCCATACACAGTTTAAAAAAAAGAGTCTAAAGACCCATTTAGACACAATTATTATCGTTCAAAATTAGCTCAAAAGCCATCTTTTCAGCGATAATCGTTGTGTCTAAATGCACAGCCATTGTGCACTGTTGGTGCAGGATCACTCTTATCAGCACCACATGCTGATTTTCTCAGTGGGCGGCGCTGATAATATTCTGGTCTTTTAGCAGGACACCAGCTGAAAGCTCCAAGAACAATGCAGCTGTTTGCATATACAAAACAGCTGCTTTGTTCTCTGAGCTATCACGGCCGTATCCGGCTCTGCCTGCATTAACTCTTAAGTAGCTAATTAGCAACTTAGAGTTATGCAAAGATGATCATTCAAAACTGCCACTCAAAATGTCGTTTGAGCAAATTTTGAGCGATCATCATGCGTGTAAATGGGCCTTTAATAGGTTGTTTGGTTTAGAAGTCTAATTTCAAATACCCTTCTAAAGGTGCGTTCACACGAACGTATATCGGCTTGGTTTTCACGCTCAGCCGATATAAGTCCTCCTCGTGTGCAGGGGGGGAGGATGGAAGAGCCAGGGGCAGGAACTGAGGCTCCCGCCCCCTCTCTGCCTCCTCTCCGCCCCTCTGCACTATTTGCAATGAGAGGAGGCGGGACGGGGCGGGGCTAAGGTCCACGATTTAGCCCCGCCCCGTCCCGCCTCTCCCCATTGCAAATAGTGCAGAGGGGTGGGAGCTCAGTTCCTGCTCCTGGGCTCTTCCATCCTCTCCCCCTGCACACGAGGAGGACGTATATCGGCTCGGCGTGAAAACCGAGCCGATATACGTTCGTGTGAATGCACCCTAAGGAAGCTTTCACATGGGACGAATTAGGCAGCAGGACATAGCACAGATGCAAATTTCTTGAGACATTGCATAATTAATTGTGGAATTATCTGCAAAATGAGTTTTTAGTTGCCTTCTGTGAAATGTTTCTTGATATGTATTCTTTTGCAAAGCAATGCGACTTTATGGATGTCTTCGATTATCTTTTGGGGTTTTTAGTGTGTTTTGAAATGCATATTGATACACGGACGCATGGAATGTATGCAGAATTTCTCTTAAATATTTAATTGTGCAGATGTGGCATAGTGTTTCTACCTTGTTCCCGCCATCAAAATGTGTTCTCATTTTAGGCATTCACAGCCCCCCAGAGAACAATTAAAGTGTAATTGATGTCCTATTTATTAAGGAGCAGTTATTCTCACCTGATTTTTGTGGTTTATTTAACTTATATGGATACTTCCGGCTCTTCTGCTGTGCTCCAGTTAAGTCCTTCTTATTTGGGTGTTTTACTTGTGACTGTGTCATGTATCTTGAGGGCGAGACAGGTATGTGTCTTTGTTGCATTACTCGGAGCGCCTCTCACAATGTTGTTCCTGCTACCTTCTATTAAGCAGTTCAGGTAACCTTTCTATCCATCCTTATGACAGGAGAGGTATAAGTGGCGCCGGTCACCCTCACGTCTATGAACAGCGCATCACACTTGGTTTTCCCTTCATCACTGGTGAGATAATATATTGATACTATTGCTTTGAATTTCACCTCTCCTCTTAACCCCTTAAAGGGGTTGTCCCGCGGCAGCAAGTGGGTCTATACACTTCTGTATGGCCATATTAATGCACTTTGTAATGTACATTGTGCATTAATTATGAGCCATACAGAAGTTATAAAAAGTTTTTTACTTACCTGCTCCATTGCTGGCGTCCTCGTTCCCATGGAGCCGACTAATTTTCGCCCTCCGATGGCCAAATTAGCCGCGCTTGCGCAGTCCGGGTCTTCTGCTCTCTTCAATGGAGCCGCTCGTGCAGAATGCCGGCTCCGTGTAGCTCCGCCCCGTCACGTGCCGATTCCAGCCAATCAGGAGGCTGGAATCGGCAATGGACCGCACAGAAGAGCTGCGGTCCACGGAGGGAGCAGACCCCGGCGGCCATCTTCAGCAGGTAAGTATGAAGACGCCGGACCGCCGGGATTCAGGTAAGCGCTGAGTGGTTTGTTTTTGTAACCCCTGCATCGGGGTTGTCTCGCGCCGAACGGAGGGGGGGGGGGTTAAAAAAAAAAAAACCCGTTTTGGCGCGGGACAACCCCTTTAAGGACGTGGCCTATTTTGGGCGTAAGGATGCAATGATTTTTGGCATATTTTCTTCTCCATTTTTCAAAATCCATAACTTTTTTATTTTTTTGTTGACACGGCCATATAACGGCTTGTTTTTTTGTCTGGTGAACTGCAGTTTTTATTGGTGCCATTTTTGGGTACCTAAGATTATATTGTAAAACTTGTATTAATTTTTTTTAATGATAGCAGGGAGAGAAAACACATCATTTCTGCCATAGATTTTTTTTTACTGAATTAGTCCTGCATGACATAATTGAATGGCTGTGATTGGTTAATTGAGCGCCAACTCTGATTGGCTGAGGCAGTGTTTCTGAACCAATCACAGCAATCTCTTGCTGGAGGTAGGATATTCAAGCCCCGTCACCAGGAAGAGAATGCTCTCTCAGCGCTAAGAACTACACGGAGGATTGCCAGAGTGCCGCAGCCCAGCGAGAGGGACCTGAACGACGCCTGCTAGGTGAGTATTGTTTTTTTTTCATATAGTGTAGCAAGGGCTTATTTTTGGGGAAGGGCTTATATTTCAAGCACCCCTCCCTACCCACTCTCCCCCCCCCCCCGTAAATCAGGATAGGGCTTATTATCAGGGTAGGTCTTATTTTTTGGAAAACACGGTATGTAAGCTCATTGGAGAAGGCCCCTCATCCCTACTGTCTCCATCTACTGAATACTAGATATGACTGTGGTTTTGTTTTTGTTCCCCCTGTGTTGGCGCTATATAAATAAAGATTATTATTATTATTAACGTACAAATTTGAACACCAAAAAAAGATTTTTTTTAATATATGTAATTTTGTTTTTCAAAGATATACCAACATTAAAAAAAAAAACAATTGTAATTTGAAAAATACTAATTTTTATGTCGTTGTAGTATTTATTTTGCTTTACAGCATTCACTTAAAGGTGTTGTCCCGCGAAAGCAAGTGGGGTTCAGCACTTCTGTATGGCCATATTAATGCACTTTGTAATGTACATCGTGCATTAATTATGAGCCATACAGAAGTTATTCACTTACCTGTTCCGTTGCTAGCGTCCTCGTCTCCATGGTGCCGTCTAATTTCAGCGTCTAATCGCCCGATTAGACGCGCTTGCGCAGTCCGGTCTTCTCCCTGGTGAATGGGGCCGCTTATGCCGGAGAGCTGGTCCTCGTAGCTCCACCCCGTCACGTGTGCCGATTCCAGCCAATCAGGAGGCTGGAATCTGCAATAGACCGCACAGAGCCCGCGGTGCACCATGGGAGAAGACCCGCGGTGCATCGTGGGTGAAGATCCCGACGTCCATCTTAGTCAGGTAAGGAAGAAGTCGCCGCAGCGCGGGGATTCGGGTAAGTACTAAACGGTGTTTTTTTTTAACACATGCATTGGATTTGTCTCGCGCCGAACGGGGGGCCTATTGAAAGAAAAAAAAAACCGTTTCGGCGCGGGACAACCCCTTTAAGACCTACATAATAAACATGTAATTTGAGACTGAAAGCAACATGGCCAGACCATTCAAGCTAGGCTAATGGCAACAATCCTAAAACATATGTACTTTCAATGAGTAACAGGATGTCAGAGTGCAAAATAATAGTTTGTTGTGCAATACAATACAGTAATAACACCAAACACATGTTGGCTTATAGTTTAGCAACACTTTTTAATATCAACAATACTGCAAGCCTTTGTGCTATATAGGGTCTATGATCACTAAGGGCAGGCTCACACAGGGGTAAGGTAACAGCATATTATGCACGCGGTGGGGTAAGTGGTGACAAATGGAGTAAATGAAAGTACATTGCGTATAATACGTGCATAAAGAAGAACACAGCATATTCTATTTCACCCCATATTATGCCCATTAGAACCCTACTGTCTTCTCTGTGTAATAAACGCTGTATATATGCAATTACACAACGTTACTGAGCAACAGAGCTGAAAAAAAGAAACAAGTCAGACTGCTCATGACAGCGTGTTTGAGATACGCTGTCATGCGCAGTGCAAAATGGCTGCCATATGCGGTAAAACACCGGCTCACACAACGTTTTACAACACGCTCACGTGAGCCCGGCCTAACTTATTAAGAAGTAATTTTGTAAACTCTTGTATATAAATGTTATGCATACAAAGTACTTTTTTAGTGTTTTCTCATTAAGTCAAACATAGTAGTTTGTAGAGATGAGCGAGCGTACTCGGTTCGGGTGTTTTTGCACTCGAGCACCGCTTTTTCCAAGTAACTCACTACTCGGACGAAAAGATTCGGGGGACGGCGTGGTGGAGTGGGGGGTAGCAGTGGGGAACAGGGGGGAGCTCTCTCTCTCCCCCCCCCCCACTCCCCTCTGCAACCCCCCGCTCACCCCCGGCGCCCCCCCCCCCGAATCTTTTCGTCCGAGTAGTGAGTTACTTGGAAAAAGCGGTGCTCGAGTGCAAAAACACCCGAACCGAGTAGATTCGCTCATCTCTAGTAGTTTGTTTAATATACATCCACATTTGAATTACAGTTTTCCAATTTAAAGGGGTTGTCTCGCGAAAGCAAGTGGGGTTAAGCACTTCTGTATGGCCATATTAATGCACTTTGTAATATACATCGTGCATTAAATATGAGCCATACAGAAGTTATTCACTTACCTTCCCTGCGCTGGCGTCCCCGTCTCCATGGTGCCGTCTAACTTCAGCGTCTAATCGCCCGATTAGACGCGCTTGCGCAGAAGGGTCTTCTGCCTTCGGGTCTGTCCGGCAGCATCGGCGTTCTGGCTCCACCCCCTTCTACGCATCATCATGTAGCTCCGCCCCGTGACGTGTGCCGATTCCAGCCAATCAGGAGGCTGGAATCGGCAAGCTACGGCGGAGCTACGTGATGATGTGTAGAAGGGGGCGGAGCTTTCGCGAGACAACCCCTTTGAGTTCTTTAATGCCGTAGTGACGTGTTTATTATCTGCTTTACAATATCATGACCAGTACAAACACAGCCTAGATTTATACCTTTCTCAAAGCTTTTTTAACGGACTTGTGTGTGTCTCTTGTACTGGAATATATGGATTGGCTCAGCCACTCCACATCAGTTTAATACACATTACACATATGTAAATTAAGTTAAAGTAATGCACATTTTTTTTACATTAGAATCTGTCAGTTTTATTTGTTATCCAGACTGCAGACATTGGGTTCTAGAGCAGATTTTTTTAGAAATTACAATCATGATAGCTTTTATTTTATAGCTCTTATTATTATTCTTCTGAGCCAAGTGCTCCAATGTCCTCACCTATCATTGACTGCCAGATATATGTGTACGGCAATGCCTAAATGGTTATCTGCTAATAACTGAAAGGACCACAGATTGGATGATTTAGCTTAGGATAAGCAGGGCTTAGAATACAAGCTATACGGATTCTGTTAACTTTAAAACATATTTATAACTGCTAAGCTCAGTAAGCCTGTACAGGTCCGATGTCGGAAGACGTCCGGCAGGGTATTCTTACTGTATTTAATTGGCCGCTCTGTTGTCGGGGACCTCTCCAGCATGTCACATACTGCAGTACTGGTTCTAGCCAGCAGATGGTGCTTTTCTATAATGGCAGAAAGAGAAAGCCCCCTAGGAAACCCTGAATTCAAAATTGGATTGCAAGGGGTTAAACATGTTATTATGGCATGCTTTAATTAAATTCAAATTTGCGTTTCTATATCTACATGACCTTCAGAAGCAGACTTATGAGCTTGCATATTGCCTTCAGATCTTTTAAAGCAACAATGATATTTTTCATTTCAAATGTTTCCATCAGGGAAAGTTTTTAATTACCTTTTCGTTTGTTCAATAATTAATAAAGCTTTTTAAAACTGATTTTTATATTTTTTACTCTCCATAGGTGACAAGATCTTGTGATGTTTTGACTGCTTCTACAGTATGAGATAATAAAATAGTATTACATTATATCGCAATCTAACAGGCAATCTAACAAGCCACGCCACAGGCAATAGCAGCCATGGGAGCTTTCAGAAGGCCTCCAGCTGCTATGGCAACTGAACAGCACACTGCAATTTCATTGCGCTGGGCCATTTGGGACCCTCGAACATTGATCAGGAGCTAGAGATGAGTGAACCTACTCAGCCACGCCCCTTTTTCGCCCGAGCGCCGCGATTTTCGAGTACTTCCGTACTCGGGTGAAAAGATTCGGGGGGCGCTGTGGGTGAGTGGGGGGTTGCAGCGGGGAGTAGGGGGAGAGAGGGAGAGAGAGAGGGCTCCCCCCTGTTCCCCGCTGCTACCCCCCGCTCCGCCACGCCTCCCCCGCCCCCCGGCGCCCCCGAATCTTTTCACCCGAGTACGGAAGTACTCGAAAATCGCGGTGCTCGATCGAGTAATTACTCGAAATGAGTACATTCGCTCATCTCTAATCAGGACATTTAAATGCCGCTGTCAGAATTGACTGTGACATTTAAAGGGTTAACAGCTGCAGTCAGCAGTGGTGCTAATTGGAACTGTTGCTGATGGGCGTCAGCTGTGATAAATAGCCAGCAACTGCAATGTATGGTGAGGGATCGACCCCCAATCCCCCTCCATACAAACCCCAAACCTTCATGATGTAAATGTATGCACTGGAATGTTAAGGGGTTAAAATACAACATTCTATTTTGAAATATGCTAATAAAGTATGGCTAAGTCAACATTTAAAATCAATTTAAGATTTCCTTTATTATCAGGAACAGAAAAAAACCATTTCTGAGATTAGCATGTCACTTCAAATTTACAAATTTCTTATTACCTGTAATATTAAATATGTTGACATTTTAACAAACAAATATACCAATTAGAGAAATATGATGTCATCGGCATCACGGACGCTTGGTGGGATGATACACATGATTGGAATACAAGGCTTGAAGGATACAACTTATTTATAAGAAACAGAACTAATAAAAGGGGAGGAGGTGTTGTGTTGTATGTTGGGTATACATTAATCTCCACAGAGATTCAAGCTTCAGAGCTGGGAGTTCTGTAGAAACTGTTTGGATAAGAATACAAGGAGAGAACAACAGAAAGGACACCATTGTAGGCATTTACTATAGGCCGCCTGGACAAGCAGAAGATATGGATGAACTCTTTCTACATCAGATGGCCAAGCTCTCAAGAAAGCATGACATAGTGATCATGGGAGATTTTACCGATCCAGACATTTGTTGGGAATGTCTCTCAGGTAAAAGTAATGGATCCAACAAATTCTTATCCTCTCTTGCTGACAACTTTATCTTCCAAAAGGTAGAAGAGAAAACAAGGGGATCTGCGATCTTGGACCTAATTCTTACCAACAGGGAGGAAATGGTTAAGGAAGTAAGGGTGTCCGGGACCTTAGGAGGCAGTGATCATGCTATCCTTCAATTTTGGATAACAATGGGAGGAAGACATAAAAATACTAAAGAGCGTAGGAAGGATCCAATGGTGGGATGTTCTAAAGGCCAGAAATGTCCAAGAAGGATGGGAAATTTTCAGAAATGAGATTCTCAAAGCACAATCGTTAACAATCCGTAAAAGAAGGGAGAATACAAAGCATTTAAAGAGACCAGGATGGATGAACACAGAACTTAAACACATGCTAAAAAGGAAGAAAAAAATGTTTATGAAATGGAAAAAGGGCCCAATATCTAAAAAAGAATATAATGCAGTCTGCAGAAACTGTAGGGCAAGTGCCAGAAAGGCTAAAGCTAATAATGAATCGAGGCTTGCAAAAAAGTCCAAAAGCAATTAAAAAGGATTTTGAGGGTATGTCAAAAGCAAAACAAAAGCCCAATATGCTAAAGGATGTTTACAGGATGAAAATGGGGAAGTGGTTAAAAATGATGCTGAGAAGGACAACTTTTAAATTTCTATTTTAGATCTGTTTTCTCTCAGGGTGCATTTACACGAGTATGTGCATGTGTGTACACAGGTGGGCAGAAAACCGCACACCCATGTACGTGCAAAAACGCAAGTGAATGCAGGTCCGTGCCCATTGCATTCAATGGGGCCTCGGCTGCTGCCGGTGGCCCCATTGAAAGCAATGGGCTGCCGGCAACCCCTGAAGTAATTTTCGGGTAAGGGCTTGAAATATAAGTCCTTCCCTCAAAATCATCCCTGGCTTGTGTAAATAAATAAATAAATAAATAATAATAATAATAAAAAAAAAAATATATATATATATATACTGACCTCTCCACCACTGCCGTGTAAATATTCCCGGTGGGGAGTCCCCTTGTCACTGAACGTTGTGACAAGGGGACTTTATTTACCTTCATAATAATTCTTTAAAAACCAGGGCCAAGGACAAACAAACATAGAGTGGATGTCTTCAGAACCAAGAGAAACGTTTGAGGGAATAATCCCAATTTTAAAGATACCCTCATACAATACAATTACAATAAAGGTTAATTCTTAGGGTTCTGTACTCTGTAGTTGGTATTTCTGTGATTTAAATAATGAGTTTTTACAATGTGAGAAAAGCAAGCCAGCAACATTAGAAAATTATAAAACAAAGCATTTCTTTTGTTTAAGTTGTTCACTTAGCAAGACACAGTGATTTTAACCTTCATGCCCTATTCAGAGTTGAGCGAACATACTCTGCTGAGCTTGATGCTCGTTCGAGTATTAGCATACTCGATGGTGCTTGTTACTCGAATGAGCATCAAGCCGTGTTCGACCCCGCCCCAGTTTTTGGCTCCACCCCACTGTGAAGTACCTGTTTTAGCCCCTACCCTCCACGATGCAGAACACACGAAACGGCAAATTTTTGGGTTGGCAGGCAGAGAGAGAGAGAGGGAGAGAGGGACGGAGAGAGAGAGAGAGAGAGAGAGAGGGAGCGAGAGAGAAACAAACACACACGAACAAAGAAAAAAAAATGCTCGGGACCCGGCGTCCCACATACAAAAATGCTCGAGTCTCGCATTGTAGCCAATGGGGTTCGTTACTCGAGTAGAGCTCTCTACTCTAATTTTACGAAAAGCTTGACTCGAATAACGCGGACCCGAGCATTTGGGTGCTCGCTCATCTCTAGTCCTATTGTTACATTGACATAAACTAAAATAATGGCTTGATTATTCTATATGTATAGTTTTTCCTTTTGATTGGCATATATAATAATAATAATAGTATAATTAATAGAGATGAGCGAGTATACTCACTAAGGCACATTACTCGAGCGAGTAGTGCCTTAGCTGAGTATCTCCCAGCTCGTCTCTAAAGATTCAGGGGCCAGCGGGGGGCGGGGAGCGGGGAGGAACGGAGGGGAGATCTCCCTCTCTTCCCCCTGCTCCCTGCCGCAACTCACCTGTCACCCGCGGTGGTCCCCGAATCTTTAGAGACGAGCGGGGAGATACTCGGCTAAGGCACTACTCGCTCGAGTAATGTGCCTTAGTGAGTATACCCACTCATCTCTATTAATTAATTAAATTAAGGGGTTAAGAGAACTTGGGGGGCCCCAAGATAAATTTTTGCACCCGGGCCTATGAACCTTTAGCTACGCCCCTGTAGATATATTTTTTTTTCTCTCTAGCCTTAGACGATCTACAGTGTATTAGTATTGATTTAACTTCTTTAAGTTCTTCATAGTGCAATCATAACTTATGTTTAATATAATACATTTTTAACATTGCTTCTGATAACGTCGTTAAAACTCATCTGTTAACACAGTACAACTTACAATTAAATGCATTGTGTTATCTTCCATAAATCTAGAATTTATCATCTTTATGGCAAAGACAAGAGTGTGATTATAGGTTTAAAAATAAGGATTAAAATGTACCCGTGGAGCTCCCTGTTTGGCAAAAGGAACATCAATTCTCTGAACTTGGACATAGTTGATTGACTTGGAGATGAGCCACTTCTTTCCAGCTTGGTTACCTCCTTTTTGAAGCGGTCTCACACTAATCGCCACCTGGCCTTTATTAAATCAGCTGTTAAAGTATTTTAAAAAAAACTCTATGGGGCATATAATGTATTCTGCGTATGGACTTTAATGTTTAGGCATTAAAATCATATTAATATAAAGGTAAGATTCATGACAAAAGATAAAATGTATGGATTATTTTGAAAAAGTGGAAGTGGTCTTAATATTTTAGAACGATATATTGAGAAAAGGCAGAAAATGACACATTGAGATTATATTTCCTGCTTCCCAGGCAGTCCAAAATATAATAAATTTATTAAGTGGCGTGCACCTTGTAATGAATTCGGCACAAATCATTCCAATTAATTTTTTTGTTAGACTAGAGTATAAAAAAATCAGTATTAACCCCTTTAGGACACTGCCCTTTTTTTTCTTCTTTTCGCTTTCGATTTTTCCTCACCACTTTTAAGGCCTTGGTCAGACGAGATTTTTTTTAGTGCATGAATAGCTTAAAAAAGGGGCTCTATTAGAACCAATGCTTTCCAATGAAAGTGGTCACATGTACGTGCTAAAAAATCTCACCTGCGAAAGATAGGAAAGGCGAGTGCAAATACACCTGTTCACGCAATTTATCTACATGCGATGTGCGATTTTTTTTTTTTAGTAGCCATGTGCTTCCAGATCTGTGATGATGTCAACGTCATGTGATCAGGGGCAGAGCTCAGAGCCTCGGTGACTGATCTCATGATGGTGACATCATCACAGGTCCTGTAAGCACACGGCTGCTGTCCGGCTCTACTGGTTTAGGACCTGTGACCAACTCCAATCCATTTCACTATATTATATTAGTAAGCAGCGCACTGCACCACCAGAAACACTGGTACTAGTTTTATGCTATGATGGACTCCTTAAGCTGCCCTTTCATAACTCAAACAACCTCTTTAAATAATACGCCTTGTGAGTTATTGCTTTCTTAGGTAAACAGCATTTTCCTGGAATCATACACTGCCCTAAATATATACTGTATATGAAAACAGATAATGGATATTATTATAGTACAGCAGCCACACATAGTAATTAGAGATGAGCGAGTATACTCGCTAAGGCACATTACTCGAGCGAGTAGTGCCTTAGCCGAGTATCTCCCCGCTCGTCTCTAAAGATTCGGGGGCCGGCGCGGGTGACAGGTGAGTTGCGGCGGGGAGTGGCGGGGAGAGAGGGAGAGAGAGATCTCCCCTCCGTTCCTCCCCACTCTCCCCCGCCACTCTCCGCCACCCGCCGGCCCCCGAATTTTTAGAGACAAGCGGGGAGATACTCGGCTAAGGCACTACTCGCTCGAGTCATGTGCCTTAGCGAGTATACTCGCTCATCTCTAATAGTAATCTATAGCAATAAACCTGAACTAATGCAAAACAAACAGGAACATCATTAAATTGTCATCAAATCCCAGATTTTTTCTATTTAGACCATCAATCAAATAAGCAATTAGACTGTTTGTTTTAATCCAATTCTATCCTGAGAACACACTGAATATCTCATCATTGCGAGGTAATTAAATAGTCAGTCATCCCCTAGCATCACTGGTCGTAGAATGTTCATGCTCTTGTTTTTACTCCTTTTCTCTTTTCCAAACCAAACAAATTCTATTGTAACCTGAAACGCGTGGTCTGTCAACAAGATCCGGCATCAAGTGCTTGATTAACATGGATAGTGAATATGGATTAATGACTCCGCTGCAATCAGAGATCAATGTATGCGTCTGCCTCCAGAGATCATGCCATCCCATTTTTCTAGGGCCAAGTTTGATCATAGAACTTATAGTTTGATCTGCTATTGTGTTCTTTCCTAATCAAAAGCTCCATGAATACCGAAGGGCTTACGCAAACTAGTGTCCATTTTGCAGTAAGGACAGCTTTCTCTTTGATAAGGCTTTCTTTTTTTCATCTACTGAGACTTTTTTTGGTCATTCGTTAGATACAAAGAATGGAAAGTATCAATTGCCTCTAAGATGTTAATAAGAATAGCCTTGATAAAAGTGTCAATGTGATTGTAATCAAAGAGGCCCTGTTGGGACCGCAGCTAATGATGGTGGAGACAGTAACTTCCTAATGTCGTGCTCTCTATACAGCAAGATGCAGTGAATTCGTGCACAGTGTTCAGATTATCAATAGAATATATGACCAGAACAAGTCACTTCTGGGTATATTTACATGCGGCAGATTTGTTGCAAAAATTTCTGCGACCAAAAATCAGTTCCAATATTCTGAATAGAGTTTTGTGCAGCATGCAAATTTTAGTAAGTCTCATTCAGAGGAAAAGGGGCTTGAGAGGGGGAGGGGCTAGAGGGGTATTATAGTAATCTCTCTTTAGCCAACTGAGGGGGCGTGGGCTAGCGGGTGGAATTTACTAGACCCACCCCCTTACTTGGCTAGAGAGGGATCACTATGATAACCCCTATAGCCCTGCCCCTCTCAAGCCCCACCCCCGCTCTCAGGGAAACTCACTAGCCCCACTGCCTATCTATGTCAGGGATCCCTTGTAGCTCCGCTCCCCCCCTCTCTCCTTTCTTGGGGGTGGATTCCTAGCCTGCTTCGCAATCTTCTCCTATTGATTTCAATGGGGCCAGCGCTGCTGCTGGTCCCATTGAAAACAATAGGCGATATCGCACATTCTTCTTTGAGATGCGAGATTAGCGTGAAAACATCGTTAATGAGAATGAAACCATTGAAAGTCATTGGTTTCATTACCATGCGTTTTCACTCACTTTCGCATCGCAGGATAGTCCTATCGCCGGTAGGTAAGAGCCCTTATATATTCACAGACTATTTAGCTACTCACAGTCTCTTTATATACTGTGATTGGGTAACAACTGGAGTACCTGGTTTATACCAATAGAAGGCCAGATTTTAGGAAAAAGTTCAGCAGAGAAAGGGTGTTTGCTGCTTTGGAGCTGGACAATTAGGCAAGTTATACTACGCCTGGGAGTACTTGTTAAAGAGAAGTATGAGTTTCTCAGTTTTGACCAACAGCTGTCAACCTTGGAAAGAGACAAGCGGTGCAAAAGGTCTTTGGAAGCTGTATAATAGGGGCCATGGTGCAGGAAAGGAATAAGGTAAGAGATACAGCCTGTGCAGTACTACTGTTTTTGAAGTTCTGAGTGCTAAGCCTAGCAGAGAGGGACAGCAAATGTACTTTACTAGCAACAGTAAATACTGTATTAGCGGTTATCTTGTTGGCCAGGGTTTATGTTATTTTATTGCACTGTGATGTGGAAAATATTTGCCGTGAAGCATAATAAAGCTGGCAAGAGCCAAGTTTGAATGACATCTGGTGAATTTTTTGTATGCATGTCACCCATCTTACCAAGGAAGATTGTGATTCCAGCAAGTTGACATCCCCTAAGTTGTAGGCTCTTTGACTACTCTCAGTCTCTTAGTAACTCAGCAGGCCTGTAGAATGCAACATGACTCTCACCTGTACACATTCACAGTCTTTATGGTGTAAGGCTCATCATTTCAGTGGGTCAATGACCAGAGCTACAACAGTCTGATTGTCCAGGCTCCTTATCTTTGAATAGGAGGGTCCAGCTCCCACATTCAAGTTGCACCCAACCTCTTAGCAGGCTTCCAGGGTTCTTTTGACGACACTTGACTCAAGCCACACCCAACCTTGCACAGATCTCAAACTCAGATCTCTTACTTGCACACTTCACTGCCAACACAACAGCTTGTGTGCCGTGTCCCATTTTAAAAAGTAAACAGGCACCACCCTGTGGGGCAAGGCATGTCCTACCAGTTGTGCATTACACGCACATGCCCACCAGCATGGAGACTTGGTGATGTATACCTTCCAACTGCTACCATGTCTGAGAAAGAGACCGCACATACAATATCCACATGGGCTACCAGAGAGGATGTCTGACAGTGAGGCTCTTGCTGTAATGGCTAGGTTTAGAGAAACCTTCAATCCCAGGTATTAAACCCATCACATGCCACGAGCAACAGTGATCGTGCCATTTAAATGGTTCACAGGGGAAAAAGACTCCCCCTATTACCCATCAGCATCCTGTAATGCAATTATGAGGAGGCGATGGGTTCCCATTAGAGATGAGCGAACATGTCCGTTACGGACACATCCGCACCCGGACACCGGCTTTGCCGAACACTGCAGTGTTCGCGCGTAAGTGTCCGGGTGCCGCCGGGGGGCGGGGAGATGCGCGGCGGCGCGGGCGGCAGTAGCGGGGAACAGGGGGGAGCCCTCTCTCTCTCCCTCTCCCCCCCACTCCCCGCCGCACCCCCCCACGCTGCCACGGCGGCCCCCGAACTTTTTCGCCCGAACACTGAAGTGTTCGCAAAGTTCGGTGTCCGGGCGAAAAAGGGGCGGAGCCGAACGTGTTCGCTCATCTCTAGTTCCCATGGTATCCGGAGGTCTGATAAAGGCCTCAACTTCTCTAATGCAACCCAGCCATACAAATCAGATCCTGCTTCTGGCAGGGTATGATAGGAAGGCTCTCAAGAGTATACTACACTACCCAACATAAATTGCATTGTGCTGCATCTGCTAGTCCCTTGAGAGACTAAAAAAAGTGAAAAAAGTAGCTGAGAGGAGATTCTCCTCCTAGTACTGTGAGTTTACCGTAAAAAGGAGGAATAAACTTGTTAGGCATTTTATTTTCTCTCTGAATCAGAGGTCTTAGCATGCTCTGTGGTTGCCAATGAGGATTTGGATAGAGAGGCTGTATACGCTGGTGATTATTTCTTTAGGTGCTTGTTAAGTTCAGACTTGGAAACTTTTCCATTTAGGAGTGCTGTGAGGGTTTATTCCTTTTGTTTGGTCAATTTTCACTATTTTCTATTTTAAGGTGATAAATTGAGCCAGATTTAGGAAGTAGGTTATTAATAGAGTTGAGCGAATGTACTCTGTCGAGCTTGATGCTTGTTCAAGTATTAGCGTACTCGATGGTGCTCGTTACTCGAACGAGCATCACGCAGTGTTCGACCCTGTCCAAGTTTTTGGCTCCTCCCCGCGGTGATGTGCCTGTTTTGGCCCCTCCCCGCCGTGATGCAGTACGCGCGTCAATGGAAATTTTTTGGGCTGGCAGGCAGACAGGGTGAGAGGGTGAGAGGGGGAGGGAGAGAGAGAGGGGCAGAGGGAGAGGGGCAGAGGGAGAGGAAGAGGGAGAGAGAGAGAACACACACACGAATCAAGATAAAAAAAAGCTCGGGACCTAGCATCCCACATACAAAAATACTCGAGTCTCCCATTGTAGTCAATGGGGTTCGTTACTCGAGTAGAGGTCTTGAATTTTACGAAAAGCTCAACTCGAATAACGAGGACCCGTGCATTTGGGTGCTCGCTCATCTCTAGTTATTAAGCCAGCATTTGGTAGGCAAGCTGTCAGATAGCTTCCAATGATTTTAAAGCAAGAGGATTGGGGTGCTTAGCCAAGAGTTACCCAAGAAGTTAGCTTAGAGTTTCAAGGAGAATCTACAAATGTCACGCTTATCATGGGATAATACAGTGCTTAAAAAATGGTGTAGTATAGTTTCTGATCAGTAGACTACTAATGCAGCAGCCTAGAAAAATTGGAGCAGAACCCCTTTTATGAATAAGGAAAATTGGGAGCATGTCACTTTTAAAATGTAAATGGATTTCACAGATCAGTATTTTAACTGTAGGTGATGGATTATAGACAGATTATACAATCCTGAAAAAAATGGAGTTTTGCTCCTAAAGTAGAGTTATACACTTGATGTTTGCTGGGTGCTGAGTATACTTCAGATTTGATTACAGCAGGCTGGAAGTGGGTCTGATGGCTAGACCGATGGAGGTTTTCTGTTACCCGGAGGGGAGAGGGTCAGGAGGCAGCTCAGCATCCTGCAGACATTCAGATATGATGGGTTGATTAGGGCCCAGTATATTCAGAGACACTCTCTCTCATGAAGGTGAGTGTGATATTTGAGGTCCTGGATTCAGGCCTGAGGACACTGCAATTTCCTGCAGTGGAAGAAATATGTTGAAGGTAAAAATAAATAAATCTTGTTATTTGTATAACGTCAACTTATTCCACGGCACTTTCAGCTTACCCCCCCCCCCCCCCCCACTAGGGTGGATACTCATTTTACTGACCTTGGAAGAATGGAATGCTGAGTCAACCTTTGAGCCAGCTACCTGAACCACGCGGTGATCGAACTTGCAACCTTCAGGTCATGAGTGAGAGCTTAGGACTGCATTTTTGCTGCCTGGAAGACAGAGGCCTCTGGAGTGGTTATCAACCTTAAGGTGGATCGTGGTCACTCGAAGCCACAAGTGGCTCCTGGAAATCTACTAAGTCCTGATTTTGACAGTCAAAATTTAAAAAAAATTAATTACTCTCAAGAGTTCACTGTGGACAGGGGGAGAGTTCCAGAGAGCAGGGGGATGCAGAGAGTTTTAAACCCCCTGGATTGCATTGGATGTGTGCTTCTGAAGCAGAGCTAGGAAACTAACATTAGCTCAGACCACTAGAGGCCACAGCCTTACAGGAGAATGCTAAGCCTGTAAAGCCAATGGATGAGAACGATTGTAACAAATTGGAATACTAAATTGTGTTGAAGGCAGAGGACAGGCCTAGAAGGAAAAGTACAGCGTAATGTCATTCGACTTTGGGCTATGCCAAGAACCCATTGGGTGTTGATACAGTATACTATCTTCTCCATCTGAATGGTAGATTTCTTGGAAGTTGGAAAAGATCTACACAACAATTTTTTTAATTTTCAACTATTAGCTAGTGTGCATGATTTCTGATATAATAGGTTGCATAAGCCATCTCTTTACCTTTTGGGTGTTGAGATTTAGAAACTGCATTTACACATTTTCAAAGAAGCAATTAAAAGAAGAGTTTCAGTAAAGCAGAGTAGACTAAATATTTTATGTTGTTCATTGATTTTTTTCTCTTCTAGAATGCTATCACAAGCACTTTGGAGCTGCATGCGGATGATATGGCATGTACAGTAAACCTTATACTACGAGATAAGATCTTAAGACAGCTTCAATAAATGACTCTTCAGCCACTGCATTAACTCTCCAAGTGTCTGAAAGTTCAACTTATGGCAGTTGGTGACTGAGGATTATTACAAACAGAATGGTTAACAGGATGGAAAACTACATTCTATATTATATCAGTATTAATTGCTTAAATATTGGCTTCTGTATATGTCAAGTTCCATTAAAAGATCAAAACGTAATTCTCAGAAGAACACCTCTCATTTATCGTCTTTAATAAATACTTTAAAAGGGTTTTTGTTTTTTAAGTAAATGAAAACTTTTAAAACTTTTTCAAATTGTTATTTGTTACAAATTGTCATCATTTTGAAGAAATGTCGGTGAATGAGAAAATGTTTATTTACATTTGCATACTGCATGCAAAACACACGTTTATTAACAGAATTATTTATGTGATCTGTGGAATTGAGAAATGCAGAAACTTGACAATATTCCAGTTCACATAATACATTTTTCTGATAGGTACTCCGTCTATACTTTCTAATGTTTGTAGAGTGGAATTTATGACACGAACTGATCACTCTCCACTCTATTTGTCATTGATTATGTATGGTGGGAGATTTGGTTTGGAAAGAGTTTGGAGGTTAAATCCCTTTTGGTTGAATCTGCTTGATGCTAATGTGGTAATGCTAGAACAGAGGAGGCTGTATTGGAATTTTTTCAGATTAATATTGGCTCTTCCTCCGTGTCTGTAGCATGGGATGCTAAGGAGGCATTTATACGTGGTCATCAAACTGCGAATGACCACTTGTCCGTTTGTGAGTGAGTGCTTCACAAGGTCCGCACCTTATCACATGACTGTGACATCATCACAGGTCCTTCATCTCATGACATAGGTTGACAGAAGAAGAACGAAGTTAGGACTCTTGGAAGGGGAGGGCAAAAATAACAAAATGAGAATACAACTAAGAAGTTATTATCTTAGACACAACTCAGCGGTCCTGACAAAAGACACCAACCTATCTCCACCACAGAGATTCAAAGGGCTGAGGGACCTGCTGGGACATCATTCCCACAAGAACACAGCAGCAGTAGGAGGAGCCACTCTGGAGTTTGGGTTGGTGTTTATCCAGTATCTTCAATATTTTATGCCAAAGAGCCACCTACAGAGCCAGACAGCAGCTACCAGGACATGTGATCAGTCACCTGTGTGGGAGGAGTCAGGGATCACATGACATGGGGCTGATCAGTGTATGCAGCAGTCTGCTGTGCTGGTTGTCATCCCTGCTGGATGAGCTGAAAGAATCAGGATGCAGCAGAGGTGTGTGTGTCTAATGTGCGGGGATCAAGATGGATCTAGCAGAGCTGTGTGTTTGTGATTTGTGGGGATCAGGATGGATGTAGCAGAGCTGTGTGTAATATGTGGGGATCAGGATTGATGTAGCAGAACTGTGTGTGTGATGTGTGGGGGTCAGAATGGAAGTAACAAAGCAGTGTGTGTGATGTGTGGGGATTAGGATGGATGTAGAGCTGTGTGTGTGATGTGTGGGGGCCAGGAAGGATGTAGCAAAGCTGTGTGTGATATGTGGGGATCAGGATGGATGTAGCAGAACTGTGTGTGTGATGTGTGGGGGTCTGGATGGAAGTAGCAGAGCTGTGTGTGTGTGATGTGTGGGGATCAGGATGGATATAGTAGAGTTGTGTGTGTGTGTGATGTGTGGGGATCAGGATGGATGTAGCAGAGCTGTGTGTGATGTGTGGGGTAAGGATGAATATAGTAGAACTGTGTGTGTGTGATGTGTAGGGATCAGGATGAATGTAGCAGAGCTGTGTGTGTGATGTGTGGGAATCAGGATGGATGAAGTAGAGCTGTGTGTGTGATGTGTAGGGGTCAGGATGGATGCAGGAGAGCTGTGTCTGATATGTGGAGATCAGGATGGATGTAGCAGAGCTGTGTGTGATGTGTGGGGTCAGGATGAATATAGTAGAGATGTATGTGTGTGATGTGTAGGGGTCAGGATAGATATAGTAGAGCTGTGTGTGTGATGTGTAGGGATCAGGATGAATGTAGCAGAGCTGTGTGTGTGATGTGTGGGAATCAGGATGGATGTAGTAGAGCTGTGTGTGTGATGTGTAGGGGTCAGGATGGATGTAGGAGAGCTGTGTGTGATGTGTGGGGTCAGGATGAATATAGTAGAGCTGTGTGTGTGATGTGTAGGGATCAGGATGGATGTAGCAGAGCTGTATGTGTGATGTGTGGGGATCAGGATGGATGTAGTAGAGCTGTGTGTGCATGATGTGTAGGGTTCAGGATGGATATAGTAGAGCTGTGTGTGTGATGTGTGGGGATCATGATGAATGTAGCAGAGCTGTGTGTGTGAAGTGTGGGGATCAGGATGGATGGAGTAGAGCTGTGTGTCTTATGTGTGGGGTCAGGATGGATGTTGTAATGCTGTGTGTCTGATGTGTGGGCTTAGATTTGGATGTAATAGAGCTGTGTGTGTAATGTCTGGGGATCAGGATGGATGTAGCAAAGCTGTGTGTGCGATGTCTGAGGATTAAGGGCTCCCACACACTTGCGTTTTTTTAATGCGAATGTCAATGGGACTTTCTAATGTTAAAAACGCAATGCAATAAAAATTGTAAAACACAGACTTGCGATGCATTTTTAACATTAGAAAGTCTCATTGACATTCGCGTTAAAAAAAATGCAGCGTTATAAAAACGCAAGTGTGCAGGAACCCTAAGATGAATGTAGCATATAACAGAGCTGTGTGGCGCATTGTGCCACCAGAAACACTAGTACTATAATTACTTGTTATATACAGAAGATTAGCTTACATAAGTCTTTATCTTTGGATGCCATTAGGGCCCTTTTGCAATGAGCACTATATGCAGAGCAAGCTTATATATATATTCTCCCACTAATCAGATGGAAATTCATTGGAAAGATGCACAGTCTCAACTTGCAGATCATCTGAGAGGTGTTGCAGAAAATAAGTATCTTTTTATGAAGCGGAAATCTTTGAGGAAGGGGAAGCGGTTTTTCGGTTTCTTTAATTAAAGCACAGGAATCATGATCTTATGTTGCAGCATTGAGAAGGCCTGATAATTCTTTGATTATAAAAGAGGATGACATTTTGGAGCCAATTTTTCTGTATTTTAAAAATATGTATTCTTCGAACTTTAGTGCGGATTGTGAAGATCCTTATGAATATTATGCTCTGGTGCAATTACCAACTTTGTCTGAATCAGAGAGCTATAGTAGAGGCTTCTTTGACACTGAATGAGTTAAAGGATGCAGTAGCAGCACTTCCTAATTAAACGTCGCCTGGGTTGGATGGTTTTCCAAATGAATTTTTAAGCGCTAACGATATGCTTCTGCCACATTTATTGATTGTGTTTAACTCCTTAAGAACCAAGCAAAGTTAATTTACCGCACTTGGTCCTGGGCTTTAATCCCACCTGATAGTAAAAATATGGCGCAATGTTAAAGCTCCTACTTTTGCAATCTTGCAGGAGCAGGTCGGGTCCTCGGCTGTTAGTAATGTGGAGAAGCAGAATCAGTTTTTACAGGCTATATAGTGCTCAATGAAGAGTGAAAACAGAAGTGTTGCTTCCGCTATTCAACCCGGTGATCACGTGACCATTGGGTGCCCCTGCCAAGGTAAAGTAGCAGGGTCCTGGCAAACCCAGATCAACTCTGTTAGTGATTACTGTCACTACAGGGAAATGTTTTCCCCTGCAACTGTGGCTCCTATAGATACCCCAGGTACAGTACAAACGTAAGACATTGAAAAAAAAGACAATGTGAGTGCCTCCCAGAGGTCTTATATGACATCATGGGGGAAAAAGATGTTAAAAAAAATAGTTACAAAAATTAAAAAAAAATTACGGAATAAAAACAAAAAATATATATGTAGAAAAAAGAAAATGACCAACCGCCGATGTCCGACAAAACCATCGACATATGCACCCTGCAATCCAAGACTATACAAATTATATATCAAACATCTGAAACAAAATGAGGAACCTATTCCTGTACTTTATTTTAGCATAAATATACACGTTTTTTAACTTTTTTTTAGCATTTTTCCCTAATAAAACTAGAAAATGGAAAAAAGAAAGTGTGAAAAGATGTAAAAAATAGCTCTATATCTCATAAAAAAATAATTCTGGTAGCTGAAGAAAAAAAAAATAGGGCAGTAAAACCACCAAATGGGTAAAATCTCTAAAAAGAGTCTGGTCCTTTATGACCAAAACACCCTGGTCCTTAAGGGGTTAATGTATCATTGTAATAAGGCATGTTTTAAACATCAATGAGAGATACTATGATTGTTTCAAATCCTAAACCAGGAAAGAATTTGTCCAATATCTCTGTTGACCACTAATGTTAAAATCTTGGCGGAGGTACTTGGGAATAGATTACTTTCAGTAATAACTAATTTAATTCATGAGAATCAATCCAGTTTCATGCAAAACAAATCAACTGCTAATAATTTAAGGAGGTTATATCTGAATTTCAGGCGGATCATTGAGCGTGTGGGAGCAGAGCTGTTTTTTCGACTCCGCCAAAGCTTGTGACAGTGTCAAGTAAAAAACTGTAGGCTGTTCTCCATAGGGTGGGTTTTGGTGAGAAATTTGTACCATGGATAAACTGTTCTATTCAATGCCAGGGACAAGAGTGAGCATAAATGGTCATATTTCTGGCGGGATGGTGTTAGATAGGGGAACAAGGCAGGGAGTGTCCCCTGTCCCTTCTTCTCCTTGGAAATTAAAGGCAATCACCCAATATAGTTGGTTTGCAGTATGGAGGAACATATCTCACTGTATGCAGGTGATCTGTTGCTGTACACGGGGTATGTGAGTAGAGTAAATCAATCAGTAATTTTTTTTTATATATTTGGTAAGGTATTGGGTCTCACTATTAACTAGGGGAAGTCCATAACTCTCTCTTTAGATCCTTTGCTGATGGATTATTCATTGGAACATATGCAATTAAAAATAGTCAAGGAATTAAAATATTTGGGAATTGTGGTATCTTCTAAACCTCAAGACTATATTTCTGCCAATCTGCTTCCATCGTCTTGAACGTTTAAGGATAAGGTCAAGGTCGGGAATAGTCTCCCATTGTCGATAATTGGAAGATCTTATTAAAATGGTTTTGATGCCACAACTTCTCCATGCACTTCAAAATTCTCTGGTTTGGATTCCATCACAAATTTTTTTAGGGTTCATATGATATTTAGGAGTTTATTGGGGACTAATGAATTTGAGCAATAATCGTTTAGTGTAAATGCCCAAAAATCATTCACTATTCGCTTCCAGTTTGTTAAGCTGACTTTTCAGTCATCCTTGGATCACTCGCTGAGCAAGAACAAACCATAAAATGATGATAATTGCAAACACAATAATTTTGCACAAGTTCCTCCAGATTCTCAAGAAATTCATTGAGAGATCCATTTTTTTTTATGAACACACTGGAAATAAGTTCCAGATTTTTTTATGGTCTGTCCAGGAATTTATGGACAGTTAGCAATGCTGTAGACACAATATGAATGAAACTTTAAAATATATCCAGGGGGCAAAAACTGTTCAGGAGGAGCATACTTTCTAAAAGAAGTTGAGCTTAAAAACAAGAGGACATAGTACAAAGCCCGATGAAGAAAAGATCAGAAGTAGAGAGTACAGTGGTCTTCTGACTTGTTATGGCCTTAGAATATGGTATATTCAAGCTACAATTGCCTCTCTTAGGATCTTGAATGTGTATTCAACTTACAATTCTGCAGTCAGTTCTGATACTAAGTGCATGCAGTTGGCTAGACGATCTAGCCAATTGTGTGCATGCAAGCACCCCGAAACAGCTGTCTGTGTATGGATTGTGGCTTGGTGTTCAATTCCCAGTCATTGTTACAAGGCTTGTATAAAGAATCTAACGTAGACTTGCAGGAAGGCACTACAGAGGTATTGTTCCATTTCCCTTATTTGCATATTACCCAGAGGAACTGGGTTCATAAAACATACAGTCACAGATCCTAAGTGTGCGTTCACATGTGGTGTGAATGGCACAGATTTTCCACAGTGGAAAATCTGCAGCATTTTATAGTACCAGCATGGTGTAGATGAGATTTCAAGAAATCTTATCAACACAGTGTGAAACAAATCTGCAGCATGGCAATTTAATGTGCTGTTTTCACCTCTTCAAAGGAGGCAGCGAAAAATATGGCAAATCCACACAAAAATCCTCATCAAAATACACATGTAATGCATGCAGATTTTTATGCAAATCCATGGCAAAATTTACTGCAGAATTTCTGCGGCGGAAATTAAGTACTGTATGGAAGTACCCTAAGGCCTTAGTCAGACGGGCGTTTTTTCACGCGATTTGCGGATCGCATGACGGATGCGCATCCGCAAATCGCGTGACCGGTGCGCGCAAGTCGCCCGCAAATCGCCCGAAAATCTGCTCCTAGCCGCGTTTCATTAGAAACGGGCCGGAGCTGTCCAGCGCATTGCATTCAATGGAGACGGCAATACAGCCGTCTCCATTGAAAGCAATGCGCTGCGGGCGAGCCCGGGATGAATTGTCTGTAAGGGCTTAAATATATAAGCCCTTCCCTGCAATGCATCCTAAAATGTGTAAAAATAAAAAATATATTTGCACTTACCTTCTCCCGGCAGCTGGAGCTCCGAGCGGCCGTCCTGCAGTGGGTGTGAAGGGGGTGTGAGTCAGACCTGCCCCCTGATTGGCTCAGCGCTGAGCCAATCAGAGGCATGCCTCACTCACACCCATTCATGAATTCATGAATGGATGTGAGTCAGACCTGCCCCTGATTGGCTCAGCACTGAGAGGCAGCAGTCACTCACCCATTCATGAATTCATGAATGGGTGTGTGAGTGAAACTGGCCTCTGATTGGTCAGGCTGTGACCAATCAGAGGCAGATCATTCAGCAGGCGGGGATTTTAAAGCCCCGCCGGCTGAATAGTGCCAAGAAGCAGTTCAGGAGAACTGACAGCGGTGCGGCTGGACTCCGGCTGCACTAGAAAGGTGAGTATACAATTTTTTTTTATTTTAACACATTTTAGGATGAATTGCAGGGAAGGGTTTATATATTTAACCCCTTCCCAACAATTCACCCCGCGCACGCCGGCAGCCCATTGCTTTCAATGGAGCGGCTGTATTGCCGCTCCATTGAATTCAATGGGCAAACATCGTTCTTCTCTTCCACAGCTGTTACAGCTGTGGCAGAGAAGAATGATTTGTCTTCTATATGTTCTCAATGGGGTCGGCGCTGCTGCCGCCGGCCCCATTGAGCGCATATACAGAAGCGAACAGGAATCGCAGATCGCAGATAGGTGCGATCTGCGATTTTTTGTTCTATAATTTATCGGACGAGCGCATAAAAAGCGCTCATGTGTCCGATACCATTGCAAAGCAATGGTTTTAAAAAATCGCCGGACGCATGCGCATGCGCAAATCGCGGCAAAAAACGCCCGTCTGACTAAGCCCTTAAGAAGCTCCCATCCATGTGTAGTACCCCAGAGTTGGATACTCTATTACTTCTGTGATGATCACAAGGTTGAATCATGTTTAATATAATGTATAAGTGTGAAAAGTTATGATGTTATGCTGTTCATATTTCTCATGGAATTAAGTGTTCAGGTAATTTTCTCCAGTCCTTGGTGAGTACCGGTTACCTAGCAACAGTCAGGGGAGTGTTTAGCCAGGTTTAGAGAGCCTGTGATTGGGAAAACCCCTTGATAGGCTGGGTTAATGACAGTACAAAAGGAAAGAGTTGGCAGAGTTAATTTAGTCTTCCAAGTGCAGAGCTAAGCTTGAGCTTGAGAGAGGCAAGAGAGGAACAAGGAGAAAGCCAGTGCAGTGGGAAAGAGAACATCTAAAGTGTGAGTACTAAAGAGCCAGAACTGTCTAGTGAAGTCAGAGGAGGAAAGAGGAGAGAAGAAGTAGATCCAAGCAAAGAAAGAGGAACGTCAGGAAAGCAAGATAACTAAATTAGCCAGTCAAAGGCATCACCAGGGAGAGAAGCTGAAAGGAAAATAATGGGTACAAATGCAATTCTTAGTACCCATACCCTGAGCAGAATGCAGAAGTACGTAATGCCTGCAAATATCATTGTTAGTTGTTGAAACAAGCCAATGTGGAATCTCTCTTGTCTGTTGTAAAATAAAATCATTATAGTTTACTTCACAACCTGACTGCTGGAGTCACCTCCCACCACCTATTCCATCTACAAAATCTGCACTGAGGTACCACACTACATGCTCCAGAGGCAAGGACTACTACTCCTATTTTTGTTTAGTTCTCCACTTTTTGTATTTATTATTTTTGTCCGAAACGGGTCCCTTCCTGTAAATGGACTGGCGTCACAACACACAACAATTTGAGTCAGAATCATGGCACAGTTTGCTTTGTACATTTCCCCCAAAGTCTTAAAACATTATCATTCCATAATGTATATATTATTATATTACGTTCATGCAGGGTGCAAGTACGTTGCCTCTCAAAAACATCAACAACACATTACATCAGATGTAATTTACATCCAATATAAGAAACACAAAAGGGGTCAAAGATGGTAACAAAAATACAGGAGTAGGAATAATATCCCTAACCAACATTGGCATGGTTGAACCCACCAAGAAGCGGATCGATCACCCAAGAGGCACAATCCCACATCTTCAACCTAAAGGGCCCAGTATGACTATATATAGAAGATAGGGAAGAAGTCTAAAAAGAATACAGAATCAATAGCCACAGGAAATTAGCTGACAAGAGTCCACGGCCCAACCAAACACCACAGGCAAGGCATAATTCAGACATGAGTCAGGATTCAGGTGTCTGACAAACCTTCCAAAATTTATGCTGGTAATTTCCCTTAGAAATGTACTCTGTCTTTGTGCATTTACAACTGAAGAGATTTGCCCTTTAAGGGTTCAATCCCCGCCAAACTGATATTGATGACCTTATAGTCCCAGCAAACCCCTTTAAACACTGTATTTTTATACACTTTATAAAGGTTACATTTCAATTTCCAATTTTTAGTTGTTCAGTAATATCTTAAAGTAAGTGACTAATGTGTCTCCAGACTGGGTGTTATTTATTATTATAGAGTGCTATGACCACATGTCCCTAACAGCCCATTAATCTTATCTCGCAGACACTGGCGTCATGCTGACTTTTTTCTAACCACAGTAACTAACGGGTCTATCTACTATTATTTTTTTTTTTGAAATGTCAGGCTGAGGAATGGATATTTTGTGGCCTGTGATTTTTTCTGTTGCAGAATGACATGGACAATGTTCTTAAGGCAGATTAATGATACTGAAAATCCAGAGCTCTGCTGAATTTCTCTGTAGCATCTTTTACCGCTATGTAATTTTTTAAAGAGAACTTGTCGCTTGGAACAACCATTCCGATGTGCAAACATCATGTTATAGAGCTGAAAGAGATCAGCCAATTGCTATATAATCTTGTGGGTAAAGATTCAGTATAGCTTGTATTTTGTTCATTTAACCCCTTCCCACTCTGTGACATAGATTTGTTACAGTCGGTAAGGCACAGTGCTCACATGGGGTTCGAACCTAAGCCCACATCATCAACAGTGCATGTCAGCTGAAACATATAGAATCAAAAAAGTAAATGAAGAACCTTTCATACAGATGGAAAGAGTTCATTCTATCTTCTATTGTAATATCTCTACCTCTGCCCTTTGCTCCCCCATCATGTCTCAGGTAATAGTCCAGAGTATGATTTATGCTACAGTTACTTTTTCATAAGGATAAAGTTTAGTGATAAAACGCAATGGGAGAAGAAGATAATTAAAAAAAACAGCTGTACAAGCTGATACTTTTATCTTTGCGGTTGTCTTGGGATTTACGGCAACTAGAATGATCAAACTTGAACAGGCTTTTAATGTCTTTTTGCTTTTGTATTATCTTAACTGGATTTACTAAAGGTTCAAATAGTTTTTTTAATCATATATTTGTCTTATACCTTTTACTTTTTCAAAGGTAACCTGTCACATCCCCAGAGCACCATAAAGTAAGTCATGGTGCTGATAAGGGACGTGGCATTTTTTATTCTCACCCGCTCCCAAGATTCAGAGGAGGAGGTAGAAAGAGGAAGTAGGAGAAGAAGGAAGAAAAAGAAGAAGGAAAAACAAGCATGGTGGCAGAGTCTGTAGCATTGAATCTAGAAGCAGTGCTGGGCTTCTAGGTTCTAATCTGTATGGACTTTGTATGTTCTCCTTGTGTTTATGTCTTCTTCCCCTTCCTCAGAAAAGGAAAACCAAGTGTGGTAACTCGGTTGCTGGCGTTTCTGCCTTGCAATGCTCAAGTTCTAGATTCAAATCTGTCAAAGAGTAACAGCTGGTTGTTATTATGTTAACTTTGTGTTTATTTTTCCTGTTCTTCACCTCCTTCTACATATGCCCCACCATCTATATAGGAGGACATTTGTGAGGTGTTATTTATTGGAGTCTCCACACAAGTGTGCAGCTGTCTCACAACAAACTACAAACTGCCAGACTGAGTACTGCTGTATCCATAGCAACTGAGGCCACAGGGGTTTGTAGGGGATGTAGTCCACCCATAATCCCTCATTCAGCTCAGATACCATGTGACTGATCACAGGATGGTGACATCATCACAGGTCCTGTCAGCACATGAGCTATGTATGTGTAAATTTGTGGAGTGTCATTTATTGGAGTCTCCACACAGGTGTGCAGCAGTCTCACAACCAGGTACAAACTTCAAGATTGTATCCATAGCAACTGAGGCCGCAAGGGTTTGTGGGGATGTAATCCGGCCATAATCCCTCATTCAGTGCGCAAGGAGGATGAAGGACCTGTGATGATGTCACCATCATGTGATCAGGGGCAGAGCTAAGAGCCAGTAACTGACATCACATCTGCTGTCAGGCTCTGCATGTAACTCACAGAGCACACACGGACTGATGTACAAGTGATCATTAGCACTTTGATTGTTATTCTCCTCCTCCAGCACAGAATACACAAGTGTGGCAACTTAGTTATTAACACTGCTGCTTTACAGTGACGACATTGTAGGCTGAAATCTAACCAAGGGCAACATCTGGATGGGTTTTTAATGTTCTCTTTTTTTTTTATTTATTCATATTCTTTCCCTTCTCTGGAGCAGATCAGACAAATGTGGTGAATTAGTTGTTAGCATTGCTGCTTTCCAGAGCTGAAGTTGTAGGTTCAAACCAAGGACAATATCTGAATGGAGTTTTTTAAAGTCCATCCAGGTGTTATACTTGATGGCATTTGAACCTAGGACCCCAGCATTGAAAGATCATAGTGCTAACCACTGAACTACATTCTTAGAAAAACACACAGTCTCTTATGAGTTTTGCTAAAGATCAACATGTTTTTATCGCTTGGCTGATCATGATGAGCAACACTAGTAGCTGATTATGCCAACATTTTATTACTTTACTTCAGGCCATTGGCATTACAACTCCTTGTGGCCACATGAATACATTGTCTTCTGTTTAGCTCTTCAGAGTACTCTATGGCTCGTGATTTTTGGTGTTGAACCACTACATCATTCTCTTCTTCTTTTCCCTTCTTATTATCCAAGCCTGACTCAAAAATATGTGAGGGAATTGAGAAGGGTCATCAGAAGCCTATCTATGAGCTCCACAAAACCTTTAGACTTGACACTGGAGAATCCTAGTGTTGGAACTTTCTACATGCTTCCAAAACTACACAAAGCTGGCAACTCAAGGAGGCCAATTATCTCAGGTGTGGGAACCCTTACTGAAGGAATCTCAGGACGAGTAGAAGGTGTCCTCAAACCACTGGCGAGAAACACAACTAGCTACTTGCAAGACACCACAGACTTACAGAACAAACTATCAACCATAGGTCTCCTCCCCGATGGCACCATCCTGGCCACTATGGATGTGGAGTCCTTATTTTCTAACATCCCAGACAAAGACGGACTGACCGCATACCAGGCACACCTTGAGGCCAATGGGGTTGCCTCTGAATCTGTGTTGCCACTCACAAGATTCATCCTCACACACAATTATTTCTGCTTTGGCAAAGAGATATTCCTGCAACTCACTGGATCCACCATGGGCAGTAAAATGGCATCGCAATATGCCAACCTTTTCATGGAAAAACTAGAGTGTGACTTTCTGGCCTCCTGCTCAAACAAACCATTGGCCTATTTCCACTACATTGATGACAACATAATCATCTGGACCGACACCAAACAAGAACTAATAAAATTCCATGAAAGATTCAATGCCTTCCAACCCCCCCCCCCCCCCCAACACGACATTAAGCTACTGATATACCGAAATCAACTTTTTGGACACCACCATAAAAATGTCAAACAACTTAATACAGGCATGGGACAGCTTTCATCCGAAACACATCAAAAGGCCATTCGTTTACAGCCAGCCATCAGATACAACCTGATCTGCTCCAACCCAACAGACAGAGAGGAACATCTATACCATCTTAAAAGGACATTTTTAAATCAGGGCTACTGTTAGTGCAAACCAATATTTGCTATACAATATGCTATTGAGGTCCAAATTCTTAGTTTGTTAGTGGTAAGCTGAGCTCAGGAGACTATCATTACATCACACAGCATGGGATGTGTTCCAAAGTAATCCATTTATTTGAGTGACAAGTGACACTTTTATAGGGTCACACGTTCAATCACAGTAATTCAAATATTTTAAAATTCATTTGTTACCATTGGTCAAAGAACATAAACAAAATATAAAATATACAAAATAAAGGATTTAACATCTAGAATGCCAACCAAACACACACAGGCGCAGAGTTGACCATACATGATTAACTTCTTGGAACAATAAATCTAAATAATAAGTTGTTTAGAGAGAATGTTTAGGAACATATGTGAACAGATAGGAACATGTCAGTTTGATCCACCAGCCTAAAGGCCATATAGTTATCTTCTGGAAAAAAAGCCTTAGTGATTCCCTCAAGGTTTATTTTAAAAAAAACATTTAATATCCATAAATCCTCCAGAAAAAGGGCAAGTGAATACAGGGAAAAGATGCACAGAAGATGGCTACAGTCTACCAAAATGGCTATGCATAAGATAGAACATGGAATCATATCCATTTCACTAACACTACTATCCCACCTCAATTGATGACCAAATAACCAGAGCCACTAGGATACCCAGAAATCAATTGCTCCAATACACAGAGAAGGAAGGAAACAATCATGTGCCTCTAGTAGTGACTAGAGATGAGCGAGCATACTCATCCGAGCTTGATGCTCGTTCGAGTATTAGGGTGCTCGAGATGCTCGTTACTCGAGACGAGCACCACGCGGTACTCGTCTCGATTAAACGAGCACTGACCATTGAATTCAATGGAGCCCGCAATACAGCCGGCTCCATTGAAAGCAATGGCCTGCCGGCGAGCGCGGGATGAATTGTCGGGAAGGGCTTAAATATGTAAGCCCTTCCCTGCAATTCATCCAGAAATGTGTAAAAAAAAAAATATATATATACTCACCTTGTCCCGGCAGAACGATGTTAGCCCATTGAATTCAATGGAGCCGGCAATATAGCCGGCTCCATTAAAAGCAATGGGCTGCCGGCGATCGCAGGATGAATTGTCGGGAAGGGGTTAAATATATAAGCCCTTCCCTGCAATTCATCCAGAAATGTGTAAAAAAAAAAATATATATATACTCACCTGATCCCGGCAGACGGAGTTCAGCGCGGCCAGCGGCAGTCCTCCTGAACTGCTCTGAACAGC
Source organism: Eleutherodactylus coqui (assembly GCA_035609135.1). Classification (NCBI taxonomy): domain Eukaryota; kingdom Metazoa; phylum Chordata; class Amphibia; order Anura; family Eleutherodactylidae; genus Eleutherodactylus; species Eleutherodactylus coqui. The sequence goes on along the minus strand of CM069414.1, from coordinate 122,926,136 downwards.
TGTGAGTAGTATTCAGCAGCCGGGGATTTAAAATCCCCGCCTGCTGAATGAGCTGCCTCTAATTGGTCACAGCCTGACCAATCAGAGGCAGATTCCACTCACACACCCATTCATGAATTTATGAATGGGTGTGTGACTGCTGCCTCTGATTGGCTCAGTCTTTCTCCTGTTGCACCATGCCCCAGATTGATCAATATGGAGTACATTCTGTTGATGAATCTGTTGTAGTCTTCTATAATGGAGTCCTACTTGTCACAACTCGAAGCCTACTTAGAAAGCCATTGTGGAAGTTTAATAACTGCTCCACATTATGGCATAACTCTGAAGCCCCACCATTTCTTTCCTATACATTTATAGGTGCTGGAAAGGGATTTCTTAACCTTCTTACTGCCTGTCCCATGGGAGGGTAACAGGGAGTTTTGTTCACATTATACGTCCCCTTATCAATCAGAGAACATATTTGCTTTCTGATTGATACATTGTTTTTCCACCCAGGAAAAAGTTTTTTCTGTCTGCTTACACAATGCTTTAAATATTGAAATAAAAAAAACACAACTGGTTTTGCCATATCATAACAAACCATACTATAAAATATTACACTATTTCTCCAGCATGGTAAATTCTATTATAAAAACGAAAATGCCGAAATAGAAATTTTCTGCTCATTTTACTTACCCAAAATAGGAATAGAAAGAAATTAAAAACTCATATATACATCCAAATGGTACTAATAAAATGCCACAAGTCATCTTGTAAAAAACAAACTCTCATGCATCTCTGTCGATGGAAATATGAAAATGCGCTGGTCTTGGAATGTAGTACTACACAAAAAGCCTATTTGCAAAAAAAAACTGTTTATATAGTGCAAAAGTAGTAAACGCGCGTTGCACTCTGTTTTTGTACATGTCCAATAAATTATTACTTAGGGTGCCTACCCACTGGCGATTTTTTTTCCTGCGATGTTTTGCGTTTTTTCTCAAGAGCAATTAGTATAGAATGTGTTCTTGTCCATCTGGGGGTTTTTTTTCCGTTTGATGGGGTTTTTTCACATAGAAACTGTCAGTTGCATATGTGTCCTTATTTTGCTCTTAATGCACCCATGATTGTCAATGGAGGGCTGCAAAAAATGCGCAAAAAATGCCGCGAAAAACGCGCAAAAAACGCCACGAAAAACGCGCGGAAAATGCTGCGTTTTTCATGTGCGAAAATCGGCAACGCAAGTGGGCAGGCGCCCTTACTTTTAAGAAGATTCCACCATTTCTTTATAGTCTTGGTTCTTCAACCATCCACAGCAACTTGGTTTACTTTTGACTATGTCTTGGTGCTGTGTTACACTTTGGGCACTCTGAGCGCAGGAGTTCATTTCTTTTTTACTTATAGGTCTTCTTCTATAGTATATTTGATGTTAATTCTATTATTACGTTTACTCATTTTTATGTATTTAATTACAAACAAGCTAATTTCTAGCAAAATTGACAATAGTGGAAGTGTTTTACTAGATTCCAGTTCAGCTTTACTACCAGCAGGTGGCAAAGAGGAAGCTTTGTCAGTGTTCGCTTGGCACAGACAGCACATTATAGAGATACCACTTAGCTACCATTTACCCATTAACAGCAGAATGCTCTGAGGACATTATAGCATTAGTGTGTTGATAATACTGGTATCATTTTCTGGATGCAAACCGCACTGAATGTCGTTCTGTACGCTTCTCTATTGTTACAAGAAATACCAATCCAGTATGTGCATATAATGTGGAAAGCATTGCCTGATACTACAGAAGCAGCTCAAAGGGAGTTTTATACTATTATTAGCTAACTAATTATTATATGCAGATTTGGAGCTGTCATGTTCAATCTCTGATTGTATCACAAGGCAGAGCTGAGCTGCACAACCACTTTGTAATTTAGTACCTGCATGCAGGGCTGTAGCTGGAGGGGGGTCTAATGGGAGATGCAACCTGGCTGCTGACTGGTGTGCGGGGTGCAATGAGAACTGAATCTTTGCCCTGATGAAAGCCTTCCAAGCTTCTTCTATGCTTGCAATATGTATCTACAGCAGAGAAACACTTTTATTACCACCATCACAAGTTATTCCCTATATACAGGATTGGAGATAACCTGCTGGTCATGGAGGTGTCAGTGGTGAGACCCCCAATAATCCTGAGAACAAGAGTCCCCTATTTCCCTTTGTCTGTCATTGCAGGATCACTTCATTCCCCACAGTGATGTCTGAATGAATTGCGTGCTGGCGGAGCATGCATAGCCATAGCTTCATTCATTTCAATAGGGCTAATGGAAATACCCAAATGCTTGCAAATCGCCTAACTTCATCGGTCCCATAGAGTGGCAGCTTCATAACAGCCATGTTAACCCTTTCCAATCCAATTTGTATCCTGGTTTTCCTAGGGGGCTTACTCATTTTCGGCCATTATACAACGGCGCTATCTGCTGGCTAAAGCCAGTACTGCATGAGGTGACACGCTGTATAGGCTCCGACAGCAGAGAGGCTGGCAATATACAGTAAGAAAACCCCGACGGACGTCTTCCAACATCAGAGCTGTACAGCCTTAAATCATAATGTCTTAAGACGTCAGACAGTGGATTGGAAAGGGTTAAAATGTAACTTGCTCAGCTCCTCCTGCTCTATAATGTGATGCCTGCAGGTTGGGCAGCGTGTTCAAGCTGGCAGGTCCCCTTTAAGTGTATTTTTAACTTCTTAGTGACATAATTAATTTTAGCCTTTAGGGCTCATTCACACGAGTGATGTGTTTTCACGCTGGCCGCATCGCAGCCAAAAATACTCTGAATGAAGAATAGCCGCGATCAAGTCCTGAGCTTCAACCGCATTTTCTCGTCCATTCACACGGGCAGCTGCGGCGTATTAGGGAGAATATACACTGCAGCATGGAAAGCCCTTGGTCAGCCAAAATCCTTGGAATGACTTATAATAGTTAAACAGAGCCAGCTGTAGTCATTTTGCAGTGTTGGATGCTGCTAGACTCCCCCCCTCCTCCCATTTTTTTTAGCTCTCATAGAAGCATATGGGAGCTTTCAGCATATCTCGGCAAAAGACAGGGCAAGACCTATGTTTTCTCACACCATATAAAAACGGTCACTGATGTCCTATTATTTCCGGAGCAACGCTTTTACGTGACTAAAAATCGCTCGTCTGAATGAATACATTGGAAATATAGATGAGCGAGTATACTGCTCATCTATGTGCTCGAGCGAACAGGTTCGGGTGCCGGCAGCAGGCAGGGAGCTGCGGGGAAGAGCGGGGCGGAACGGAGGGGAGATCTCGCTCTCCCTCTCTCCTCCCCGCTCCCTCCTGCTGACAGCCGCTACTTACCGCTCCCCAGCGCCGGCACCCGAACCTGCAGTCCCAAGCGGGGGAGATACTCGCTAAAGGCAATGCTCGCTCGAGCAGTTGCCTTTGGCGAGTATACTTGCTCATCTCTAATTGGAAACCAATGCTTCAGATGGTCGCGATTTTTATTGTAGCTAAATTAGCCGCATAAAAACACTCACGTGAATAAGGCCTAAGGGTCAATAAATCACATTCCCTTTTGTGTTCCAGCGGTCATAACTTTTAATTTTTGTTTGCCAGTATAGCTGTACGACACCTTGTATTTAGCAGGATGAGTTCTAGTTTTTATAGTAACCAAATTTGGGTAAATATAATGGATTGAATTACTTTTATTTCTTTTTTTTACTGGGGGTAAGGGCTTATTTAGAGGACTGTATATCGGCTACGTATTCACGCCGGCCAATATACGGCGTCCCTCTCTGCAGGGGGAGGAAGCTGGAAGAGCCGGGAGCCGTGCACTGAGCTTCCACCCCCACTCTGCCTCCTCTCCCCTCCTCGACACTATTTGCAATGAAAGGGGGTGGTGGCAGTGGTGGAGCCAACTCTCCGGACTTGGCTCCACCCCTGCTCCACCTCCTCTCATTGCAAATAGTGCCGAAGGGCTGGAGCTCAGTGCACTGCTCCCGGCTCTTCCAGCCTCCTCCCCCTGCAGAGAGGAACGCCGTATATCGGCCGGCGTGAATACCCGGCTGATATACAGTCGTCTGAATAAGCCCTAATGGACAAAAACCAATTTCAAAATTGTTTTTTACGATATATTTCTGTGGTGTTCCCCATGTGGAATAAACATTAGAGATGAGCGAGCACCAAAATGCTCGGGTGCTCGTTACTCGGGACGAACTTTTCGCGATGCTCGAGGGTTCGTTTCGAGTAAGGAACCCCATTGAAGTCAATGGGCGACCCGAGCATTTTTGTATTTCGCCGATGCTCGCTAAGGTTTTCGTTTGTGAAAATCTGGGCAATTCAAGAAAGTGATGGGAACGACACAGCAACGGATAGGGCAGGCGAGGGGCTACATGTTGGGCTGCATCTCAAGTTCACAGGTCCCACTATTAAGCCACAATAGCGGCAAGAGTGGGGCCCCCCCCCTCCCAAAAACTTTTACTTCTGAAAAGCCCTCATTAGCATGGCATACCTTTGCTAAGCACCACACTACCTCCAACAAAGCACAATCACTGCCTGCATGACACTCCACTGCCACTTCTCCTGGGTTACATGCTGCCCAACCGCCCCCCCTCCCCCCCCACAGCGCACACCAAAGTGTCCCTGCGCAGCCTTCAGCTGCCCTCATGCCACACCACCCTCATGTCTATTTAGAAGTGCGTCTGCCATGACGAGGAACCGCAGGCACACACTGCAGAGGGTTGGCACGGCTAGGCAGCGACCCTCTTTAAAAGGGGCGGGGCGATAGCCCACAATGCTGTACAGAAGCAATGAGAAATATAATCCTGTGCCACTGCCATCAGGAGCTGCACACGTGGGCATAGCAATGGGGAACCTATGTGCCACACACTATTCATTCTGTCAAGGTGTCTCTGCATGCCCCAGTCAGACCGGGCTTTTTAATTCATAGACACAGGCAGGTACAACTCCCTATTGTGAAGTCCCTGTCGACCGACAGCATGGGTGGCTCCCTGGAACCCACCGGCGATACACAAAAATATCCCATTGCATTGCCCAACACAGCTGAGGTAGTAATGTCGTGCTTAATGCAGGTGGGCTTCGGCCCACACTGCATGCCCAAGTCCGACTTGTAATATGTACCTTAACAGTAACCGCGTTGGTGGTAATGTGTTGGTGACTGCGGACCTAGTAGCGCGGTTTTATTTTGTTGGTTTTCGGAATGTGGCCAGGATTAAGTGGGCTGTGGCGGGGGATGTTTTTGAGGCACTACGTGTCCTCTCCACGTGTCCGTGGTTATATGCACCTTAACAGTAACAGCGTTGGTGGGAAATGGCCTCGCCGCCATCATGTCTTTGAGAAGCCTCTGTTTCCACACCCCAGAGACATACCATTAGCAGTGGTATAGGCAGAGCCCATAATTAGTAACATTTCAGCCGTAGCATTAGGACAGGCCCCACTAACATATCACTAGCAGCATTATAGGGGGAGCACAGTATGCGTTCCATTTCAGTAATAGTAGCACTCAAGACAGGCCCCAGTAACAATTCCGAAGCAGCAGTATAGTGGGAGCGCAGTCTTCGTTCAATTTCAATAGCTGCAGTATAGACAAGGCACAAGTTACATTTATGTAGCTAAACTGTAGGCCAACCCCACACACCTTTCTGTACCATGAGTGCAGGCGAAGAACATAGAAATTGCTATGATTACACTGTAGGCGAGGGGCCACAAAAATTGCTGTATCAACAGTACTAATGTACATCCAAAAAATTGGCCATGGCCAACCAAGAGGGCAGGTGAAACCTATTAATTGCTTTGGTTAATGTGGCTTAAGTGGTAACTAGGCCTGGAGGCAGCCCAGTTTAACGAAAAATTGGTTAAAGTTAAAGTTTCAACGCTTTTAAGAGCATTGAAACGTATAAAAATTGTTTAGAAAAATTATATGAGTGAGCCTTGTGGCCCTAAGAAAAATTGCCCGTTCGGCCTGATTACGTCAGGTTTCAGGAGGAGGAGCAGGAGGAGGAGGAATATTATACACAGATTGATGAAGCAGAAATGTCCCCGTTTTGGATGGTGAGAGAGAACGATGCTTCCATCCGCGGGTGCAGAATACGTATTGCTTAGGTATCGCTGCTGTCCGCTGGTGCAGAAGAGAAGTCTGGGGAAATCCAGGCTTTGTTCATCTTGATGAGTGTTAGCCTGTCGGCACTGTCGGTTGACAGGTGGGTACGCTTATCTGTGATGATTCCCCCAGCCACACTAAACACACTCTCTGACAAGACGCTAGCCGCAGGACAAGCAAGCACCTCCAGGGCATACAGCGCGAGTTCAGGCCACGTGTTCAGCTTCGACACCCAGTAGTTGTAGGTGGCAGAGGCGTCACGGAGGACGGTTGTGCGATCGGCTACGTACTCCCTCACCATCCTTTTACAGTGCTCCCGCAGACTCAGCCTTGACTGGGGAGCGGTGACACAGTCTTGCTGGGGAGCCATAAAGCTGGCAAAGGCCTTGGAGAATGTTCCCCTGCCTGCGCTGTACATGCTGCTTGATCTCTGCGCCTCCCCTGCTACCTGGCCCTCGGAACTGCGCCTTCTGCCACTAGCGCTGTCGGATGGGAAGTTTACCATCAGTTTGTCCACCAGCGCCCTGCGGTATAGCATCATTCTCGAACCCCTTTCCTCTTCGGGAATGAGAGTGCAAAGGCTCTCCTTATACCGTGGGTCGAGCAGTGTGTACACCCAGTAATCCGTAGTGGCCAGAATGCGTGTAACGCGAGGGTCACGAGAAAGGCATCCTAACATGAAGTCAGCCATGTGTGCCAGGGTACCTGTACGCAACACATGGCTGTCTTCACTAGGAAGATCACTTTCAGGATCCTCCTCCTCCTCCTCTTCCTCCTCCTCAGGCCATACACGCTGAAAGGATGACAGGCAAGCAGAATGGGTACCGTCAGCAGTGGGCCAAGATGTCTCTTCCCCCTCCTCCTCATCTTCTTTCTCCTCCTCCTCCTCCTCACCGCGCTGAGATATAGACAGGAGGGTGCTCTGACTACCCGGCTCTGTTTCCGAGCGCAAAGCGTCTGCCTTTATGCTTTGCAGGGAACTTCTCAAGATGCATAGCAGAGGAATGGTGACGCTAATGATTGCAGCATCGCCGCTCACCACCTGGGTAGACTCCTCAAATTTTCCAAGGACCTGGCAGATGTCTGCCAACCAGGGCCACTCTTCTGTAAATAATTGAGGAGGCTGACTCCCACTGCGCCGCGCAAGTTGGAGTTGGTATTCCACTATAGCTCTACGCTGCTCATAGAGTCTGGCCAACATGTGGAGCGTAGAGTTCCACTGTGTGGGCACGTCGCACAGCAGTCGGTGCACTGGCAGATTAAACCTATGTTGCAGTGTCCGCAGGGTGGCAGCATGCGTGTGGGATTTGCGGAAATGTGCGCAGAGCTGGCGCACCTTTCCGAGCAGGTATGACAAGTGGGGGTAGCTTTTCAGAAAGCGCTGAACCACCAAATTAAAGACATGGGCCAGGCATGGCACGTGCGTGAGGCTGCCGAGCTGCAGAGCCACCACCAGCTTACGGCCGTTGTCACACACAACCATGCCCGGTTGGAGGCTCAGCGGCACAAGCCAGCCATCGGTCTGCTCTGTCAGACCCTGCAGCAGTTCGTGGGCCGTGTGCCTCTTCTCTCCTAAGCTGAGTAGTTTCAGCACGGCCTGCTGACGCTTGCCCACCGCTGTGCTGCCACGCCGCGTGACACCGACTGCTGGCAACGTGCTGCTGACACATCTTGATTGCGAGACAGCGGTTGCGTTGGAGGAGGAGGAAGGTGCTTTAGTGGAGGAAGCATACACCGCCGCAGATACCACCACCGAGCTGTGGCCCGCAATTCTGGGGGTGGGTAGGACGTGAGCGGTCCCAGGCTCTGACTCTGTCCCAGCCTCCACTAAATTCACCCAATGTGCCGTCAGGGAGATATAGTGGCCCTGCCCGCCTGTGCTTGCCCACGTGTCCGTTGTTAAGTGGACCTTGGCAGTAACCGCGTTGGTGAGGGCGCGTACAATGTTGCGGGAGACGTGGTCGTGCAGGCCTGGGACGGCACATCGGGAAAAGTAGTGGCGACTGGGAACCGAGTAGCGCGGGGCAGCCGCCGCCATCATGCTTTTGAAAGCCTCCGTTTCCACAAGCCTATACGGCAGCATCTCTAGGCTGATCAATTTTGCAATGTGCACGTTTAACGCTTGAGCGTGCGGGTGCGTGGCGTCGTACTTGCGCTTGCGCTCAAACTGTGGCACTAGCGACGTCTGGACGCTACGCTGAGAGACATTGCTGGATGGGGCCAAGGACAGCGGAGGTGAGGGTGTGGGTGCAGGCCAGGAGACGGTAGTGCCTGTGTCCTCAGAGCGGGGTTGGATCTCAGTGGCAGGTTGGGGCACAGGGGGAGAGGCAGTGGTGCAAACCGGAGGCGGTGAACGGGCATCGTCCCACCTTGTGGGGTGCTTGGCCATCATATGCCTGCGCATGCTGTTGGTAGTGCCTCCCCAGCTGATCTTGGCGCGACAAAGGTTGCACACCACAGTTCGTCGGTCGTCAGGCGTCTCTGTGAAAAACTGCCACACCGTAGAGCACCTTGACCTGTGCAGGGTGGCATGGCGCGAGGGGGCGCTTTGGGAAACAGTTGGTGGATTATTCGGTCTGGCCCTGCCTCTACCCCTGGACACCACACTGGCTCGGCCTGTGCCCACAGCCTGACTTGGGCCTCCGCGTCCTCGCCCGCGTCCACGTCCTATAGGCCTACCCCTACCCCTCAGCATGGTGTATTACCATTGATTTGATTTCCCAGGCAGGAAAGAAAGTGGCGCAAGCCTGCAGTAAAACGTAGCTGGTTGCGTCTGATTTTTTAACGTTCTCCACGCAGCACACACGTACCCAGAGCCCTGAGGACTGTCAGAGGCAGGCGAAATAGAATTTTTTCCCTTGTTTTTCAAAGGACAAGCCACACTGCGTGTATTCAATGAATACTACTAAGTTTAATAACTGTGTTGTGGCCCTGCAAATGTGTCAGAGAACTGCAGTGATGCAAAGTTATTCGCTACAGCAGATCAGGGATTTCCCATGCAGGAAAAAAATTGGTGCAAGCCTGCAGCCAAAATAGAATTTTTTTCCTTTTTTTTTTCAAAAGGACAAGCCACACTGCGTGTATTCAATGAATACTACTAAGTTTAATAACTGTGTTGTGGCCCTGCAAATGTGTCAGAGAACTGCAGTGATGCAAAGTTATTCGCTACAGCAGATCAGGGATTTCCCATGCAGGAAAAAAATTGGCGCAAGCCTGCAGCCAAAATAGAATTTTTCCCCTTGTTTTTCAAAAGGACAAGCCACACTGCGTGTATTCAATGAATACTACTAAGTGTAATAACTGTGTTGTGGCCCTGCAAATGTGTCAGAGAACTGCAGTGATGCAAAGTTATTCGCTACAGCAGATCAGGGATTTCCCATGCAGGAAAAAAATAGGCGCAAGCCTGCAGCCAAAATAGACTTTTTTCCCTTGTTTTTCAAAAGGACAAGCCACACTGCGTGTATTCAATGAATACTACTAAGTTTAATAACTGTGTTGTGGCCCTGCAAATGTGTCAGAGAACTGCAGTGATGCAAAGTTATTCGCTACAGCAGATCAGGGATTTCCCATGCAGGAAAAAAATTGGCGCAAGCCTGCAGCCAAAATAGAATTTTTTCCCTTGTTTTTCAAAAGGACAAGCCACACTGCGTGTATTCAATGAATACTACTAAGTGTAATAACTGTGTTGTGGCCCTGCAAATGTGTCAGAGAACTGCAGTGATGCAAAGTTATTCGCTACAGCAGATCAGGGATTTCCCATGCAGGAAAAAAATTGGCGCAAGCCTGCAGTAAAACTTAGCTGGCTGCGTCTGATTTTTTTTAACGTTCTGCACGCAGCACACACGTACCCAGAGCCCTGAGGACTGTCAGAGGCAGGCAAAATAGAATTTTTTCCCTTGTTTTTCAAAGGACAAGCCACACTGCGTCTATTCAATGAATACTAATAAGTGTAATAACTGTGTTGTGGCCCTGCAAATGTGTCAGAGAACTGCAGTGATGCAAAGTTATTCGCTACAGCAGATCAGGGATTTCCCATGCAGGAAAAAAATTGGCGCAAGCCTGCAGCCAAAATAGAATTTTTTCCCGTGTTTTTCAAAAGGACAAGCCACACTGCGTGTATTCAATGAATACTACTAAGTTTAATAACTGTGTTGTGGCCCTGCAAATGTGTCAGAGAACTGCAGTGATGCAAAGTTATTCGCTACAGCAGATCAGGGATTTCCCATGCAGGAAAAAAATTGGCGCAAGCCTGCAGCCAAAATAGAATTTTTTCCCGTGTTTTTCAAAAGGACAAGCCACACTGCGTGTATTCAATGAATACTACTAAGTTTAATAACTGTGTTGTGGCCCTGCAAATGTGTCAGAGAACTGCAGTGATGAAAAGTTATTCGCTACAGCAGATCAGGGATTTCCCATGCAGGAAAAAAATTGGCGCAAGCCTGCAGCCAAAATAGAATTTTTTCCCTTGTTTTTCAAAAGGACAAGCCACACTGCGTGTATTCAATGAATACTACTAAGTGTAATAACTGTGTTGTGGCCCTGCAAATGTGTCAGAGAACTGCAGTGATGCAAAGTAATTCGCTGCAGTAGATCAGGGATTTCCCATGCAGGAAAAAAATTGGCGCAAGCCTGCAGTAAAACGTAGCTGGCTGCGTCTGATTTTTTTTAACGTTCTGCACGCAGCACACACGTACCCAGAGCCCTGAGGACTGTCAGAGGCAGGCGAAATAGAATTTTTTCCCTTGTTTTTCAAAGGACAAGCCACACTGCGTGTATTCAATGAATACTACTAAGTGTAATAACTGTGTTGTGGCCCTGCAAATGTGTCAGAGAACTGCAGTGATGCAAAGTTATTCGCTCCAGCAGATCAGGGATTTCCCATGCAGGAAAAAAATTGGCGCAAGCCTGCAGTAAAACGTAGCTGGCTGCGTCTGATTTTTTTTAACGTTCTGCACGCAGCACACACGTACCCAGAGCCCTGAGGACTGTCAGAGGCAGGCGAAATAGAATTTTTTCCCTTGTTTTTCAAAGGACAAGCCCCACTGCGTGTATTCAATGAATACTAATAAGTGTAATAACTGTGTTGTGGCCCTGCAAATGTGTCAGAGAACTGCAGTGATGCAAAGTTATTCGCTCCAGCAGATCAGGGATTTCCCATGCAGGAAAAACATTGGCACAAGCCTGCAGTAAAACGTAGCTGGCTGCGTCTGATTATTTTTAACGTTCTGCACGCAGTACACACGTACCCAGAGCCCTGAGGACTGTCAGAGGCAGGCGAAATAGAATTTTTTCCCTTGTTTTTCAAAGGACAAGCCACACTGCGTCTATTCAATGAATAATGTATGTCTTCTGGCCCTGCCTACACAATTCTATCCCTGTAGTATTAATGCCGGGTGCAGTGGTCTGCACAGCTGGTTTTGAGAAAAAAAAAAAATATGCAACACTGCTAACAGCAGCCTGGACAGTACTGCACACGGATAGATGTGGCCCTAGAAAGGACCGTTGGGGTTCTTGAAGCCTACACTCACTGCTAACACTCTCCCTGCCTAACCACCACTTATGTCCCTATTGCAGGGCGCAATGCTCTGCAGATCCAATTTTGAAAAAAAAAAAAAAATTACAGTGCTAACACAGTACTGCACACTATTAGATGTGGCCCTGAGAAGGACCGTTGGGGTTCTTGAAGCCTACACTAACTCCTAACGCTCTCCCTACAGCAGCTCCAGCACGATACCACTGTCCCTCAGCTAACTCACAAGGCATCTGAGCCGAGCCGCGGGAGGGGCCGATTTTTATACTCGGGTGACATCTGATCGCCCCAGCCACTCACAGCAGGGGGGTGGTATAGGGCTTGAACGTCACAGGGGGAAGTTGTAATGCCTTCCCTGTCTTTCAATTGGCCAGAAAAGCGCGCTAACGTCTCAGAGAGGAAACTGAAAGTAACCCGAACACCGCGTGGTACTTGTTACGAGTAACGAGCATCCCGAACACCCTGATATTCGCACGAATATCAAGCTCGAACGAGTACGTTCGCTCATCTCTAATAAACATTATGCGAACTTTATTCAACGAGTCATCAGGATTATACAACACCAAATTTATAGTATTATTCTGTTTCACCATTTTTGCACAATATAAACACCATTTTTTACAGAAAGACGGTATGTATGGCCCACATTCCAGCACCAGAGCATTTGTATCTTACAGCTGACAGAGTTGTACAGAAACTTGTTTTTTGTGGGACAATTTCTAGTTGCTATTGGAACTATTTAGAGGTAGATATGATTTTTCAATCTTTTTGTTATTTCGGTTTTGTGGAAGCAAGATGAACAGAAAACTACTATTTTGACATTTTCTTTTTTTTTCACGGAATTTACCATGCTGGATTAATAAAATAATATTTTAGTATTGTTATGGATGTGACAATAACAAATTATGTGTAGTTTATTTTTCCTTTTTACAATATTTAAAGTCTTGTATAGGGGAAAAAGTTTTTAAATGTTTTTTTTTCTGTAAAAATGTTCAGATGCCATGGTCAGCAATGACTGCAGCATCTGTAGAATTAACTGCTGCAGAGAAATGATTAGATGAGCAATAGAGATAAGCGAGCACCCAAATGCTCGGGTCCGCGTTATTCAAGTCTGGCTTTTCATAAAATTCGAGAGCTCTACTTGAGTAACGAACCCCATTGACTACAATGGGAGACTCGAGCATTTTCGTATGTGGGCCGCCAGGTGCTGAGCTTTTTTTTTTTTTTGTTCTTGGTTCGTGCGTTCTCTCTCTCTTTCCCTCTCTCTCTCTCTCTCTCTCTTTCTCTTTCTCTTTCTCTCTCTCTCTCTCTCTCTCTCTCTCTCTCTCTCTCTCTCGGTCGAACACGGCTTGATGCTCGTTCGAGTAATGAGAACCATCGAGTATGCTAATACTCGAACGAGCATCAAGCTGTTTGATTGCTGAGGAGTGATAACATGAACAAAAATACATGTCACCACTTCCCTGCAACAGAGAGATAGATATACAGAAGAATCACAGATCTCTGTTGCCCACTTGTGTCCTCCCCGTCTGCCTGCTCAACTTCTTTCTGGCGATGGGGCTTTGAATACCCCACCTCCAGCAAAGCGAGCGCTGTGATTGGCTAATTACAACGCCGGCTGTGATTGGCTGCCGGCGCTGAGATTAGCCAATCACAGTCGACCACAACAAAGATGACAGTCATTTCCTTAGACAGGGGGAGATCCACAATAAAATCCATTGATATTGATCCCTATGGCATAAATGGAACTGGAAGTGGTTGAAGAAGTCCTAAAGGAGAAGACCGTGGTGTCTTGTTTCATGCACATGTTACACAAGAGGCACCATATTTTCTCACATCTTTCTTTCAATTAGGCAACCAAAATGAGCAAAGCAATAGTTCCAGAGTTTTCGTGACTCCAAGATGACCTGCAAGTTTATAATCATGTACAAGTGTAAGTACTTCAAGTCGAACAGGATATAGGATATACAGTCTATTTTCCTGCATCCAAAACCCCTCCTTAAAAGAGAGATCCACGTGCTTGTCTTGTCGATAGTCTTTAGCTATGTGGATAAATGCTATATTTTTGTGGTCAATAAGGACTACTACAGGATAATTGGCACCTTCCAAAAGATGTCTCCATTTGGTCAAAGTAACTTTAATGGCTAAGAGCTCTTTATTTCCAATGTTATAGTTTCTGTCAGAAGGGGACATGATATGGAACAGAAATACACATGGGTGCAGTTGCATCTTGTCTCTAATACGGCACCAATATGGCTCCCACAGCAGAATCGGAGGCATCCATTTCCACAACAGAAAGTTGTTCCAGATTTGGATGAACCAGTACTGGTGCAGAAGTGAACAAAGCTTTTAGTTTTTTAAAAGCGCCCTGTGCCTTTTGAAGACCATGAGTATGTTTTGGCTTTCCTTGTGAGCGAAGTGATCGGTAGATTATTTTTGAGAAGTCTTTTATGAATCTCCAGTAAAAGTTTGCAATTCCTTTAAAGCATTAAATGTCTTTTAGGTTTCTTGGAGTGGGCCAATCAACCACAGCTTAAATTTTGCTATGGTCCATATTCAGACCATTTGGTGAGATGATATATCCAAGGAATTGGATCCTGGTTTGTTCAAACTCACATTTTTCCAGTTTGATATAAAGATGATTATTTTGGAGATGTTCCAAGACAGGCTGGACATGACTGTGATGTTCCTCCAAGCTATCAGAAGATATACGAATGTCATTGAGATAAGCAATAGAGATGAGCGAGTATACTCGTCCGAGCTTGATGCTCGTTCGAGTATTAGGGTGCTTGAGATGCTCGTTACTCGAAACGAGCACCACGCAGTACTCGTCTCGATTAAACGAGCACTGACCATTGAATTCAATGGAGCCAGTAATACAGCCGGCTGCATTGAAAGCAATGGGCTGCCGGCGAGCGCGGGATGAATTTTCGGGAAGGGCTTAAAAATATAAGCCCTTCCCTGAAATTCATCCAGAAATGTGTAAAAAGTAAAAAAAATATATATACTCACCTTGTCCCGGCAGACGGAGTTCAGCCGCAGCTGGCCGGCAGTTCTCCTGAACTGCTGTGAGTAGTATTCAGCAGCCGGGGATTTAAAATCCCCGCCTGCTGAATGAGCTGCCTCTGATTGGTCACAGCCTCACCAATCAGAGGCAGCTCTCACTCACCCCTTCATGAATTCATGAATGGGTGAGTGATTGCTGCCTCTGATTGGCTCAGCGCATCAGCGCATCAGCTGAGAGCTGCCCCTGATTGGTCCCTGCACCCAGCCAATCAGAGGCAGCACTCACTCACCCATTCATGAATTCATGAATGGGTGAGTGAGAGCTGCCTCTGATTGGTGAGGCTGTGACCAATCAGAGGCAGCTCATTCAGCAGGCGGGGATTTTAAATCCCCACCTGCTGAATACTACAGAAAGCAGTTCAGGAGAACTGCCGGCCAGACGCGGCTGAACTCCGGCTGCAGCGGAAAGGTGAGTATACATTTTTTTTTATTTTTACCCATTTAAGATGATTTTCAGGTAAGGGCTTATATTTTTA
Source organism: Eleutherodactylus coqui (assembly GCA_035609135.1). NCBI lineage: Eukaryota > Metazoa > Chordata > Amphibia > Anura > Eleutherodactylidae > Eleutherodactylus > Eleutherodactylus coqui. Next base: position 122,910,955 of record CM069414.1, on the reverse strand, counting down.
AGCCCTTCCCGAAAATTCATCCCGCGCTCGCCGGCATCCCATTGCTTTTAATGGAGCCGGCTGTATTGCCGGCTCCATTGAATTCAATGGGCTAACATAATTCTTCTCTGCCACAGCTGTTACAGCTGTGGCAGAGGAGAACGATCTTTATGCTGACAGTGCGGGGGAGGGGGGTCTCACTCTTGACACTATTGTGGCTTAATAGTGAGACCTCGGAGCCCGAAATGCAGCCTTGCATGTTGCTCCTCGCCTGCCCTATCCATTTCTGTGATTTTTACATGACTTTGGTGATTTGCTAAGATTTTCACAAATGAAAACCTTAGCGGAGCACCAATTATATACAAAAATGCTTGAGTCGCCCATTGACTTCAATGGGGTTCGTTACTCGAAACGAACTCTCGAGCATCACTGAAAGTTCGACTCGAGTAACGAGCACTCAAGCATTTTGGTGTTCGCTCATCTCTAATAAGCAACAACAAATTGATCCAAAAAATCTTGAAACATCATTAATAAAATGCTGAAAGGTGGCAGGGGCATTGAAAAGGCTGAACGACATAAAAGATACTCAAAATGTCCATATCTTGTTCAGATATTCTCTGAGTATTTTTAACTTTGGTTCAGAAAGATTTTAAATTTGCTTGAGAGGAATGGTTGTTCTAGGGAGCAATTCTGTAGGACAATCATATGACCAACGAGGGTGTAGTTCATTGGATTGTTTCTTGCGGCAGATGTCATTGAATTGCTGGTACTGAGGTGGCAACTTCTCAGAATTCTGCTCACAATCCTCAGAGGTTTGGGTATGTTTAAGGGTGGGTAGTGGCATTTGATATCTTTCTTTACAGAACTAAGTGGGAAAGGCAATGGTCCTTTGGTCCCAGTTGATGGAAGGCATGTGGGTAGAAAACCAAGGGATTCCTAAAATAACTGGAAACTTGGGAGAAGAGATAAGATGGAAACTAATCATTTCATGGTACTCAGGTTCCATAAGGATTTTAAGTTTGATTGTCTCACGAGTTACAGGCCCAACGGTGATCCATCCTTGGTTTCCATATCAGGGCTTCTACCCACTAGCGTTTTTTTTTAACACTGTGATATTGCTGTTTTTTTTTCAATGGGACTTTCTAATGTTAAATTCGCAAGTTCGTGCTTTTGCAATTTTTGTGCGATGTGATTTTAACATTAGAAAGTCGCATTGCAAAAAATGCAGCGATATCGCAGCATTAAAAAAATGCTAGTGGGTAGAAGCCCTCAATCAGTATGGTTTTGGTCCTACTTGAGATATTTTTGTAGAATGTATACTTACAGTCCATGAAGTTTTCTCCAACTCCAGAATCTAACATAGCAGAGCATTGTATTTTTTTGTCACCAATTAAGACCTGCATTGGAATGACAAAGTGAAAAGATGGGGGACGTAGCTCATCTTTATCTTAAGTTATTGATGGGATGGCCTGTGACCCCAAATTCAGCGATTTGGGAACATCGGATTTGCCTATGGCCTTAGCACTAGTAAAGGCAATAGTCTTTTGGAACTTGTTGGGGCAATCAACAGCATAATGTCCCGACCTCTCACAATAGACATAGATTCTTCGTATAATGCCTTTCCTTCTCTGCTAGGGAAGGGGGTTGGCTGATGACATCAATCTGCATTGGCTCGGGTATAGTTTAAGTCCTTTGCTGGGTGTTAAATGCTGGTTGACTGAATGAATGGACTGGATGGTTCCCAAAAATCTGCAGCTTGGCCTTTTTTCATTCTGTGAGTCTCTGATCAATTTGAATACATAACCGAATAAGGTCCTCTAAATTATCAGGAGTCTCAACTCTGGCAAGCTCATCTTTTACTGGCTCTGATAATTCTCATTGGAATTGACTCTTCTGGGTGGCCGGGTTCCATGTAGTGTCAGTCATCTGGCGATGAAATTCTGCCATGTATTTGTAAGCAGAGCATCACCCTTTACGCAGCTTATGAAACCTACCATTTGCTTTGGCACAGCGATTCAGGTAATCAAAAACTTGATCTATAGCAGTAGCAAAGGCATCAAGACTGTTGAGGAGGTTACTGTTGGATTCCACAAATGGTGAGGCCCAAGCAAGTGCCTCATCTGTGAGGAGGTTGATGATAAACAATACCTTCCTTCTGTCACTGGTGAACCAAGTAGGTTGCATCTAGAAGTAAATATGGCACTGGTTAAGGAATCCTTGACATTGGCGACAATCTCCACAGAATTTCGCCAGCATTAGCATACGGACATCTGCACCTGAATTGCGCATCTCCAGAAGTGTCCTCTGTAACCCGTCTATTTGTCTTTGTAATTCAGAAACCTTTCCTTAGTAGGTGGCACAAAACTCTTGGTGCTCAGCTACCTGTTCTTCAGGGTGGCCACAACAGACTCCATGTTGGGCATGATTATTCTGTTATGATCTGGAGTGGGTTCAGAGCCTCATGTTATAACCCAAGTGGACAAATAGCATGGTCAAGAAAAGCCAGAGTTCGGTAACGGGTAGATATCTGTTGTAGTACAAGGGAGCAGGCAAGTAGCGTAGTCAGAATATAGCCAGAGGTCGGTAACGGGAAGCAGCCATTGTATAGAGAGGAACGGTTATAGCAGAGCTAGACTAAAGGTAGAGAGAACAATTAATCGTGCAAATAAAGGAGGGACAAGGGCAGGTTTATATGGGATGTGCAATCAAGGAACAGGGAGGAGCCAATCAGGGAAACAGGAGCAAGAACTAGAAACAAGGACAATGTTCAGGAACAGAGCTACCCAACTCTCTGAATAGCTCAGCAGGAAAGGCCACTGTTTTGAGTACAGGAGCTCTTGGGTTCAAGTCCTGACACCATGTCAGTAGTACTGATAGAGTTTAAAGTAGAAGAGCTCTGTTCATCCAGAACAGTCATGTCCTTTTCTTGCAGAATACACTGTGCAGGTCATAAACTGCATCAATGGATATGTATAAAACAAGACTTCAAACGCACACTCACTCTTTATGTGAGACATTACGACAAATTGATTAGTTTACTCTTGCACTGTACTTGAAGTCCCTTGTGAGAAAAGAGCATTACACGTGTTTGCTGTTGTTGAAATTAGAGAACACAGATCTCCTGATGACTTAAATAGAATGTGTCAGCAGAAAATGATCTAGTGTGTCAATCAAGTTTTTATGTTAAACGCATTCATTAAAACTTTTTGGTGACTATTTTTTTATACATATTTTCCATGTCATTATCTATACTAAAAAAAAACTAAAATCTTGTGATTTTCACTCAAAATAGGCTAACCGTTCCTAAATAGGCTGACTCGTTATCATCACATACAGGATTACAATGACAGTTACCAGTTTTAAATAGATAACAGAGGACTCACCTCTTCCTGTACCATTACCTTTTCAGCTGTTCCTCTCGACCTCACCTCACTGATTACATAATTTGACATAGTTGTCAGGATGACGCTAGCAGTGGCGGCAGAGGGCAGCGTACCATACCCACATGTACCTGATTGCCCTGGGACAGGCAATGAAAAAGTGGGGGGGATATAAGAGGATCATGGAGAAACAGACGATGGTTGAGTGGGAAGGCAGGGTGTGGATAGTGACCTTCTTCCTTTCATTGGATGGTTTGTGTTGGTTCGGTCGCTTCTTGGCTCTGACAGAGGGGAGTCCTTGCAGAGATGGGGGAGTTTATAACCTTGAAAAGGCTAGTGGTGTCTCCAAGTCAGTTGGAGCATGGCTGGAGCCAATTGGGATATTTCCTTTTAAATAGTGAAGTGAAATATTTTGGGGCTCCAAGGACCTCCCCTCTTTTGGTGGATGGTGAAATTATTTAATTTGTTTATTTGGTTAAAATGGATTAATTTATTTTACATTGCTTGTAAAAACAATGGCTGCTGTGGCCAAATTATCCAATGTTAATAAGTGTTTGTCATTATTCAAGTTGTAGTGGGGTTGTTAAAGGAGATGTCTCGAGGAAGCAGTTAATTTTTTTTTTTGCCCAGTCCCCCCCATTAAACACACATTACTAAGCCCCCCTGTAAATGACATTTCTAGCTGGTTCGTACTTACCGTTCCAGCGTTTCAGCAAGTTATAAAAGTTTCCTCAAGATGGCCGCCGGCTCTTTCCCCGTCGCTCGCTGCAGCCCGACGTGCGCGCTCCCGAGACGCCGCCAGCTGTGTCTCCATGGCAACCGGACGCATCGCAGAAGAGCTGTAGCGGGGAGCACACTGAAGCGGCTCGTGCTGAATGGAGAAGACCGGACTGCGCAAGCGCGTCTAAAAAAGCAAGCTGCCAGCGAATTTAGACGGAACCATGGAGACGAGGACGCTAGCAACGGAGCAGGTAAGTGGAATAACTTCTGTATGGCTCATATTTAATGCACAATGTACATTACAAAGTGCATTAATATGGCCATACGGAAGTGTATAACCCCACTTGGTTTCGCGAGACCACCCCTTTAACTTGGAGGTTGAGGTCATCAGGATACAGCTGATAATGACTCTGGTACAGAAAAAGAATGTGCCGCCTCTGCCTTCGTCTGTCATTGCTGTGCCATCCTGAACCTGTGGTTACATATCCTCAGTTAATGCCTGTATTTTCAATGGGGGCAGATAAGTAAGCTGCTGCTAGACGCCTTTGGTCACAGATTATCACCCCTGAGAATAATAGAATTGTGCACTGATACTTTTGTTCCTTCTTACCTCCAACATCATCTGTCAGGGAAGAGTCAGGAGGCCCCCATATACATTATATAGTCGGACGATTCCGCCAAAATCACTGGATTTTGAAATCTTTTCTTTTTTAATGAACCAGCCTCAATCAAGGGGGCTGGACTTAACAACATTGTCTCCTACTGCAGACCGAGTGGAGGAGGTGTCCTGCTACAGCCAGTTGCCTTACAGATAGATCCAGGTTTATGAGGAGGAGAGGGGCAATAGCTGACCTACTCAGACACATATAGAAGTTTTGTTTGTAATATGAGACAGAATAGCATTAAAGGAGACGTAGAATCAGGAATTTATGTGACTTTTTATTCTACATTCTACAATGGAGCAAGGAGTGTTATCATCGGACAGTTGAGCAACGGAAGTATGCTCTATGGAGTGACAGAGTGATGGACCTGACTATCCCTGACAGGACACCTGGAAAGATGCACTAACACAGAAAAGCAATGGAGTAAAGACTAACAAAAACAAAAGAAAAGATCACCGGTACTTAGCTCAATGTAGGAAGCTTTCACCCAGGATAGAGGTTCCAACCTGCACCGTCTACTTTTCTATTGAACTGATGACCAAAACATGCACCAAGCATACCTGCACACATAACCAGATGGAATAGCTATAAAAGTATGAGGTATTGGTTCGTGAATTGGCCAAGACACTTAAGCCCACGAGCCCGCCGACAAGGGTCCTCGTTGTCTCGTGGGTCCCTACTCTCACAAGACAACTTACACATGAAAACTGCCTGCATACAGGGCAATCGTCACAACAGGAACGGCCCCACGCTGGAATTTAAGGACCTACCTCGCTCATGATGGCAAACGTTCCAAACAGACATGACACAGTTTGCACCAACACACCAGGAATTGCATACAAGACAGAATAGGACTGTTCATGCACCTAGTCTGGCCACCTGCACAGACCCAACGAATACATCACTGTTCACACACACAAAATAAACATGCAAGAAAGCAAAACCATAGAGTGAAGGGAAAGCAGAATTCTCTAGCAAGAGGGGCTGGTATAGATGAGCAGCAAAGCAGGAGGATTGGCTGGCTGGAGAAATCCACACCAAGACAGCTCAATTAACCCACACCTATGAAGATGTGCTGCTGGAAACCCATATAGAACAACAAATCCCAGCAGCACAACCTGACACTTACTTCAATGTGGCAACAGTCTGGAAATGGTCAGCAATGCATCCAACAAGACAACGCACCTTGTCACAAATCCAACACTGTTTTATGTTGGTTTGAGGATTTGGATGTTCCATGATTGGACTGCCTGGCACAGACTCCTGAATTGAATCCTACTGAACATCTTTGGGAGCAACTGGAATGTTGGGTGAGAAAATACAAACAACTTCCATCTTGAAATGACCAGATGTTTTCAGGATGAATGGAGGGAAATACTAGCTGAAGTGTATCATATGCTAGTAGAAAGTATGCCACTCAGAGAATCTAATGTCATTACGGTAAAAGGAGACCCCACTAAGTATTAACATATGCAAATAAATACTACACTTAATGCTTGCTCAGGTGTCCAATGATCTTTGGTAGGATAGGGTATGATGGGTGCAGAGGGTGTGGGTGCACTTGGGCTGTGAAACCTAATGTTAGGGTGTGCTGCTGGGATCTGTTGTCCTGCATGGGTTTCCAGCAGTGCAGCCCCTCCTCTGTTTGTTCAGTGTGTTTAGGTGTGAACAGTGTCATGTTACTGTGTGTCTGTGCATGTGCCGGATATGTGGTGTGAACTGTCCTGTTCAGGGTGCATGGTGTTCTGTGCTGCATGCAAATCCTTGGCGTGTTGGTGTAAGCTGTGTTTAGTCCTGCTGTGTTTATTTTGTCATCTAGGTCTAGGTAGGTCTCTAGGTTCCAGTGTGGGTCCGTCCCTGTTGGGAGAATCGCCCCACATGCAGGCATGTCTCATGTAGAATTTGTCTCGTTAGAGTAGGGATCTGCAAGATAACAAGGACCCTTGAAATGGGATCACGGGCTAAAGTATCTTGGCCAAAATATGAACTAATAGCTCATACATTCTATAGTTATCCTATCTGGCCATGTGTGCAGGTATGCAGGTGAGTGTTTTGTGCGCGTATGGAGTCCAGTTCGCAGTTCTACGGTTCCGTTTGAGTTTGTGGGTGTGGAAGACGTAACACCTTATGCGGCCCATACGTTTTCTCTATTCTGTACGAGGAGACCAGTACTAAAAATTAAGCATTATAGTTTGGGGCCCAGTTACAGATTTTGCATTGGGACCCAACAGCTTCAAGTTACACCTCTGTGCAGTAGGTTAGCAAGAGTTGTGCAGAGATGGAAGAAAGTATGGCTGCAGAATCGGTTCACACATAGTTTGTTGGTGGTTGTTGCCATGGAGACGGGTAGATCTGCATTAAAGCTGCAGGTCTAAAAATAGAATATTTTTGGAAAGTTGTTTCATTTTTTAGCTTAGATGCATTGGAGCAGCAGAAATAGACTGTGACTAGAGATGAGCGAGCATATAATTGAAATTGAAAGCAATTATAATTGAAATTGAAAGCAATGGGCTGCCGGCGAGCGCGGGATGACTTTTCGGGAAGGGCTTAAAAATATAAGCCCTTCCCTGAAATTCATCCAGAAATGTGTAAAAAGTAAAAAAAAAAATATACTCACCTTGTCCCGGCAGACGGAGTTCAGCTGCGACCGGCCGGCAGTTCTCCTGAACTGCTGTGAGTAGTATTCAGCAGCCGAGGATTTAAAATCCCCGCCTGCTGAATGAGCTGCCTCTGATTGGTCACAGCCTCACCAATCAGAGGCAGCTCTCATTCACCCATTCATGAAGCCCTTCGCGAAAATTCATCCCGCGCTCGCCGGCAGCCCATTGCTTTCAATGGAGCTGGCTGTATTGCTGGCTCCATTCAATTCAATGAGCTAACATCGTTCTTCTCTGCCACAGCTGTTACAGCTGTGGCAGAGGAGAATGATCTTTATGCTGACACTGCGGGGGGGATCTCACTCTTGCCACTATTGTGGCTTAATAGTGAGACCTCGGAGCCCGAAATGCAGCCCTGCATGTTGCTCCTCGCCTGCCCTATCCATTTCTGTGTTTCTCGAAACGAACTCTCGAGCATCACTGAAAGTTTGACTCGAGTAACGAGCACTCGAGCATTTTGGTGCTCGCTCATCTCTAACTGTGACCTTAACTGGTTAACATTGAACAGGACTTTTAGTTTCAATATTACCTCTACTGATAGCTCAATAGAATTTGCTCATCAAAGTACACAAAAGTATTTACGCATGTTAACCCTTTCCAATCCACTGTCTGACGTCTGAAGACATTCTGATTTAAGGCTGTACAGCTCCAATGTCGGAAGACATCCGGCAGGGTATTCTTACTGTATATTATTGGCTGCTCTGTTGTCGGGGGGGCCCTCCAGCATGTTCCATACCGCAGTACTGGCTCTAGCCAGCAGATGGCGCCACTGTAAAATAGCAGAAAGAGAAAGCCCCCTAGGAAACCCTGAATCCAAAATTGGATTGCAAAAGGTTAAAATACTCTTAACAAATGAGGTAAATCTGTTAATAACTTTCTTGAAAATATTTTTGCTCTTACATATTAAGACAAATTTCCCTCTGTATTTTCCCTGTGGGAAAAAAAAACCTAAGAAGCTGAAAAAGAGCACAACCTAAATTTGGTAATTGGAGAGAAGACAATTACAGTAAACAATTCATTGAAGTGCACTAATATCCCTGCGCCTGAAATTTCCCACTTTTGCTTGAGGCTATTCAATGGCTTAATTGTCTTCCTGTGCATAGCAAATCCACTATTATGTATGGTAGATGATTCACACGCCATTTAAAAATGACTAAAGGCATTAGTGAAATCTATACGATGTTTTGTGAAGATGGTAATATATTAGTTGATTTTCTTACAGCCCGTTGATGCATATATAATATGGAATTCTCTGTATATCTTATGTAGGATGTCAAGCAGTGGCATACATAGGAGAGACAGGGCCCTATAAAAAAAAATATAAAAATGGGCCCCTTATAACAATGCTGGATTTTGCCAACCAGGACAGAAGGGTCTGGTATTTACTTTTCCTTCCACTCCCTTTTTCATGACCCTTAAGACATTTCTCAATCAATTGTTTTCAAGCAATTCAGTTCTTCCAGAGAAGGGAGTCCTGCATTGGTTCCCTCAGTAGAAAATGGTCTGGGTTCAAACATTGCATGGCTGCCTCTCTCCATAGACCCCATAGTGGCATCTTGGTCCTTGATGCTAGATATAGCTGGGGGATATTTCATGGTTCCTTACATTTTAAATTACAAAACCACCGTGTTTCTCCAAAAATAATACACTGTCTTATATTAATTTTTGCTCCAAAAGTGGCACAGTATCTTATTTTTAGGGGTGTCTTATAATACTCACCCAGCAGCCGGCGTTTGGGTCCCTCACGCTGGTCTCCGGCAGTGCTGCAGGCTTCCATGTACTCCTGAACGCCGAAAGAGCATTTCTTCCTGGTAGCGGGGCTTAAATACCTTGCCTCCAGCAAGCGATTGCTCTGATTAGTTCATCGAGTGCTGCCTCAGCCAATCAGGGCTGTCGCTTGATTAACCAATCACAGACATTCATTAAATTACATCAGTGTGTTTAGGTGTGAACAGTGTCATGTTCCTGTATGTCTGTGCATGCGCCGGAGGGGTAGTATAAACAGTCCCCCCCAAGAATCAGGGTAGGGCTAATTATTGGGGTAGGTCCTATTTACAGGGAAATAATCTATTCCAGAATCAGCTCCTAGTTGGCGTCAGTTTTTGATCTGGCAGATAGAGGTGCTGCCAGTTAAAGCAAATGTATTAAGACACTTGTGCTTCACTGTCGCTGGTAAATAGACACAGGCTTTGCTTAGATCGGCATGTGAGAAGCCAGTCAAAGTAAATGTGCTCCATTATATCTGTATCTATATGTATTCCCATAGATCAGCCATATTTTTTAACTCCCACAATTTTGTGTCTTGCTATTAAGAAACATGATGCAGAAGGAGCTTCCTTGCACTGTTCTATCTGCCATAAGAGACCTAGAGCCATAAGTGCCACTTCATTGGCTAAATTCCCACCACCTGCACCATCTCCTAGCTGAAAATGGAAGAGATCAAACTGTTTATGTTAGAGTCTGGAAAAGACTTGTAAACAGTGTGAGAACGTTTTATTTTGTTTGCACTAGGTTAGTCTTCCTTTGGGCCGTTTTCACACTGCCGAGAAAATTTGCGAGATTTGTGTGTTGCGAGATGCACAAATCTTGCAACAGCTATAGAAGTGTTGATGAGTGTCGGTAGAGAGGCTGGACGACCAGCAGATGACATTGTGCAGCTGCATAACACAAGGGACAGCTTAGTGACTATGCATGCTGTTTGTCTCTGCTCAAGCTGTCACTGCAGCAAGGAAGCTATCACTGCTGAAATGAGTGTGGACCCTGGAGGTCTGCAACAGAGTCATGACCGGAGTATCAAGAGAGTGCCATGTTGTGCTGTGCAAGTGTTGATTCAGAACCAGGAAAGTCTATTGCAAACCCTTTGCCTCAGAGCTGTAAGTGAGGATGGTCCTCAATAAAAAGCAAGAAAGTGCACATGCGTAAATAGTAACATTAAGCCGGCCTGCTAGAAGCAGACAGAGACATATCATCCTATACAGTCAGACACGAGCACATTTGTTGGCAATTGTACATTGAGAGAGATAAAACAGAGCTTTGCTGGGACTTTGTACCAAACATATATTTGTTTACTTCTCTGGACAAAGTCCTCGGACAATGATCTGTCAAATTGCTACTTTTGAGTTCATAACTTCTGCAGATATGTGATAGACTTTATTGTACAGAGAACTTTATTGTAAATGTGTTTGCTAACCATAAATTGTTTAATGTGTATATTAAGTCTTATAATAGTTAGCTAACAATAGTCAGGACTGGAGATGAGCGAGCGTACTCGTTTAGGGCGATTTCACACTCGAGCGCCGCTTTTTTCGAGTAACTGACTACTCGGGCGAAAAGATTCGAGGGGCGCCGGGGGGCGGGGGTGTGGTGTAGCGGGGGGTAGCAGTGGGGAACAGGGGGGAGCTCTCTCTCTCACCTATGAGGAATCCGTGTAGGTGATCCGCGCGGAAGATCCGCAAATCAAGCCACCCATACGGATACATGGGCTTCCGCAAGTGAAATAAAGCATGCAGATTTGATTTGCGGACCTTTTGGTCCAAAAAAAAATTGCAGCATGCTACATTTCACTGTGGATCCTGCACAGATGGCTTCTATTGAAGTCAATGGAAGCCATCTGATCCGCGGCCCGGCCGCAATTGAATTCCACAGGAAAGCAGGAGTTTTTTAAAAAAAATCTTTATTGCGCATGTGCGGCGCCGCAACGGCCGGCACTTTCGCACGCATCCGCATTGAAGCCCCAGACAGGTAAGCACTGTACTCTGTCCCAGTCAGGGTCGGATTCCGTTGCAGGCCCCCACATACGGAATCTAACCCACCCGTGGACATGAGGCCATAGGCATTTAAAAGACATAATCTTATTATCTACATTGCATGGCTCAAACATACCAGACCTTTCTACTGTGACAGAAATCCACTAAATAAGGAAATGTAGATGTGAGACTGGGTTATGGCGGCTGAAGGCTTTTAATGTAATGGAATCTTGCTGATGACTGCGCGGCTCAGGATGGAAGTGTTTGATGCAATCAGTGAATGTCTTACAATCTGTCTTCGTATTCTAGCTCTGTGGCTTCAGCATTACCAGACATCACTAAGCACATTTGAATTTAAGTAGAGAAATCACAGGTAGGGCTGATGACAGAATCCTACGCTACTTTGCAATCCTGTAAGGAACAGTTATAAAATTGTCTGTGGTCTGGAAGTAATATTTGATGTAGCTATTTTTACAGGTCATTTACATTGTACATTTATAGTAGACGAGGTATTGGACAATTGTATACTAGTTAGTCCTCTGTTTTACATGTCAGACCAGAACTTAATAGAATTCACTAACAGATGAAATGCTGCTTTGACAGGACATTGTTTTACTTTAATGCTTTTCACTGAGCCTAATATACTATAATACCTTTTACATACTGACATCAAAGTGTTAATAACCACTTATCTGTCTGTCCGTGTGTGCTGTGTGGGTTACATGCTCCGCCCCTGATCACATGGGGGTAAAACATGCAGAGTCTGACAGCAACCATGTGCTTACAGGACCTGTGATGATGTCATTGTCAAGAGATCAGTCCACTGGGCTCTGACCTCCTCCCCTGATAATCACATAACGGTGACATCATCACAGGTCCTTCACTGTGCTGAGCTGTGCATGTGAGAGATGGAGCAGCAGAACTGTACGTGTGACAGGAAGAGCAGCAGAGCCATGTGTGTGACAGATGGAGGAGCAGAGCCGTGCGTGTGACACATGGAGAAGCAGAGCCGTGCGTATGACAGGAAGAGCAGCAGAGCCAAGCATGTGACAGATGGAGGAGCAGAGCCATGCATGTGACAGATGAAGAGCAGAGACGGGCATGTGACAGATGGAGTAGCAGAGCCATGTGTGTAACAGATGGAGGGGCAGAGACATGCGTGCGACAGACAGAGCAGCAGAGACATGCGTGTGTGAGACGGAGGAGCAGAGCCGTGTGTGTGAGATGGAGGAGCAGAGTCGTGCATCTGTAAGATGGAGGAATTGAATCATGCATGTAATAGATGGAGGAGTATGTGATCAGTCACTTGTATAGGGGGAGTCCGGCATCACATAAAAAGAGAGTGATCAGTGTGTGCATGACTCTGCCGTGTCAGTTGTGATCCCTGTTGTAAGCGATGAAGAATGTATGTGTGTGTGTGACACATACATGTAGCAGAGCTGTGTGTGTGTGTGTGTGTGTGAATGGCATGCATGTAGCAAAGTTGTGTGTCTGTGTGCATGTAGCAAAACTGTGTGTGTGTGATGTGCATGTAGCAGAGCTGTGTGTATGTTACGTGCATGTAGCAGAGCAATGTATTATCTGTCAAACACCCCAGAGGAGCATTAACGGTGACGGCATCACAGGTCCTAAAACAGCAGCCGTGTGCTTACAACTCCAATCCCTTTCATTATAATATATCAGTCAGTGGCACATTGCGCCACCAGAATCACTGGTACTAAAATTTCCTAATAATTACTAGTCACTCCTAAAATGCACCACACGGCGGCATGTGGAGTTCTAAGAAATTTATAATATAGACCCACAAGAATCTATACCACCCTACATGACATGTGAACCACTTTAAAAATAAGTCAAACTATTATTTAAAACAAAAAAAAGTTATGCCTTGGCTTTTTAACATCACATCATATAAAATAACTAAAGCCTCTCCTACATGAATACAATGGATTTGATATGCCTTTCAATTCCTTACAAAAATCTGTTTCTCTGTCACAAAATCTGTGCCAGACCCATTGAAAGCAATGGAATAGTATCACAAACTTCTGCCTCAGCTGTGACAGCTGTAGCAGAGGATTCCTTCATCCCCACGGTCCCCGAGGGGATGAAGGAATCCCCTGCCATAGCTGTCACAGATGTCACAGCGATGGCAGAAGTCCGCAATGTACTCCCTATGTTATCAATCGGGCAGGCACTGCTGCCGCCGGCCCCATTTAAAACAATGAGCAATATCGCAGAGTTTTCTCAGAACCCACAATGGCAGTTCTGAACAAGCCCTTACTGAGTGCTAAGTGCTGGTTCAGTCAAATCAGTGGATATTCTAGAACAGTGTTTCCCAACTCCAATCTTCAAGTATTGCACAGGTGATGTAACTATTGTCAGTGTCTCAGAAGTTGCCGCAAGTATTCTTTCTATAGAATATCCTCAAATCAAGACCTGTTGGGGACATTGGAAGACTGGAGCTAAAAATAATTCTGTAGAGGGTTTCCTGTATATGTACAGTCACCTTTCCATCTGGATAAATAGAATTACAAAAATCTTTGAGCCGCTGCAATTATAAGTTCCTGTAACGATAATGGTTTTCAATGAAAAAGCTGCTGCACATGGAAGGCCACTTTGGTGGTGAAGATAGGTAGAGTGATGCCTTTTTTCAGGGCATTGGTATGAGTATGAATCCATTCAGTGGCAGCCCCATAATTATGATTCACACTAGTGAGCGATTCTTAACACATGCACTTGGGTTAGTCAGAATACTGGCATCACAGGACATTTTACTCTCCATGATAAGATATTCTCAGTATGATAATGATTACTGGGAATGATGATGATTTGGCAACGCATCGCATTCTGTAATGTTTTCGTCATTTATTTATTTTGTAACCTCTCCACCTTTTTGTCTTAAAGGGCTACCAGTAAGGCCGAAAGTTAAACTCCTGAAGCAACTAGTATTTGGGAAGCATTGCCCTACATTATATTTTATATTTCTGTGCAACAGAGTTATAATAAATATATTGGAAAGAACAGATGAGCTGGGATGTCCTTCTTGTGATTCTCAGATTGCCTCTTCCATAAGACTTGGGTGATCCCCAATTCTGCTAAGTCTTTTTCCATTTTGGAAATGCACTTGCATTTTTTTTATTTCTCAATAATTGCATCTCTTTTTTCTCTCTTTCCTTTTTGTTTTTACTGATCTGGAAGGTGAAATCACAACTGATACCAAGAATGGAAATATAAAGAATGAGGCCTCATGCCCGCGGCCGGGTTGGATTCCGACTGCGAAATCTCACAGCGGAATCAGATCCGGTGCCCTGGCAGTGATCCCCAGAGACCCATACTCACCTGTCCGGATCTGCCGCGAGTGTCTCGGCCAACAATCCGGCGCCATGTGCAGTGCAGTGAATGATACATCGTTGATGATGCAAATCCACGGCGACTCGCCACAGGAGAACCAGAACCTCAGCGATTCATCTCAGCTAATCCTGCTAAGAAAAGAAGGAAAAAAGAAAAGAAGGAAAAATATTTTTTTTCCTTCTTTTACCTCCTTCCTTTTCCTTATTCTTCCTTCTTCTTTTGACTTCTTGTTTCTTTTTGTTCTTTTTCATTCTCCTTCTTTTCCTCCTTCCTCTTTTTCCTTCTTTTTCTTCTGTTTCCTGCTTATTCTCTTTTCTTCTTTGCTTTTTCTTGATTAACTTTGCCTTAAAATAGCTGAAATGTACATTGTACTTAGATACATTTCACAGTGACCTAACTGTTATACAGGGCTTTTTTTTTACTATTAGGGTGCCCACCCACTGGCGTTTTTTTTCACTGCGAAATTCGCAGGTTTTTTTTTTCTGCAGGGGGTCTATGGGACTTGTAATGTAAAAATCGCGATCGCGCAAAATCGCGATTTACCGCGATATCGCGATTTTGCGCGATCGCGATTTTAGCTTTGCATGTCCCATAGCCCAAAGACCCCTGCAGAAAAAAAAAACGCTGCGAATTTCGCAGTAAAAAAACGCTAGTGGGTGGGCACCCTTAGAGAGTGTTATACACCAGATTTTTGAATATTTATGAAGTTGCAGTTTGGTTTGAACTAATTTTAACCAAACTCAACTTTTTGCCGAATTTCAACAAACTTTTGAAAAGTTCGCTTATCTCTAAGTTCAGTAGTCTTTATAGTGATGTTTTCAATAAAGTCCTTTCTTTTCCCTATACACTCAGTTCCTGCTGTCTGGCCGGCAGCCAAGGTTCATCACCATTGTCTTAGACTTTAGGCCTTAGTCATAGTCACAACAATATTTAGCTTCTCAACTGGGGAAAATTCTACCAGCAATGCCATACAACCATGCTGGATCCAGCAACTTACTAATCTTATTGGGTAACTGTGTCTCTCCTGTCTCATATTATCTATACACTCTCCCTTTTCTACAACCTTACATAGAACTTTAGATCTAGTGAGGTCTGCAGTCTACTCCCAGTCAAACAGGAGTAAGTCTTCTTCTCCTCCTGCTCACTGACCCTCATGAGGTGAGAGGGAAACTCTGACTCCTCTAGTCACTGCAGCCACAGCAATCACCTCTTCTAGACCATGCCAGGAGCTCTCTCATTCTCAATCTCTTCATTGTGTTCAACTCTGCTTGGAGCAGTTTCCTTTACCGCACTAGTCCTCACCTCCCAAACTTTCATGCCATTAAACGGACCCCTCCTTCTCTCTTTTCTGAACAGATGATGCACTAGCCGTGTCAAAGCTTCTGCCACTATGGGACCAATATGGGCATGACTACATTCACACCTTACAACTCCATACATCTCTCCACCTTGGCTGTTAACGGGAGCTGGAATAAGGGCAGGGTCTTAGCTCCTCCTTGGAACAGTGTGGTTCCAAGCAGGTAGGCTTCCTCCGATCTAACATTTAATCATCTTTATTGCATGTTAATAGTGGGAAAACCTCTTCAAGAAATCTCAAGGAGTTTCAATACAGGCCTTGTTCATATCCCTTTAGTCTTGGAGTATCTGCAGGTATAAAATCTGTGTAGATGATTATACAGAAATCCCTGGTGATGAAGACGTGCCATGAACACAAATGAGATTAGACAAAATGTATCACATGGTCAAGAAGCATACACTGATAGATTAGAAAAGGGCAGTGTCCATTTAATTCTTGACATATGTTGGACTAGTGCTGCACCTTTAATAATTAAAGCCGCATTATCTGAAACTCATTTCCAAGTAGTAAAAGGTGTTTGAAGATTTAGTCAAAACACAAAGAGCTGCTTTAATACCCCGACTGAGCTCTGACATAATTCACATTAGAATATTTTGCAATTTCTAGGTCAAAGGCAATTATAAACACCCTATTCTGTTTGACAGAAAATATTCATCACACGCCGCCTGCCTTCATTTCAAATATGAAGATGATGATTGAAGGAATGTTTTACATTAGAAAAAAGTTTGTCATTTTTGGTGATGCCCCCTACCAGCATAATAATGAGCAATGTTTGTTCTGTCAAGTATAATGTTATCTACTAAGTGCACCTGCCTCTTATGTTGAGGCTTGGCTTATCTCAGCCCGGAAGAATGGAGGAAAAGACACACATTGAAGGAGGGTGAATAGCGTTTATATTGTAGGAACACAGTTTAGCAATTTGAAGAAAAGGAAAATAAAAGCATTAGCATTTAATTCTGAGAAATCATATAATTGGTCAGAGCTGTGTGGCATCTGTATAAATTATGTTAAAATCAACCAATCTTATTTGCATTCCATTCTAGGCCCTCTCCTTGCTAAGCTACCTTTAGGGATCCGTGGATGAATAGGACTGTCCTTAGGCATGAACCTAATTCCCATTTACTGTATTTTTCGCTCTATAAGACGCACCTGATGATTAGACGCACCTAGGTTTCAGGCCAGCTGCACACAGCCGTGATGGGCTCCGCCGTGAATTTCCGCGGCGGAGCCCGTCATGGCGCCCCCGAGGAGACCCCATACTTATCTGCAGATCCGGTGTCCTCGCTCCCGCATGGCGCTTCCCCGCCCATCTCTGCCGCGTCATGTGACACGCCCACCGCGTCACATGACGCGGCCGGCCATGTCACATGACGCACCGGCCACGTCATATGACGCGGCGGCGGTGGGCGGGGAAGCGTTTTCACGCTATCTTCCGCTGTGCTACAGCGGAAGATAGCGTGAACGGATGGCTTCCATTGACTGCAATGGAAGCAGTCCGCGCGTACACCTGCGGCAAATAGAGCATGCCGAGGGTGAGGACGGGTGATTTCACGGTGCGGAATTCCGCGGTGGAATTCCGCACCATGAGCCCTGAGCTATTAGGTTCAATAGAACCTAATAGCTGCGGGCGACGCAGCGTATTTCCGCTGCTAATTACGCGGCGGAAATCCGTTCGTGGGAAGGAGGCCTTAGAGAAGGAAAATGGGGAAAAAATAATTTTGAACTCCCTCAGACCAGGCAGCGAGGGAGGTATTACATTAGGAATAAAGAGCAGTAGTACTGCCTTGGAATGAAGTGTATACCACCAGATCAACCTGCCATTAAGGATCCAGGAAAGTTGAGTGTAAATGTAATGGTTATCTTTCTACTTGTCACCCAGCTTTTCAGGAGCCCTGAATGCCATATTTAACTAGTTATGCATGTGCTATACATGCTTGCATAACTCTGCAGTTGGCATTCAGGATCCTGGAAGAGCTGGGTGACAATGTAATGAGGATTCCATTAGTTGTCACCCAACTTTCCAGGTGCTCTGCATGGCATGTCTGATTATGGTTATGTATGGAGTATATATCTGTGCATAACTAGGCAGAAATGTATACAACATACATTCAGCTCTTTCTCTATGTAGCCGGCAGATGTGAGAGCTGTCTTTAACTACAGCTGATTGGTAAGTCAGAGGGGGGGCAGCGGTTCCTCTTACTAATCAGCTGTTTTATGGGCGCTGGGCTCTGCTATTATCACGCTGTCTGTGGGCTTCATAGCAGGAGCCGCTGGCTGCCTGACCAAGTGTCAGCTCCCTGCTGCTCCCCTGCCCCCACCAGTCAGCTGTTTTATGGGTGCCGGGCTCTGCTATGGAGCGATCATTATCACACTATCTGTGAGCTTCATAGCAGAAGCTGCCGGCCGCCCGTAAAACAGCTGAGCTCCCTGCTACTCCCCCGACCCCACCAATCAGCTGTTGGGCGGGCCGCTCTGCTCTCCTGCTGTGTTGGCTTTGTATGCCTGCTGTACATTCGCTCCATAGGACACACTGACTTTTTCTCCCCAATTTGGAGGGGAAAAAAGTGCGTCTTATAGAGCGAAAAATACGGTAAGTGGATTAAAGGGCATTTTCCCTAAAGTAAAACATTGCTAGTAAGGCTCTTGAGTTGCACCTTACCTTGTTTCTCAATTACCTTTGTGTACAGTAAACTTAGTGAAAACCAATATATCATCCATTATAGATGTTGTCCCTCGGGCTTCTTAAAGTCCTGCATGGCAAACCAGTATGCTGTAGTTATTTAGTTACACATCCTCAGCCTTTACTACTGAGGACATATTGATTTTCATTGAAGCTTCTCTGCACGGAAATGAAATAAGAACCAAGGCGTAAAGTCAAGTCACCTGATCCCAACCCAACCAATTTCACTGCTCTGTTGATCGCAGTGAAATTTGATTTGCTGCTCCACTGATTTAAGCAACAGCAGATTCTTGAATGTCCTTCTTTATGGTACCAGCTTTCAAATGGGCCTACAGCGCTAGTGCACTTTTCAAGCTGATTGAAGAATGCCAAGTGTGACTATGGAAGTAAAGGTACCTTTACACGGGGCAATTATTGGCTGAATAATCACTAGGAATAGCAAATTTCGGCCATAGTTGTTTCAGCTCATTGAAACAAAGCAACTAACTAGCAACTTCTCACTCAGAGCAAAGAGGACTCATTCAATCTTGAATGATTGCCTATTCACTGTGAATGAAGAGATCTCTGGCCCGCTCCGTCTCCATTCACTGGATGACTATTGCTCCTGTGTGAAAGCATGGGAGTGATAGCCATCCGGTGTAAAGGTGCCTTCTACAAGCATGACTGACAGACATGTATTTTTTTTTTGAGAGACATTGTAATTTTTATTGGTACCATTTTGGGGTACATAAGACTTTTTGATTGCTTTTAAAACTAAGGTGAATAAATAATTCTGGCAATTTTTTTTTCCAATTTCTCTTTTACCGCGTTCGCTATAGGGGATAAGCAGAAGGATAATTTTATACTTTGGATTCTTACGGATCTGTCAATACTAATTATGTGCATTATTTATTTATTTTTTCACAGCTGATGGTGTACCTTACCTCCTCCTGTCGTCAGTTGCTCATCTGCTATGCAGAAGACACTACAGCTACTTGAGAGTTTCTTGATCCTCATAGGGTGTGTGTGCGTGGTCTGACTTTCTCTTAAAGGGCCAGCACACACTCAGCTTTTCCATCCCTGGCCAATCTGGATAAGTCGCTTTCTATTTTAGGTACCCTTCCCTGGCAGACAGTGATTGAGCAATTAGTTCAGATTGGTATACAAAGGTATGCACTTGTCCTGACTGATTCCTGGTTTGACCCATGTGGTCTACTCAGCTTTCCCGTCTTCTCTTCTGAATTCGGCTTGTTTCTGAACCATGTTATCTCTGCTGCTTGCTCTGACTCTTGGCCTGTTGTATTGTTGTACCTTCTTTCCTGACATTGGCCCTCTTCTACTACCATATGTCTGCCTGTTTCTCTGGCACTGCGTTACAGTTACCCTGACCAATTTGTGGCAGCTGGCACAATATCAAGACTACTTCCAAGGTGACTGCTTAGGGGTCTCTGCAGCAAAGACCTTAAAGGGTAAATCCAGGGAACCTTATGTGCTGCCCTCAGAATTTAGCACTAAACCAAATTGATTAGTAGCACAATGGGTCCACACTTGCTGTTCTGACATTCTGTAATGCCATGTCCACTAAGCATCATGAACTAATTTATAGTGCTTATAGGACGAGGAACATGGAGTACAAGTTGAACTTCTTACGCTTCCCCGACTGCCCCTTCCCTCGCTGTTATCCCTAGAGTCGACAGCTCACAGACTGAGCACTGACTTCCAGAGTTAACTGCAATGGAATATGGAGCCAAGTAAGTATAAGAAGTACAAACCCAAACTCCACACTCCCTGTGCTGCTAAGCACCATAATTTAGTTTATGGTGCTTATCAGACATAACAGGATCCCCTTAAGTTGTATTTATTTATTGAATATTTTTTGTTCCTTTTTTAGTACCAGTAGGGGACTTGAACAGGCACTATTCTGTCCACTCCTAAAATACATTGCAATACTTCTATTGTTAGGGTTCGCTGTTGGGATATGTTGTATTACATGGATTTTCAGCAGCATAGTTTCACAGGTGGTGTTGATTAAGCTGGTTGGGTTTGAATTGCTTTAGCCAGTCAATCCCCAAGGTCTGTTGTTCATATATACCAGCTCCTCTGCTAGAGGCTGCTGGCCTTTTCTCTGCTTATTCAGTGTGAACAGTGTCATGCTCCTGCATATCTGTGCAGCTCTCGGTACATGCAGTGTGAACTGTGTCTTGCTGTGGGTCCTTTATCATCTAGAACAAGGTAGGTCTCTAGGTTTCAGTGCGGGATCATCCCTATCGGGACGATTACCCCTCATTGCAGGTAGGTTTCCTGGGGTCAGTTGTCTCGTTATTGTAGGGACCCGCGAGACAACAAGGACCCATGAAGTGGGCTTGCGGGCTTAAGTATCTTGGCCAAAATATGAACTAATGCCTCGTATTGTATCTATGCCATCTGTTTATACATGTTGGTATGCTTTGGGCATGTTTTAAGCGTTTATCAGTCGTTAGTTTGTGTCTGTCCACAAGTATGAAGTCAGTTCTGCTTTTTGGTCTGGTTTCGCGAGTTTGTGATTGTGAATGGCGTAACGTTTCTGTCTGTTTCTCAATCATGTCAGAATTTCGTATCCAGTTCACAGTTCTGCAGTTCGTGAGCAGGTAAGACTCTGCAGAGTGTTTATGTCCCAGTTTGACATTACATCTATAATGCAACATTTTACGCCTTTCAGGGTTATACTGACTGGCAACTTATTAAACCGTGCCTCTGCGATGTCTCCAGGTGCCAAAGCAACCCATAGACATCCTGCTATCATGTCGCAGGAGGCTGAAGGGGGTGACAGAGAAAGTCTCCTCAATCTGAAACCACTTAGATGCCATGCTCACTATTGATCACAGCATTTTAACAGTTAAACAGTCAGAATTATACGTTTCTCCAATGTAGCAGTTGACTGATTGTCATATAACATCTGAGGACCACCCACCTGGCACAAGACACTTGTTTCGAGCTCTGGAAGGTGTTCTGTAAAAAGGCATATTGCAAGGTTTAGAGGGATTTTCCAGGCACAAATGCTATTGATGACCTATCCTAAGGATAGGTCATCGATAGTTAATCAGCTGGGGTCTGATGCTTGGGAACCTGGCCAGTCAGCTGAGTGGGTAAATGCTATCAGAGCCACTACACAGGGGGCAGAGTGGAAACAACTGAAACAGCAATTGTAGGGACCTATAATCCTGACCAGTTAACTGTTAAGTTGCTGTAGTCAATAGTGAGCATGGCACTAAGTGGTTTCAGAGAAAGGAGACTTCCTCTGTCAAACCCATTAGCCCCCTACGACATGATAGCAGGGTGCCTATGGGTTGCTTTGGCACCCAGAGGCATTGCTAAGGCAGAGTGTAATAACCTGAGGATAGGTCATCAATAATATTTGTGCCTGGAAAACCCCTTTAAGGCCTTAGTCAGACGGGCGTTTTTAGCCGCGATTTGCGCATGCGCATGCGTCCGGCGATTTTATAAAACCATTGCTTTGCAATGGTATCGGACACATGAGCGCTTTTTATGTGCTAGTCCGATAAATTATAGAACAAAAAATCGCAGATCGCACCTATCTGCGATCTGCGATTCCTGTTCTCTTCTGTATATGCGCTCAATGGGGCCGGCGGCAGCAGCGCCGACCCCATTGAGAACATATAGAAGACAAATCATTCTTCTCTGCCACAGCTGTAACAGCTGTGGCAGAGAAGAACGATGTTTGCCCATTGAATTCAATGGAGCGGCAATACAGCCGCTCCATTGAAAGCAATGGGCTGCCGGCGTGCATGGGGTGAATTGTCGGGAAGGGGTTAAATATATAAGCCCTTCCCTGCAATTCATCCTAAAATGTGTTAAAATAAAAAAAAATTGTATACTCACCTTTCCGCTGCAGCCGGAGTCCAGCCGCGGCCGCTGTCAGTTCTCCTGAACTGCTTCTTGGCACTATTCAGACGGCGGGGCTTTAAAATCCCCGCCTGCTGAATGATCTGCCTCTGATTGGTCACAGCCCTGACCAATCAGAGGCCGGTTTCACTCACACACCCATTCATGAATTCATGAATGGGTGAGTGACTGCTGCCTCTCAGCGCTGAGCCAATCAGGGGCAGGTCTGACTCACATCCATTCATGAATTCATGAATGGGTGTGAGTGAGGCATGCCTCTGATTGGCTCAGCGCTGAGCCAATCAGGGGGCAGGTCTGACTCACACCCCCTTCACACCCACTGCAGGACGGCCGCGCGGAGCTCCGGCTGCCGGGAGAAGGTGAGTATACAATTTTTTTTTATTTTAACACATTTTAGGATGTATTGCAGGGAAGGGCTTATATATTTAAGCCCTTCCTGACAATTCATCCCAGGCTCGCCAGCAGCGCATTGCTTTCAATGGAGACGGCTCTATTGCCGTCTCCATTGAATGCAATGCGCTGGACAGCTCCGGCCCGTTTCTAATGAAACGTGGCTAGGAGCAGATTTTCGGGCGATTTGTGGGCGATTTGCGCGCACCGGTCACGCGATTTGCGGATGCGCATCCGTCATGCGATCCGCAAATCGCGCGAAAAAACGCCCGTCTCACTAAGGCCTAAGGCTCCTCAGTGACTGTCATAAAAGTCATACCCTATTGGTGGGCACTAAGATGTCATAGTACTGGCTTTCCACTGGCCCTAATGCACATCACCACTGCCCCTTACATGCTAACTGAAGAATGCAAAGTGAAGTAACATAATCATGACTTGCATACATGGATATTGGAGAAACGGAGGAGGTGATTTTTTTGTATACCGTACTTGTATACTATAGTTTGGGTGACCAGGCTAACAGCTTCATAGTCTGTAAAATGATTGATCATGGATGCAGCTTCAACTTCCAGCATTTATTATGTTGAGCAACCTTCAAGTACAACCAAAATGAACTTTACTAAACCAGAAATTATATTTACAGTATATCACTCAGCAGAAGGGTTTGTATACTTTAACTCTGCATCAGAACTTCAGACGGCATCAAAACAATGATGCATCGTATCATCTTAAAGTAGCTGCAACTGAACATAATCTGGAATCCAAATCATTGTTCACAATTCTCTATACATCTCCTCTCAGCCCCTTCATAGTGGCAGCAGCAAGGCACATGTAGTCGCTGGCCTTCCCCCTATATGCCTGATCTGTTCACTTCTAAATGGTTCCGATTCACATTCACTTGGGGCTGGTCATGTCGCCACGAAGAAGGGGGCAGAGACTCCTCCCTCAGCGCTTGCAGCACCTGTCCTGCTCGCCAGCTATGCTGCTGGCCGAGGCCAAGCTTGCCTATGGCGTATGGAGCAACAACACTCCTTGCTCCCTTCCTGACCAACGGCCATCAGAGTGATGAGGCGGCTCTGTCAGTGTGGATGGAGTGTGGACAACTCCTTACTGCACTAGAAGGGAATTATTGTTGAGAATAGTGTAATACTGTGTTTTCCTGATAATAAGACCCACCCCAATAAGTCCTACCCTGATTATCAGGGTCTTGAAATATAAGCCCTCCCCCCAAAATAAGCCCTAGCTAAACTACATTTAAAAAAAAAAGCAATACTCACCTAGTAGCCGGCGTTCGGTTACCTCTTGTTGGGCTGCGGCACTGATTGTCTGACACGGGGCACGATGAAGCAATCTGAGCAATCGCTTGCTGGAGGCGGGGTATTAAAGCCCCTCTACCAGAAAGAAAATGCTCTGTCGATGTTCAGGACTACACGGATGACTACAGCAGTGTCAGAGTCCAGCATGAGGTACCCGAACACCGGTTGCTTTGTGAGTATTATAAGACACCCCCCTGAAAGTAAGACACTGTGCCTCTTTTGGGGCAAAAATTAATATAAGACAGTGTCTTATTTTCAAGGAAACATGGTAGGTACATTAACTTGCATGTGTAACTTTTGTATGATTAACAGTTATTTAAATTAAGCTGTACAAGTCTGGCTTTTTGATAAATAACTAATTCATAGCAAGAAAAATCCCTTATAAAGTTAAATGAATGTATCTATCTATCTATCTATCCATCTATCTCATATCTATCTATCTATCTCATATCTATCTATCTATCTATCTATCTATCTATCTATCTATCTATCTATCTATCTATCTATCTCATATCTATCTATCTATCTCATATCTATCTATCTATCTATCTCATATCTATCTATCTATTTATCTATCGATCTCCTATCTATCTATCTATCTATCTATCTATCTATCTATCTATCTATCTATTATCTATCTCCTATCTATCTATCTATCTATCTCCTATCTATCTCATATCTATCTATCTATCTCCTATCTATCTATCTAGCTCATATCTATCTATCTATCTCATATCTATCTATCTATCTATCTATCTATCTATCTATCTATCTATCTATCTATCTATCTATCTATCTCATATCTATCTATTATCTATCTATCTCCTATCTATCTATCTATCTATCTATCTATCTATCTATCTATCTATCTATCTATCTATCTATCTATCTCCTATCTATCTATCTATCTATCTATCCATCATCTATCTATCTATCTAATATCTATCTATCTATTTCCAATCTATCATCTATCTATCTATCTCATATCTATTTAACTCATATCAATCTATCTATCTATCTATCTATCTATCTATCTATATACAATCTGTCTATCTATCTCATATCTATGTATGTATCTATCTATCTATCTATCTATCTATCTCCTATCTATCTATCTAGCTCATATCTATCTATCTATCTCATATCTATCTATCTATCTATCTATCTCATATCTATCTATTATCTATCTATCTCCTATCTATCTATCTATCTATCTATCTATCTATCTCCTATCTATCTATCTATCTATCTATCTATCTATCTATCTATCTATCTATCTATTATCTATCTATCTATCTATCTATCTATCTATCTATCTATCCATCATCTATCTATCTAATATCTATCTATCTATTTCCAATCTATCATCTATCTATCTATCTCATATCTATTTAACTCATATCAATCTATCTATCTATCTATCTATCTATCTATCTATCTATCTATCTATATACAATCTGTCTATCTATCTCATATCTATGTATGTATCTATCTATCTATCTATCTATCTATCTATCTATCTATCTATATACGATCTGTCTATCTATCTATCGGCAAATGGCACAGCTAATAATGTGATCGTATACAGAGAACAGTACTGTGGATGGTACTTTTGCCATAAGCCAGAAGCTCTAATGAAGATTAAATATATTTATGAAGGGAAGCCATTAACAATGGATTAGATAGCAGAATCCAATTTCCAGTTCCATCAGTGATGCTAACACAAGCTGAAAAGTCACTGAGGCATGGTGTATTGTTAATTGTCTAAATACACACATTTAACGGCACACTCACACAATAACATCAAGTGGGAGCCTAGTAGCAGGCATACTGTGAAACACACCGACCAGGGAAGGACATCAATATTTTTTTCTAAAGCAGATCCGCAGTGCTGTATTGAACACCAGACGTAAAGGGAAACTAGAAGCAACGTAAAGAGCTAAAACATTCATGTGTTTGTTATGTTAACTAAATAATAGTAAATACATGAATACATATTTATAAGTTCATTATTCAGTATTTGTTATAACAACCTGAAATGGGTTCAAACAAACCTTTATACAAGGCAGAATGCCAGTGTAATCAGCTGATTGCTGGGGATTCAGCAGCTAAACCTTCAGGGGATCAGTTCTTCTCTAGTTGATGAGAAATATGTACAGATCACTTTAAAAAGATTTCTGTCCTATTTTTTTCACGTATTATATTTGCAAAATAGTTAGATTTGGAGCTCAATGCTCTTAGGTCAGGTCCAGGCGCAATCGATGGGCCACAGATTTGCAATATGTTTTCCATACTGCATATCCACAACAATTTAAAGTACAGTGCAAGTGTACAGTGATACCTTGGGTTAAGAGCGTCTCAGCTTACAAGCTTTTTGACTTGAGAGCAGGCTCTCTCCCGAATTTTTGCTTTGATTTAAGAGCAAAAACTTGGGTTACAAGCCTTGCTCTCAATGGGGCTGCTGCTGGTGGCCCCATTGAAAGCAATGGCCTGCCGACAACTTCTGCAGTGATTTTCGGGGAAGGGCTTTAAATATAAGCCCTTCCCTGAAAAACATCCCTAGCTGTAGTAAAAAATATATACTCACCTGTCTGCTGCTGCCGGGGTCAGGTGTGTCTAGCCGCCGCTTGTTCTACCTGCATATTTAATCCCCACCTGCTGAAAAGCTTCAGAGCAGTGCAGGGAGAACAAGCGGCGGCTAGATGTGCCTGAGTCCCAGCAGACAGGTGAGTATATATTTTTTATTTATTTACTACAGCTATGGATGATTTTCAGGAAAGGGCTTTTATTTAAAGCCCTTCCCCGAAAATCACTACGGGGGTGCCGGCGTCCTATTGCTTTCAATGGGGCAGCGCCATCCCCATTGAAATCAGTGGAAGAGCTTCGCGATCCGGAACGGATTATTGGCTTTTCTATTCATTTCAATGGGGAAAATTGATTTGACTTACGAGTGTTTTTGGTTATGAGTTCCGTCACAGAATGAATTAAACTCTTAATCCAAGGCACCGCTGTATTTTCAAAACCCCCGTCGACACATACAAGGACATTTCTACACAAAAAATCATAGCATGCTGAGGGTTAGTATTGGGTGAACCTCTCTCCCTTCCTCATGTTGTTAGAATACAAAGAATTGACACAAGGGAAATGCCCCAGTTTTAAAGAAGGCAATAATGTTTGTACCATTTTTAGACCAAGACCTATTTTAGATTTGACCAATTTTCCCCTCAGATTATTCCCTCCCCTGTGAGAATTAGAGATGAGCGAGTATACTCGCTAAGGCACATTACTCGAGCGAGTAGTGCCTTAGCCGAGTATCTCCCCGCTCGTCTCTAAAGATTCGGGGGCCGGCGTGGGGCGGGGAGCGGCGGGGGAGAGCGGGGAGGAACAGAGGGGAGATCTCTCTCTCCCTCTCTCCCCCCCCCCGCTATCCCCCCCCCCCTGCCGCAACTCACCTGTCACCCCGAATCTTTAGAGACGAGCAGGGAGATACTCGGCTAAGGCACTACTCGCTCGAGTAATCTGCCTTAGCGAGTATACTAGTAAGAACCATTAACAGAATGCTGACTGCTACAGTAGAAATTCTAATATACGTGAGAAATGTATATACAGAGCTAACAACATCTAGAACCATCCAGCTTCTTTACTCTACGAGTTCTATTTATATGGCCATCGGGTAGTGGGGGTATATAGATCGGAGTGCTTAACACCCCCTGCTCTATGCCATCAATCACTTGTTTGCTGCTATAAGGAGAGTCTTTCTGTTCCTGTTTAAACGCAATCATTAAATCTTTAATGAAGTCTAAATATTACAAAAACACCGGTCTCTGCCTTTCTCTTCAGCATGATATTAACCTATTGATTTGACATACAATGCAGTAGGTTATCTGAGGTAAGGCTGCAATAGAAAACGGAAGAGCGATGCAGCAAGAGGGAAATGTGTTGCTAATACTGTACATTAAAAAGGGTTTTCTCATCAAAAATACTTACAGATAAGGCTGTACGTACAACTGGCGGAGGCCCCATGCACAACTTAAGGCCCCTGGTACACTAGTGTATTTGGGGCCGTGTTAATTCAGTGGGAACACATGACCCCGTTATAAGCTATGGGGCTTTGCACACTGACATTTTTTCATGCAGAAAACTCATTGCATGTCTTATTTCTATCATTATCACGGACAGAATAAAGGACATGTTCTTGCGTGTCGATGCACTCTGTCCGTGTAAATCGGGCAATACACAGACACATCTCTATGGGCTATCCAATGTGAGTTGAGCTCAGGAGGCACGGGCGCAACTCGCATACACGGGAAGAGTGCACCCTGCCTTAATCACAGACGACTGTATTTGCATGCTGCACTATTTTTCCCATACACACTTTGGCGGAACCCAACATTTCATCATGATGGGGTCTGTAAGGCACCAGGATTAGTGTTATAAGCAAACCATGCCACAGATGTGAAAATATGCTTATCAGTAGAATGCGCCATAAATATTTGGTGGGGGTCAATTACAGGGATGACTGTCCATCTGAAAGCTATCATGCTGGACCTCAGGGTCCAAGGGTGGTAAGCTGTAGTCCGAAACCCCTGCCTTTAATCATTTCAAAGGGCACATTTAAAGGTCGTATGCAATTTTGATGTGTGTACAGTATGTGTGTATTTAGAGTGTTTTTGATGCATATGCGTTTTTTATGCGCTTGTTGCATCCGTATTCACTGCAAATCAATGGGGTCTATGCTGCCCATGTTAAGTCCATGAAATACAGGCATACAGTAATACAGACAGAATATACTCCCATGTGAATGGGCCCCTACAGTGTCATTCTGTTAATACATTAGCTCTCTAAGCATGCAATTACTGCGGATCACAAGCACCAATCAGCGAGACTGGAGCTTGTCTACCAGAACCTTTACACAGGCCAATTCATACGATTGTCTGTCCCCATCGGGATTCATCAGCAGCATGTCCTCCATCTACACAGAGTGATGTGCTACTGACAATGGGGATTGTTTGTGCTAGATAGATGTAATCAGCTGATGAACAAGTGTTTACAGGTGATTGGTGGGATCTTCACAAAGCCTGATCATCAGGCAAACGAAAGGAATATTCTCGCCCAATCATCGGGTTGTAGAAAAGACCCTTTAGGCTGTGAATCTCACTCCTATTGTTTCCATTCCACAATTTCACATGAAGTGTTGGAGAAAATAAAAAAAATCTATCTATTTTTCTATCTTTGGCCGCCTGCAGGCAGCCGTGTCAAATCCGGCTGCGAGAATTCTCGCAGCGGGACCTGACCCGAGCGTCTGCAGAGAGCAGCACGTCACTCACCTGCTCCCGCGGCTTCGGCTCATTCATTTGCCTGCTGCCGGGCAGCCGGCGCATGTGCAGAGTGGGGCTGGCATCCGGTGAGCATGCCGCGATTTCTTTGCCGTGTGAGATTTCGTGCGGCCAAATCGCGGCCGTCTGCATAGGATTGCGTTTGTTAACGAAATCCTATGGCAGCTTCCAGGGGCGGAAATGCCGCGGGAAATCCCGCCGCAGAATTTCTGCCCGTCTGCAGGCGGCCTATCTCATATCTATCTATCTACGGTATCTCCTATCAATCTATATATTTATCTATCTATCTATCTATCTATCTCCTATCTATCTATCTCATATCTATCTATCTATCTATCTATCTATCTATCTATCTATCTCCTATCTATCTATCTATCTATCTATCTATCTATCTCCTATCTATCTATCTATCTATATATCTATATCATATCTATCTCATATCTATCAATCCATCTATCTATCTATCTATCTATCCATCTATCTATCCATCTATCTATCTCATATATATCTATCTATCTCATATCTATCTATCTATCTCATATCTATCTATCCATCTATCTAGCTCATATCTATCCATCTATCTATCTATCCACCTATCTAGCTCTCTATCTATCTAGCTCATATCTATCTATCTATCTATCTCATATCTATCTATCTATCTATCTATCTATCTCATATCTATCTATCCATCTATCTAGCTCATATCTATCTATCTATCTATCTCATATCTATCTATCTATCTATCTCATATTTATCTATCTATTTATCTATCTATCTCTCTATCTATATATATATATCATATCTATCTATCTATCTCATATCTATCTATCTATCTATCTATCTATCTCATATTTATCTCTCTATCTCTCTATCTATATATATCATATCTATCTATCTATATTATATCTATCTATCTATCTATCTATCTATCTATCTATCTATCTATCTATCTATCTATCTATCTATCTATCTATCTATCCATCCATCTATCTATCTATCTATCTATCTATCTATCTATCTATCTATCTATCTATCTATCTATCTATCTATCTATCTATCTATCTCATATCTATCTATCTCATATCTATCTATCTATCTATCTATCTATCTATCTCATATCTATCTGTCTATTATATTGACGTGAAGATCTTATCTGAAATCTTAAGCTATTTGGTACTAATCAGTTATGTAATGCTACATGCATCAAATTTGGGAGAGAACTACTATGGCAGCCATGCTTCTTTCATAAAATAAAGTAAGATATTAAATCCCGCACTCATGAGCAAGTGGAAAAAATTGAAAGTAATATACGCTTACTTTGGATGGGGGGGCTCGTGTCCCTTAGCCCCACTGAGTAGAAAACAAACCCTTGGAATGGATAAAACCAATATGGAGGTTTATTTCCAAAAGACAGTAAGGCAAACAATGCACAACAAACAGGGTAGTGTGGAGAAGCAGACGCAGCACGTTTCGGGGTGGTGTAACCCCTTTCTCAAGCATATGTAACATACCTGGTGGTAGGTCATTAAATACCAAGCAGCAGGGCCTTCTCCTGGAGGCCATGCACCTGGATTATGTCATAAAGTGTCGGGCTTCGAGCATTGCATTCCAAAGCGGCGTTAACATGTGCGTTCCACTCGCCGGAAGAGACAAGGAAGTGTGTCACCACTTGGACACGCAAGGTGTGCTCATTCACAAAAGGAAGCATGTGGCTCATTCCGGGGGAGGAGGAAGCCAACAGTTTATAAAAACTTTATTAAATAGATAAATCATCGAACCAGAGAAAGGCATGTACCATATTGGTTCCATCCATTCCAAGGCTTTCATTTCTACTCAGAGGGGCTTGAGGATATGAGACTCCGCTCCAAAGTAAGTGTATATCACTTTAAAGTTTCTCGCCACCTGCTTATGAGCGCTGGATTTTTTTATCATACTTTGTTATATTATTCCGATTATCCCTTTGTGATATCTGGCTCCTCCCGGACGCTCTCCCTACCCTATGGAAGTTCTCCTAAACATAAGAAGTGGTTAACCTATTCACTTACAGGGACGTCAGGTGTGGCAGCTGGCCTTGTCATAGGTGAAGCTGCTTATACCAGGTGAGTCCTCTCCGTTTTTATTTGCTACCATTTTTTAAACAATATCTCCAAAGCGCTGTCTTTCTCATTTGTTTTCCCGTGCTACTTTCGCAGTGCTTCGCTGGCAAATACTATGGAGCAGATTTACTATTCATATTGCAACAGAATTCTGACATCAGTTGCACAAACATTTTGGTGCAAACCGTTTTAAATAAATCTATTAAGGCCTCCCTCACACAGGGCGTTTGCAGAAACGCAGCGTTTTTCAACGCTGCGTTTACTGCAGATTCCGCCCCGTTTCAGCAGCACTGGCATACTTTATGCCAGTGTTTTGGCTGCGTTTTCAGCTCGGCTGAAAATGCAGCCAAGGATGCTGAAAAGAAAAAAAAAAGCAATACTCACCTAGCCGCTGCAGTCCGGGTCGCGGCCGCTGGTCTGTGCCGCTAATCCAGGCTTCCTCTGCACTCACAAGTCTATTGCTGTAGGCCAGGTTTGAGAACCCCGCCTCCAGCAATAGAGTGCTGTGATTGGTTGTTGGCGCTGGCTCGATGCCCAATCACAGCCCTTCATTGACTGTCTCAGCCAATCAGAGCTTGCCGGCGCTGAGACAGTCAATGAAGGGCTGTGATTGGACATCTAGGGCGCACCGATAACCAATCACAGCACTCTATTGCCGGAGGCGGGTTTCTCAAACCTGGCCTACGGCAATAGACTTGTGAGTGCAGAGGAAGCCTGGATCAGTGGCAGAGACCAGCGACCGTGACCCGGACTGCAGCGGCTAGGTGAGTATTGCTTTTTTTTTTTTCTCTACCTAGCTGGGACTGATTTTCGGGGTAGGGCTTCTATTACAAGCCCTCACCCCGAAAATCGGCAAACGGTTAACGCTGCCAAAAACGCGGCACCAAGTGTTGCCGCGTTTTCAGCAGTGCTAAAACCGCTGCCCATTCATGTTAACCCCTTGAGTGGCGGGTTTCTTACCCCCCTGTCGTGCCCATCAGGGCAGGTTTTTTAAATGGGCCAATCATTTAATTTCAACTAATTTTGCAGTCGCGTTCCAAGAGCCATAACTTTTTCATTTTTCCATTGACACGGCCATGGAGGGCTTGTTTTTTGCTGGAGAAGTTGTACTTTTTGATGGCATCATTTTTGGGTATATGTAATGTATTGCATAACTTTTGTAAAAAAATTTGTAGGGAGATTAGGGAAAAAAAGTAATACAAGTTAAATCACCCTCCTTTTGCCATATCTATAATAAAAAAATCTAAATCATAAAAGAAAAATACATATTTGGTATCGCCGCGTCCGTAAATGTCTGATCTATCAAAATAGTGCATTATTTACCCCCCACGGTGAACGTAATCCGAAAAAAAAAATAAAGAACGCCAGAAATGCACTTTTTCAATCACCCTGTCTCCCAGAAACAATGCAATAAAAAGCGATCAAAAAGTCGTATGTATTCCAAAATGGTACCAACGTTAACTACAGGACGTCCCGCAAAAAATTAGCCCTTGCTCAAGTACGTCGATGGAAAAATAAAGGAGTTATGATTTTTTAAACGGGGGGAGGAAAAAAAGAAATGGGGAAAGAAGAAAAAAAGGGACCGTTTCATTAAGGGGTTAAATTGTACTAACTTCCTTCTCTGGGTCATTACGATGCAGGGATACCACATGTGTAATTTTATTTTTCATTTTTCACAAAGTAAAGGGAGACAAGTGTTTTTAATTTTATTTATTTTATTTTTTAAATAATTTTTACCTTTTTTTTTTTTTTTTACTTTTTTTATTTTTTTTTTATTTTTGTCCCTTTAGTGGACTTCCACAGAGACCCATCAGGACTCCCTGATCACATTCTGGGGGGGGGGGGGGGTCCGATGGTGACAGCCCTTTACATGCTGCAGTGACAGCCCTTTACATGCTGCAGTCACATAGACTGCAGCATGTAAAGGGTTAACACAGCAGAGATCGGAGGTTTTCTCTGATCTCTGCTGTAAGAGCTAGTACCTAGCTGTCCTCTGGCAGCCAAGCACGAGCTCTCCCTGCAACAGAGACCATCAGCTTGCTTCTGACAAGCCGATGGTCTCTATGGCAACCTATAAACAAAGCAGGAGACTTAGAAGCAGAAGGTTGCCGGCATATCGGCAATATCTTCTGCTTCTGTTGTTCATAGCCCTTGCTTTGTTCTCTGTGGGTCTGTGCAGGCAGAGCACACTGTCACAGCTTGTGGCATTGTGCTCTGCAGCTCCCATAGTGATACATAGCCCGGAAATCTTCCGGGCTTTATCACTATCGGCAGTGGAGCTCGTCCCGGAAAATTTCCGGGCGTGCCACTCAAGGGGTTAATGGGCGACGCAGGGCTGAAAACGCCCCCAAAATAGAACTTGCATCGCTGTCAAAGCGCAACGTTGGAAGGCGCTGCGTTTTCAGCCCTGTGTGAGCAGCCCTATTGAAATAAATGGGAGTGTTGTACAGCGTTTAGCGCTGGGCTGAAAAGGCAGCGCTAAACGCTGTATAAAACACCCTGTGTGAGGGAGGCCTAATACTTTGTACCAAAGAGAAGAGATGTTTGTAGCATGCTAGATACTTTCCAAAAGTGTCTAGAAAAAGATGCACAAATCTGTAGAGTTGTAAAATACACCAAAATTAGTACTGATGGGCACCAATTTTTATGCGCAAAAAATTGATTTAAAGTATACCAACCAAAGTGTAGTATAAAGTAGAAAACTGAGTAAAGCATGACGAAAAATGTGTGAAACAGTGTGCAACACTTTGATAGATGTACCACATCTTTGGACTGTCTCAATGACTTTACATCATGCATGTATTAGATCGCGTTAAGGGGATTGTCTGGTTACTGGGCAACATTCCCCCGATTACTGCAACTGTGCTAAAATAACAAAAAGAGCTGTACTTACCTGTCCTCTGCTGCGAGGATCCAGGGCTATAGTCCTACCGATGTTTGTTGTGTAAGATGTGGTCACAGGAAATCGCCTGACCGTTGTAGCTTAAATCCTGGGTGCCAGGAGTTCAGAACAGTAACTCTAACGCCTCTGATTGGCTGCAGTGGTCAAGTGACTTGCTGTGATGATGTCTTCCACAACAATCACCGGAAGGTCGGTGGGGCAACAGCGCTAGATCTTCATGGCAGAGGAGGGGGTTGGAACAGATGACCTTGGAGGTCCCTTCCAATTTTACCATTCTATGAAGTGCATCTCTGTTTTTTTGTTATTTTAACCCATTAAGGACCAGGTGCCGTAAATATACGGCACCTGGTCCTGGGCTTAAAGCACCGCCGATAGTAGAATTATGGCGGCGCTTTAAGTCTCTTGCCTTTGCAACCAATCAGAGGCAGGAACAGGTTACCAGCTGTTAGTGACAGCTGATAACAAAGGAGAAGGCAGGAGGGGTTTTTAACCCTTCCTGCCTCTTCCTTCCCCGAGTACACAGAGCTCAATGAGCACTGTGTACTAGAAAGGGAAAGTACAGTGTAACTTTCATTACGGGAGCCCGGGGGGTCATGTGACCGCTTGGGTTCCTTGCTACAGCAGAGCTGGAGGGTCATGCTAGACCCTGACCAGCTCTGCCAGTGGCTAATGTCACTACAGGGGCTGCTTTCCCTGTAACTGAGGCTCCTATGGATGCCCCAGCTACAGTAGGAAAGTGTCAAATAAATAAATAAAATTAATGTCCCCCAGAGGTCTTACATGACGTCATGGGGGACACAGATAGTAAAAAACATAATTACTTACTGAAATAAAACAACATTACAGAATAAAACAACAATACATACATAAAAAAGAAAATAACACAAAGCCGACGCCAACCAAAAGCGTCGCCGTATGCGCCCTGTAAACCAAAACCATACATACTATATATCAAAACGTCCGAAACAAATAGAGGAACCCGTCCCCATGCTTTATTTTAGCAGAAATGAACTAAATTAAAAAAAAATAACTATAAATGTTAAAAAAAATCATTTTCTTTAGCATTTTATACCCAATAAAATGGAAAAATTGAAAAAAAAGTCAGTGAAAAAGATATTTAAAAAATCGCCCTATATGTCACGGGAAAAAAAACGCAGTAAAAATAATTTTGGTAGCTAAAGGAAACACAATAGGGCAGCAAAACCGCCCCATGGGTAAAATCCCTAAAAAGTGTCTGGTCCTTAAGGTACAAAACAGCCTGGTCCTTAAGGGGTTAACACAGTTGTAGCTATCAGCGGAATGTTGTCTTCCGCTTTGTTTTTTTTTATAGTAGTAGATACATCCTTCAGCATGAAAAGAGCGAGTTCTATAACGCACCTATCTAGACTGAACTGTACATTTTGAGGTCAAGATAACTTGTAACACTACTTCTATGTCTGCAATCTACGGGCTCTCCTGAAAACAAGCCGGAAACGGCAGAATAAATAGTTTTAGAACAAAAGCTTGACAATTAACTCATCGTGTTGGAGGTGGGTGAAAGGAATTTTCAAATCAAACTCTAAGAATAATGCTTGTTTATTGTAATATAAGCCCGTACGCTGCATGTAAAGAAGAACAGAAACTTTATTTTAAAAGTGAAACATTTTTCTATCCAAGTTTAAGAGTTTTTTATGATCCAGAGTTTTGCCTTCTGTTTCATTGGCTGGCAGTAGTGTATTATGAGTTGTGCTTCTTCCAGTAGGTGGCAGCACAATCTTCCGTGAAGATATTCCTTTTTGTATTTTCTCTTTATATAGACTGAACCGTTCACGTCCCAGCAGTGACGCCGATGCTTATCTGACATCTTTTGACGAGGAGCTGAATATGGTATTTTATGAACTCGGAGGCCCGTGGTTCCTTTGTGTTTTATGATTTGACAGTAAGACAAACCTGTCACATTGTGAGACATATACAATGGGATAGCACAGGTAGTGAATTTTAAAAGAAATTTTGCAGCTCTTTCCATGTGAAAAAACTTATGTTTTGCCGTCAGTCGATAAACATTATGCTCTAATTGTTACGTAGTAACTGATGAGTTCGCATGCAGAATTACAATTAGAGCTGTGTGAAGAATAGGACAAGGCAGCACTTTATCCTAAGTTTTGCAGAACACGAAAATAGGTCATATATGAATGTAAATATCTTTATTGACCGTGGAAGATGAAGCAGTAGGTCAAAGTCTAGGTCAAACTCTTTTGGTGTATGTGTCCTCCTGATGGTAGAAGACACACCTCCGAAAAGAAAACCATAGTAGCCCTCCATGGTGAAATAATAGCTTTCTATATAACTTCCCTGTTTACATGGATCAGGTTTTCAACTGTTTTGGTCTGTAACAGAGGCGTAACTTGAAGCTCCCGGACCCCGATGCAAAACCTGTAATAGGGCCCCCAACTATAATGCTTTATTCATAGTACTGCACTCAGTATATGGAGAAGAGAGGCCTTATGGGCCCCCTAAGGCTCCTGGGCCCGGGTGCAACCACATCCCCTGCACCCTCTATAGTTACGGCCCTGATCTGTAATGTAATGCTGGTTGAGAACGCATACTAATATGTATGTTGATATATTTGTGTTCCAGTAGTTACACTTTATTTTACATGAAGCTCCTTTCATCATACCTGTTGTGCCATGGGGACCTGTTTCTCTGGAAATGTAAGTGTGGTGTCTTTCAGGGAGCGTAGTTAGACCATGCATTAAGCAATATGGCACTAGGGAGTAATAGTACCATATGTGATATTAGTAGGGGATCTGATGGTGGCTGGCAAAGCCTATGGGACATTGCAAGGGTGACCTTACTGCACACGCACATAGGTCTATTTAAGGGAGTGGCTTCCCGCCAATAGTGGAGTCAGCTGAGAAGCAGTGCAATGCTACCAAGAAAGAGTGAATGCAGCAACAAGCTATGACAAGTCACAAGAGTGACTCATATATACATGAAGGCCAGTGAATGTGTGCATTAACCCTTTCCAATCCACTGTCTGACATCTAAAGACATTTTGATTGAAGGCTGTACAGACCTGATGTTGGAAGATGTCCGGCAGGGTATTCTTACTGTAGATTACTGGTCGCTCTGTTGTCGAGGGCCTCTCCAGCATGTCACATACCGCAGTACTGGGTCTAGCCAGCAGATGGCGGCATTGTATAATGGCAGAAAGAGAAAGCCCCCTAGGAAACCCTGAATCCAAAATTGGATTGCAAAGGGTTACCCTATCAAGAATAGCTGGTATGGAAAACTGGGTTGAATAGACACTATGAATGAAGTATGGGGCTAAGACAGCAGGAG
Source organism: Eleutherodactylus coqui (assembly GCA_035609135.1). Taxonomy (NCBI): domain Eukaryota; kingdom Metazoa; phylum Chordata; class Amphibia; order Anura; family Eleutherodactylidae; genus Eleutherodactylus; species Eleutherodactylus coqui. Next base: position 122,873,180 of record CM069414.1, on the reverse strand, counting down.
AGCTGAAAGATGTAAAGACTGTGGCTACAGCAGGTCTAAGACAGTTAAGGCAAAGTAAGCTACCAACCAACACCATCGTTGGGTATAAAGGAAGTGAGCCATGTTCTTGGAAGCCATTAACCTAAGGGTAATTTCACCATGTGCCTGAAAGAAATAAGGAGACTGGCAAAAGTTTTAACATTTCCCTCTTTTTACTTATTCTTGTTGTTCCAAACATTTATGTAAATCATCAAACTGAACTTCAGTACCTTTTCTGTTCAACCTCCTTTCCAGACAGCTTTAGATTTCTACATTGTTATTTAAAATGACGGCAGGGAATGCAAAAACTACATCTCCCACAATGCCCTATTGCCAGTTAGTGATGAGTGCACATTGACAAATGTACAAGCTGTGTAATCTTTACAGAATTTGAAGGTGTTAAGCATGCCTGACCAGTAAAACAGCAGAGCATATAGGTCGTAACCATTGGATACCAATAGAGAGCTAAGCGGGGGGGAAAGAGTTGGTAAAGCAATATCTTTACAGTTTTGTAAAATAAGTTATAATACCATTACTCAAGGGTGCCCTGCCCTTGTGGAGCCTCTTTACAAGTCTATGAATTTAATAATTTCCAAGGGTAGGAAGAACAATAAAATAAAAAAATTCTTAACTGGGATGGCACTACAGATAGACATGGATCCACCAAATAAATGAGCAATAGACCGAATAAAACTCATCCGATGCTACAGGAAAACCAGACAATAGGAGGGAGCCCCGTATACCTGCAGGTCAGGAAGACCAAAAATCAATCCACAACACAGGTATCACTTCTCCCACCATCCAAGGAATCTTTCACAGAGAGAGTTCACCATACACACAAGAATCCACATGGCTCTTGGTTAGAGATGAGCGAATGTGCTCGTTTAGGACAATGACTCGATTGAGCATCGCTTTTTTCGAGTAACTGCCTACTCGGGTGAAAAGATTCGGGGGACGCGGGGGGAACAGGGGGGGGGGGAGCTCTCTCTTCCCCCCCCCCCCACTTTCCCCTGCTTCCCTCCGGCTCCCCCCTTTTCGGCCGATTAGGCAGTTACTCGAAAAAAGCATTGCTCGATCGAGTAATTGTCCTAAACAAGCACGTTCGCTCATCTCTAGTCTTGGTATAATAGCAGAGTACAGGAAGAAAAAAACAGGCAGTGCTGAGGCATTTACTCATTTCATATATAATCAAAAAGACAGTAAAAGGAATATACACCACTTCATAACAGGGGTGGGGGAGTGTGATGTTACTATTCAACCCCATTTTTAGATCCAGGATGGCGCATCATATAAAGCACGAAGATCAGATAACTGAAAAGAATCCAATTCACGTGGAAAAATCCACAGATGTTTATCAGAAATCAGCAATCTGCTTTCATGAATTGGACCACAACCAGCCAGGCAGAGGGCAATGTGTTTTGGGGATATATGCCATACTACCTCCTTCTCAAGAACAAGTAAGAACCAAGTTTTTTGGTTTGAAGTGCATAAATGTGTTCCTGTTTGCTTACTTTTTAACTTTACAATTTTTGTCGAAGAAGTTTCAATTTTTACAGGAAAAAGAAAAAAAGATACATTGAAATAATCAAGATTGAGTACAAATGCTTAATTAAACTGATCTACTTTATTAACCGCACTTACACTCGAGTATTCAAACAAATGATTATTGTTTATTGATCCTATAATATCCAATATAGAAGGAGTAGAGTTGGGTTTTCCAATGTTGAGCAATGTTAATTTTAGTTCCTATGAAACTTTGACGGTGAACAGTGTGTATAGTGTGAGAGAATTGGTCTGTATCAACTCCCAAGAAGGGCAATACAAGATTAGGTAAGATTTGTATTCCACATAGGTTTGAGATTAATTGAAGATTTGCTGCCAAACACCCAAGATATAGGGCCATTCCCACCTCATATGCAGGTAATCACTATCTAATGAACCATACCTCCAGCATGATTTAGAAAACTGAGGACATTTTCTATGGAAAGTATTTTGGGTTCGATACCATCTATTGAGTATTTTATTGGAGTTTTCAAGTTTGTTCGAGCCCCTAGAGACAGAACAAACAGAAGTTGTATGCAGAGCACCATTGGTCATTGAAATTTTTAGATCAGTTTCCCATCTCCTTTTGAATTTGGATTGGGGGTTGATTGAAAATTTGATAACCAGTTGAGAGCCCTTTATTAGGACAACCAAGCATCAATTTTAGAGGCAATGTTAATCCTTAACCCCTTAGGCCTCATGTCCACGGGGAAAATCAGGCCCGCTACGGATTCTCCATGGAGAATCTGCAGCGGGTCCCTAATGCCCCGCGGACATGAGCGCTGAAAATAGGAATTTAAAAGAATTTACTCATCCGGAGCGGGCGGGGAAAGTCTTCTCTTCCTCACGGCCGGATCTTCTTTTTCGGCCGGCGGATGAACTCGTCACGGCGGCGGCACGTCGCCGACGTGCTGCGCGCATGCGCCGGGCACATCCGCCGAGCCGAAGCAAGAAAGATCCGGCCGTGAGGAAGAGAAGACCTTCCCCGCCCGCTCCAGATGAGTAAATTCTTTTAAATTCCTATTTTAGGTCTCCCGCGAATCCGGACGGCTTCCATAGGCTTCTAAGCCTGCGGGAGCCGTCCCCGCGGGAGACCCGCACGAAAATGGAGCATGGTCCAGATTTTTTCATGCTCCATTTTTTTTTAAATCACTTTTATTGACCATCCGCGGGTATTTATCTACCCGCGGGTGGTCAATGCATCCCTATGGGGTGCGGATCTGCGGGCAGGAGAATAGTTAAAATCTGCTGCGGATTTTAATTCTTCTTTTGCCCGTGGACATGAGCCCTTAAGGACTAGGCTGTTCTGTACCTTAGCATAGATTTTTATATCTAAATTCAGTAATGAAGTAGGTCTAAAATTTGCAGGAACATTATTGGTCTTACCTGATTTAGGAAGAGTGACAAGCAAAACATGTAAACATGTAGCATCTCAGGGGAAAAGGGCATTTGTGAATTGCAAAATTAAACATAGATATGATGCTAAAATGTTTGGAAATGTCTTATAATATTCATTTTAAGACCATCTGGTCCAGATGATTTGTTAATTTTCAAAGCCCCGGCAGCTGAAGGCAGGTGAGTATTTATTTATTTAACTATTTTAAATGGCTTTTCAGGGAAGGGTTTATTTTTAAAGCCCTTCCCTGAAAGCCACTCAGCTGCCGGGACTCAGCTGTGACTTTTCGCGCTGTCCCCGTCTCTACACTGTTGTGCTGAGCTATCAGCATGCAGGGATTTTAAAACCCTGGCTGCTGATAGCTCAGAACTACAGAGGCGGGGACAGCTGCAGAAGTCGCGGCTGAGCCCCGGCAGCTGAAGGGAGGTGAGTATGCTTTTTTTTACACTACTTTTATTGGATTTTTATGGAAGGGCTTATGTTTAAAGCCCTTCCCTGAAATCCAATGTTGGGGATGCCGGCAGCAGGATTCTCTACCGCAGCTGTGTGTCATGTGTAACAGCTGAGGTAGAGAATTGAAGAATTCCTCTGCTGCATCTGTCACAGATGTGGCGGATGTAGCAGCAGGGAATTCTTTTAATAACGGGGGTGAAGGAAACATCTGCGGCATGTTAGCAGGTAGCAGCCTCTTTAATGTCTTTATGAATCTTCAGTGTTTCAAGAGAAATATAGCTATTGAATTCCTCATAGAAAGGGGCACAGGCAGATTTATTGTGTGACATTGTAGGTAGTGAACTTATAATTGTTGCTCCCATATTGTATAGGGGAAATCCGCTATAGTCAGTCTTCAGTGCTGTCTTGCCATCCTGTAGGGATGATGATTCACCATCAGGTTTCTGCAGGGTAATTTTCAGGTGCCCTGAAGAGTCCTGGCACCCCTTGGTATTGGCTTTTCTGTGCAGAACTGTGGAGGGTGGCGCAGGTCTTGTCGGCACCTGATACAGCAGCGCTAGTTGAGACAGCGCCAGCTTGAGACTAAGCCATGGTTGTGAAGAACTCTGTTAATTTCGGCAGATTGGCGCCTTTCTTCCTGCCCCTTGCCAGGAATAGTGGGAGACCAGCAGCACGTTGCTGACATAGGAGTAAGGCTAGGTAGGGCTGTGTGCCTCTGTGTCAGCCGCTTCTAGCTGCGGTGTGATGAGCTCAGAATAGGGCATTCACCTCGGCATCTGGACATGCTAGCGCGTTTAATAACTTATGCTCCTGTACTAGCTGTGCTTTTATCAAACTGGAATAAAAGTTTAGTTTCATATATTTGCTCGAGTGCGAAGAGATTTTTTAAACTTTTGGATTCCCTGTGTCAACTGCTGCAGCAGCTTTCTCTTTCCCTTGCATCTCCTTGTAATCCACAAGCATTGGATCAAGTGGTAGGGAGCTGGTCTACCCCCTTTTTTCTCTTCATGGGTAAATTTATGCTCCATGTGAATTCAACCTAAAGCCATGGCAAAATCCATGTTGGAAAATGTGATGCAGATTTCAATGCAATTCTGTGCCAGAAATCCACGCGATGAAGGGCTTCTTCAAACTATCATATGTGCAAATATGCTCACCTCCGCACAACGTATTTGCACAGTGAACGAGGTTAATTTGTGCATGTCTATACGTTGAACTGAACTTTTTTGCATATGCAGGGCCTGTTTATATGTGTGCGTGACACCTCCCTCCGCCCTAATATAACCCTTTCCAATCCATTTATTTTTCTCATCCATTCTCCTCAGCTCCAAATAAATTCATCACATGATCGCCAGGCGGAATCTCCGTGCATTACATAGCACTAATTGAGCGCTATGTAATGTGTAAAGGAGAAGGCAGAAAGGGTTACAAATAGAGATGAGCGAGTATACTCGCTAAGGCACATTACTCGAGCGAGTAGTGCCTTAGCCGAGTATCTCCCCGCTCGTCTCTAAAGATTCGGGGGCCGGCGGGGGAGAGCGGGGAGGAACGGAGGGGAGATCTCTCTCTCCCCCTCTCCCCCCCCCCCCCCCCCCCCCGCTCCCCTCTGCTCACCGCCGCAACTCTCCTGTCACCCGTGCCGGCAGCAGAATCTTTAGAGACCAGCGGGAGGATACTCGGCTAAGGCACTACTCGCTCGAGTAATGTTCCTTAGCGAGTATACTCGCTCATCTCTAGTTACAAACCCTTTCTGCCTTCTCCTCGGGGGTCCTCGATGGGGACTAGTGCAGTAGTGCATCCGCAGCGGATGTGTCTGACGATCGGGTGCAGATGCACCCCTGCACTGCAGTGTCGGGCCTGTCCCGACATCGGAGCTGTGGAGGAAAATGATGATGTCGAGGCAGGCCCGACATTGGATTGATAAGGGTTAAACCTATTTAGCTAATAAGATCCAAATGTGTTCTTTCTTCACAGAATTGTGCAGCGTATTGCACATTTGTGCACCTCCCATAGACTTCTATGGGGACCTTTGCAGCACAAATATGCAGAAAGAAAGCACAGGTCCTCCTTTTCTGCACGCGCACTAAATGCGTCCAACAAAATTGTTAAGGTGAACGAACCCATTGACACCTATGGGAGGTGCACAAATGTGAAATACGGTGCATAATTCTGTGAGAAAGAGAACATATTTGGACCTCATTAGGCTAAATATTCTATTCTCCTCGTATTGCGCGCTAATTCCATGCGTGGGACAAGTACGTCCGTCTGAAGAAGCCCTAAGTGGGAAATTATGCATATTAGTAGAGTTATCTTTGGCCTGCAAAACCAATTAAAGTGGCTAAAAACATTACTAAAGGAAAACACTTGTATCACTACAAAATTATAAACTTGTCAGTAAATCCATAATCTTTGGATGATTTCAGACATAATTCAGCACCGTCTTTACACTCTTAATTGAGAAAAGTTTAGGTGACCTTAAAATGTTGTACATAGACTACCAAGCAAAAATTCTGTAATGAAACACTGCAATTTCTAAAGGTGCCCGGGTGAATTTGTTAGTCTGCTTAAATTAGTCATCATAGCTCAGAAAATATTGATTCGGAGGCGCCTTAATTAGCTATGATTCAAAGAGCGCCAGATAACTCAAAAATGATGTTTACAATTTATGAAAATCCAGGATTCTAGACCTTTTGCCACATCAACCAATGTTGTTTTGCAGATAAGTTGATTTCCTCCCTGCTCACAGATAATGCTGTGCGATACAGAGAAGAAACAAGAATAATAAATAAATAAACAACTAAACAGTTGAAAGATAAAGTTAGTCGACCCTTTGGAATCACCTGAAGTTCTGCCCTAGGCCGCCTGCAGACGGCCGGGTCGGATCCCACTGCGAGAATTCTCACAGCGTGATGCGGACCCGTGCTCCTGCAGAGGCCTGCTGCTTACCTGCTCCCGGCGTCTCTTCTCTGCGCTGTGTACTGCGCTTCCTCTGTGACTCCAGCTGGCTCTCGCGATAACATTGCGAGAGCCCGGCTAGTTGCTTAGGCAACAGGATGCCAGATACCGGTGTCCTGTATGGCCATTGCCTAAGATCGCTGTAATAAGCTATAAGGCATGGCAGGAGAGAAGTCCTGCCATGCCTTATCGCAGCGATCATTAGTGCTGTAGTAAATGTCCCTCAGAGGGACACAGATGGTGTAAAAAGAAGAGAAAAATAAAGTACAAAATATAAAAATGGAAAAAAAAAAAGTTATAAAACCTTTTTTTCATGCTTTTTCTCATATTAGCATAAAAAAATTAAAAATCCCACATATTTGGTATCGACGCGTCCGTAACGAAGTGTACAATAAACTGTACATGCTTTTTATCCTGCACGGCAAAAAATGTTTAAAAAAATGCTAAAGAACTGAGACAAAATGCTAATTTTTAGCATTTTGCCTCTCAAAAAAACGCAATAAAAGTGGTAAAAAAAGTGTGTACCCCAAAATGGTACCAATAAATACTACAGCTCGTCTTGCAAAAAATAAGTCCTCAGAGAGCTCCGTCCATGGAAAAATAAAAAAGGTATAGGACTTTGAATGCAGTGAGTTTAGAAAAAAATAATTTCCAGAAAAAGGGGTTTTATTGTGGAAAAAGTGGAAAAACCTAAAAAAAATATAATAAATTTTGGTATTGTTGTAACCGTACCGTCCCGCAGAAAAAAATGTAGTGTGTCATTTATGCTGCATAATTAACGCTTTAAAAAAAAAATCTATGCAGAATTGATGCGTTTTCTCTCCCTACGATCATAAAAAAAATAATAAAAGTTTTATAATTTAGTCTATGTAACCAGAAATGGTAACAATAAAGACTACAGCTCGCCACGCATAAAATAAGCCCGTATACGGCCGTGTCAACGGAAAAATAAAAAAGTTATGGCTTTTGAAAAATGGAGATGAAAAAATACCAAAAATCGTTTGGTCCTCAACGCCAAAATAGGCCGTGTCATTAAGGGGTTAAGGAGGTGAGAGTGAAAGTGTAATCTTCATATGCACTTCCTCTATCGAATGAAAGGTTCACCAAACCTGGTAACAAGTAAATCTGTTCCCAACTGTACATCTGTTCTCAAGCTCTGCACTGGCTTACAGATGACCTATCACCTGTCCTTAGGTGATTGATTTAGAAAATACTTGTATTCCCCATAAAATAACAATTCTGGAGCATCTTTTCTCAGAACTCTGTGATATGCCATTCCTGTAATTCTTCTTATAAAGTTATGATTAAATTGACAACTGGGTGTTATCATTATACTTAGGCTTCTTTCCTACAAGCATATATCGGACGCCGTTTTCATGGTCGGCCGATATACACAATGATAAGAAGTGTAAAAGCTCATAAATGGGCGCACAAATCAAAATTTGTGCACCCGTTTACATGGCATAGGCCCCGGGTGCATATATGCCGAGGCTGCCATGCCTTTAGCCTTCCCCTTCCCTCCCTTTCGCCAACTCATCTTCTCTCTCCTCCCCTCTGGCTGATTCCAATGGGAGGGGGAGGGGAGGGAACAGAGCTAAGTGCCACTCTGTTCCGCCTCCTCCCATTGCTGGCTGTGGACAAGGGGCGGGGAGGGGTGGAACCTAGCCCATACAGCGGCCAACGTATTCCGGCCAAAAAGATAGTTCCAGGACTATCTTTTGGGTCCGACGTAAAAACGCCTGGCACTATATTGGCCGGCTGGGCATTGTTATGTCACGGGAATACGGCCATCTGATCTGATGCATTGAAATCCAATGCATCAGATCACAGCGCATATCGGCTGACTATGAAAACAGCGGTTCAATATATGCTCGTGGGACAGAATCCTTAAGGAGTGTGCACATACACAGCCTGATAATGTCACCTCTGATGGGAAAGTGTCATACTATGCTGGGAAACACCACCAAATTGGTAACACCCAGTCGACAATTTATTGATACATTTCAATGTGGAATAACAGAGGAACTGCACTATGCAGAAAAGATGCCAACATGTCAAGAAAAGGGACATGTCCTTTTTAACTCATTCACGCTCCAGGTCATACAATTATGTCCTGGATATGCTGGGTTTAAATGGCGCAGGATCGGGAGCTGCTCCACTCCATAAATGGTGGGTGCAGGCTGTCAGCATTTATGCTGATCGTGGCTGGTAACCCTTTAATTCTGACAGCAGCATTAATATGACCCAATCAGTTTTCAGGGTTCCCAAACAGCATCCCTGCAATGAGATCATAAGGTGCTGCCGGTTGCCATTACAGTCTGGGGCCCTCTGGAGGCCCAAAGAGCTGATTGCCTATCAAGACATGCCTGTGGCACATCTTAATAGACTGCCTGTCAGAATGCAGTATAATGCAATACTAGTGTACAAAGTGAAGAAAAGTCTACGATAGTGGACTATAATATTGTTTAATCTTATAATCGTTTGAGGTACATTCTGTACAGCTCTACCTTGTATGTAACTGTAACCAATATGATTCTGTGCCTTTTAAAGTAACCACAACCATAAAACTTTGTTCCACTATATCTGCTGTTGTGTTCAGTTAAGTGGAACTGTTGGACTTAATGTTATTAATTTTCTTCTTTTTAAAGGGAACTACTCAAGAAACACCAGCCAACAGATTAGAAAGCTGATAGCTGCATACAGCTTAGTTCATGCGTATGTATGCAGGTGTGTGTATTTGTGCATTATGTTTAAAAATCCTGATGGATTTGTGTAGTGATCTCCGGTCAGATGCAAGTGGAAAGAAATCCATAGCCTGCCATCTTTGGGTATGAAGTTTGGATGCCAGATGACAACACCAACAAGAATATGTATGTTAGTATGTCTTTAGTTTTCATGACTGCTGCCTGTTAAACCATGTTCACTAGAGGATGGACAATCCCACTTTCGCTGGGTCCGTGAGATGAATTTTTCTCCATTGACTAAAAGTTGCCAGTCTCTGTATAGTTGCTGCATTTAAACATGAGGCTCAAATTATAATGCCTGTGGCATCCTGAAAACTGACAGACTGAATCTCTTAACTGATGCATGTCTGCTATCAGGTGACCTACAGAAGGATTAGGAATCGACTTTATTATCTGGGGCTTTCTCTAAATCATGAAGCATAACAAAATGTTGGAAAAGCAATGCACTAAATATTAAACACACAAGTACAGTAGTGCAGGCCAAAAATAAATATTCCTGTAAATTACCTCGTACAGAATATGGGATATTTAATTACATGATTATATACAACTGTGATACTTGTGCAAGGTCAAGGATGACAATATGCTTGGCAAAAACCCTACATGACTTTAAAGTACTAACATATGGCTCAATGAGGCAGATTACTAAAACGGACAATTTTGATACCTCTGTCTATTCCACAGTGTTGCTTACATTTACATAGTCTTGTCTTAGCTTTTGTTTGTGTAAGTATCAATTAGTGATGAATGAACTTTTGAAAAGTTTGGTTCAGCCAGTTCTTTGAACTTTTGCAAAAAGTTTGGTTCAGTCCGAATTAGTTCAAGCCAAACCGAAAGTTCACTAAGCCCCCCAGAATTGGTGTATAACATTGAGAGTGTTATACAGGGCTTTTATAGCTCTTAGACAATGTTATACAGCAACATTGGCCGAACTGAACCAATATCATATAACCAATATAACCATATTTTGTGTAGAACTTTGATAAAAGTTCAGTTCGGGTTTGTGCTGAGTGTCCTAGCCAAACTGAATGTCTAGTGGCCATAACTCAGAGTATCATAGATCCCTATAATCCTTATAGGCATGAGTCAGTAGACCAGCCGTCAGGCCAGGACATTTGTTCATATTACGGGCATATAAATGGAAGCCGTCTGTGTGGGATCCGCACTAGAATGGAGCATGCCGGAATTTATTTTCCGGACCAATAGGTCTACAAATCAAATCCACATGCTTTAATTCCAGTACGGACGCCCTTGTTTCTCTATGGGTGGCTTCAAATGTGGATCGTCTACGCAGGTACCCTGTGCGGATTCCGAAATTTAATTCCACCCATGGATATTGGGTCTTACAAACAGTTTACATTAAATTAATAAGACAAAAAGAAAAAAAAACTAACCAGGATCCAAACAAGAACATAGAATAAGATGGAGATAATGTACAAATCCAATAAAGTGGCCTACGGCCACAGCCTTAAGCCAAGTTCAATAGCTGATTACTGAGTTTAATTAAACCTCGATCAACAGCATTATTGGTGCAACCAACCCTAAAGAGGTAATCCAACACTTACGTATTGATGACCTACTTCTCAGATAGGTCATCAAAATCAGATTGGTGGATGGCCTGACTCCCGACACCATGTTAATCAGTTGATTGATGGGGCCACAACACTTGGTTGAGCATTGGGTAGCTGCTGTGCTTGGCATGGTAGCTCAATCCCATTCACTTGAACAGGACTGAGCTGCAGAAAGGCCATGTGACCAATGAACGTGACATAACAGGCTGAAGAAATGGCCACAGCTGATTGGTGGAGATCAGTAAATCAATATAAAAGTCCCAGATAGCTCCTTTCTGCCCTATTTCAATATACAGTATTTATATTTTGAAATTCTGTTTAAGTCCCTTTAAATCTGTAATTGCATTTTATTTTTCCCCGTTTCCAAATAAGGGATCAATTAAAGTTTGATTATAGCAAATAAATGTGCTCTCCTGAAGTTCATTATTGCAATTAATTCGGTGTGTATATAATTACACCCAGATGTGTTACATTATGTGTGAAGAGATTTCATATCTATAAATATAGCACCTTATTATCCATTGTGCTCAGTGCCTGAATGACATTGATGGCTGAACACATCAAAACTTCAACTGCTGCTAAAAATATCGCCGCACTTCCCTCTATTAGCGGAAAGAAAACCTGAGTATAGCAACGAAACAATCAGAAGAGAATTAAGATGTGTGCATGCCCTAAATTATAATGGAGGGCACGTTGTGTCAGGACATATTTTTGCTCAGATTTTGGTCACAACGAAGCACAGCATGCTATTTGTCTGATATATCCGTCTATATATCCATTTGCAGCTGGGTCTACATACATTCTGGGGGGTGCGGTGTGAATGAGAAATGTACCATCATTCATGTCCAAAAACCAGGACTGCAAACATGGATTTTAGTGCATATATAGAGTATATACTGAACATGTAGGTGTTGGAGCAAAAGAACATTGCTGTCAGTAAGGCTTCTTTCCCATGAACGTATATCAGCCGACCGTTTTCATGGCCAGCTGATATAAGCTGTGATCTGATGCATTGGATTCCAATGCATCAGATCACATGGCCGTATTCCTGAGACGTAAAAGCGCCCAGCCAGGCCAATATAGCGAAAGACGTTTTTATGTCAGGCCCAAAAGATAGTCCTAGAACTATCTTTTGGGCCAGAATACGTCGGCCGCTGCGTTGACTCCTATGTGACCCCATGGCAGTGGCCGCAGGTGGGAGGGAGTTTAGCGGCGTGGCTGCTAAATACCTTCCCTCTGCTCTCCTCCCCCTGTGCAGGCTCACCTGTTCTCTTCTCCCCACTGGCTCTCTGCAATGGGAGGGGGCGGGACGGGGGTGGAGCTAAGCGCCATCCGTCCTGCCTTCTCCCATTGCTGGCTGTGGAAAAGGGGCAGGATGTGAGTGGCGCTAAGCTCCCGCCCTCTCCCCACCTTTTTTCCATAGCTATCAATGTGAGGAGGCAGGACGGGATGGCGCTTAGCTCTGCCCCGCCTAACCCCCTCCCATTGCAAAGAATGAGTGGGGAGGAGATGAGAGGTGAGCCTGCAATGAGGAGGGAGGGAAAAGGGGTGACGGCATGGTAGTCTCGGCGCATGTGCACTGAGACCCATGCTATCTGAACGGGCGCACAAATGCTTGATTTGTGCGTCTGTTCACCTGCTTTAGCTCTCCCAACGTAGCATATATTGGCCGGCCGCCTGATATACACTCGTGGGAAAGAAGCCTAAGAGAAATAAAATAATTTTGTAGATATGATACCTTTTAATGGCTAACGAAAAGAAATGATGTATGGCAAGCTTTGGAGACTACTCAGGCCTTTTCATCGGGGGCCCTGCAGTAATTGTTTATTCTTCTGGCATAGTGAGTCTTCGTTATGGTATCACTGAATAGTGTTACGGCCCTTTTAGACACAATGAGAATCGCTCAAAAACCGCTCAAAGCCGTCTTTAAGTGATTCTCATTTTGGCTAAATGCAGAGACATCGTGCAGTTTTTGTGCACGAGTCATTGAGCGATCAGCTGTTATCAGTGAAGCAGGCTGTTATCGGCCAGCTGCGCTAATAAGATTCTCTGTGCCTGTGTCCTGCTGTGAATTCACAGCAGAGACACTGGCAGTCAGAACGGAGAAGAATACAGCTGTTTGTTTATGCAAAGCAGCTGTATTCTTCTATTAGCGGCTGTGTCCCACTCTGCTTGCATATTCTATAGTAGCTACTTAGCTACTTTAAAGTATGCAAATACTAGCGTTTGAGCGACTTTTGAGAGATCATCTATCTGTGTAAATGGGGCTGTAGACATTAAACTTCCAGTCAATCAGCTACTATGTGTCTAACGTAAAGCACTACCCAGCTGTGCCATCACTAGCATGGACACTCAGTGGGCCATAAAGAATAGCAATTACTATAGACACTCCTACGCTGGGCCAGGAGGATGCAGAAGTGAAGGGGTTTGCTTATATTTATGGACCCTCCCTTTCCGGATCCTGTCCCAAGATGGCAGCCCAGCTTAATGTGACTCCCTATAATCCACCCCCGGTTCTGGTGCCGAGGCTGATGGGGGATCCATCTAGTTGGGCAGTCCGAGCAATATTTAGCATTTGAGTTTTTTCATTGATATCCTTGAAGAAGACACTACAATACATGAGACCTGGTGGCATTTCATCATTGCAGTATATCTGAACTCGTTATGACTTAAATGCACACTAACTTTTTCTCCAACTTAGGCCTTGTTCAGATGAGCGCTGTTTTAGCGCAGTATAGGTGCGTGAAAAGAGTCATACTATACTGCACTAAAAATTGTGTGAACGGGTGATTTCCAGCTATTTTAATTAGCCCGTTTACACAATCGGAGGTGCGGAGTTCGTGTTATCCAGCTTCCACAGGAGTCTATGGAAAGTACGCACCAAAGATAGGTCAGGTCCTATATTTTCCGGCACCACGGACCTTAGATGCGAGGTTTGCAGTCGGATGTCCTATCTTTGCTAGACGTGTGTCTTTAGCGCGTCTAAAATTCCTTCATCTGACTGGTTCTATAGGAAACGATTGGTTCTAATGGAAGCACTTTCTTTGCGTGACCGGGGCTATACAAGGCAGCTTAGGAAGTGTGAGAGAGGAAGTCCCAACCAGTATAGTATTGGCAGAATAGCTGGCTTAGAACACCCCTACCTGTAAGGGCAGCAGAAAAATAGGAAAACCTACATGGAAAACTGAAGTGATATTGACTTCAATGGAAGCCGTCTGTGCAGAATCTGTAGGAAAATGGAGCATGCTGCGATTTTTTTAAACCGCAAGCGGAAACTGCAATTGGTTTCCATTCGTGTGCATAAAGAATCACTTTTGCATTGCATGCTATGGGCGGTATTTGCTGCGGAATCTGGAGGCAGTCGGACGCTTTGAATTCCGAAATTCAAATCCGCCTATGTGCATTCACCCCTATGCACAGTAATTTCCCGCGGGATTTCCGCCGCTGAAAGTTTGCATAGGAGTGCATTAAAATACGCACTCCTATGCAGACGGCCGCGGTTTGGCCGCGCGAAATCTCGCGCGGCAAACAAACCGCGGCATGTCCTAATTTTCTGCGGGGCACGCACTCACCCGGCCGCCGGCTCCGGTCTGCGCATGCGCCGGCTGCGCGGCAGCCGGCACATGAAAGAGCCGGGGCCGCCAGGTGCGGGTGAGTACGCGCTCGTCCCTGCAGGCGCTCGGGTCGAATCGCGCGGCGAGAATTCTCGCTGCCGGATCCGACCCGCTCGTCTGCAGGCGGCCTATAGCTGCCATTGGCAGCACTTAACTAGCTGCATCTAAAGCCCCTTAATATAGTAGGATGCATCTAAACAGTTAACAGGCACAATCAGAACTAGCTGTGATCGCAGGCTGTTGCAGGTAGGAATAAGCTGTCATAAACAGCTGGCACCCACCAGATATGGAGCGGGCTCAAGAGCTGAGCTCGCTCCATACATAATCCACGACCACACATTATACATGGCAAGTAGTCATTATAGGGTTAAGTAAAAAAAGTTAAATTCAAAGTTCATCATTTTGATTATAGGATAATATTAAGCCCTTTTTGTTTTTTTCATTTTTTGCTCTTTCCTCCCTTCTTTCAAAAAAAAAATCGTAACTTCTTTATTTTATAGCCATCTGAGGGCCTGCTTTTGCAGGATGAGTTGTATTTTCCAATGGTACCATTTAATGAGCCATATAATGTACTGAAAAACTTTAAAAAATGGTGTGATGAAATGAAAAAAACAAAACAAAATAAAATGTAGCTTTTTTTGTGGGGGTTGGGGGGGTGGGAATGTCTTGTTTTTAGGGCGCATTCAGACGACCGTATATCGGCTGGGTTTTCACGCCCAGCCGATATACCGCGTCTCTCTCTGTCGCCTCTCCACCCCCTCTCCCCCCTGCTCACTTCCGCAACTCACCACTCACCCCCGCCGGCACCCGAATCTTTTGAGACGAGCGGGAATGTACTCGAAAAAGGCAATGCTCACTCGAGTAATTTGCCTTAGCGAGAACGCTCGCTCATCTCTAGTGAAGACCAACCTGTAGTCTCTATTGACACCATTTAGAGGTAGATACAGCTTTTTGACTGCTTTCTATAGCATTTTTTTAATTGGAGACAGGGTGACCAAAAAAGCACAAATAAACCAAGAAACAGGCCGGCTGATCGCCATTTACTCAAGAGGATATACACGTTTCAAGTCCAGGAATTGATGCAAGGAGGACTGAACGCCAGTCTGGTTCCCAGATATGCCGTAACAATTGCAAACTCCACCACCGATGCTAGAGTCCATCATTGCTACGGCATGACCAAAAAAGTGCAATATTGATGTCGTGTTGCTCTTGACTCCTGGGACTGCTCCAAACAAACCTTGTCACCGGAGGGCATACATGTTCGCACTTTAGCGCTAAGGGGTTAAATACAGTTGATACATTCTGACCTCCTTCCGTATCCAATATACAGTAAGATC